>BIMT01000036.1:0-173495 GCA_005406065.1 Metschnikowia sp. JCM 33374 | reverse complement strand
ACGACGGCGACGACTCGTGGCGGCCTCTTCCTGTTCAATGACAGCCTCACGTGCCTAGCCCTAGGATATGCCAGCGGCAAAATCATCCTTGTGCGGGGCGACTTGCTCAGGGACCGTGGCCTGAAACAACGGCTCGTTTACGAGGGCAGTGAGCCCATCACCAGCGTGGTTTTCCACCGTTCCGAGGAGATCTTATACGTGCTGACCACGTCTCGCGTGTTCACGCTTTTGACCACCGGCAGAAACAAGGGCAAACCCTTGAGGATCCTTGCCCGGGACGAAGGCGCCGACTTGGACTGTACGGACTTGGACCCCAAGTCCTCAAAGCTCCTTGTAGCCAATTCTGAGGGCTTTTCCTACTATACGCCTGTGGGCAAAGCTCAGGTGGTGGGCTTCAGCGTGCCCAAGCGCAAGATCCTCCGTCTTTTCAAGCACTACTTGTTGGTGGTGTGCCCAATGGAGGAGGCCACCTCTACCGACGCCAAAACCACCCTCACCAAGTTGCTTGTGTTGGATACCTTCAACATGCACGTGTCCTTCAGTTTGACCATCCCCAACCTGTCTGTATCACAAGTATTCCGCTCGGCACTCGACCACGAGGCCTACTTGCTCTCCACCGATGGCGTGCTCTATAAGCTCCACGAAAAACCCATCAACCAGCAGATCGAAATCGTCATCCAGCGCGACCTTTTCTCCATTGCTCTTGGCCTTGCCAAACAGCATGCTTTGGACGCCAAAACCATCATGCGAATCAACAAAATCCATGCAGAGTACTTGTATAAGAAGCAGGACTATGACAACTCCACCCAGAAGTTTATTGACTGTTTGGCCTACTTTGTTGATGCGCCTATTGTGGCGGACGCGTTGGCGGAAAACTTGGACGACTTCATAATCGACGTCATCACAAAGTTCAAGGAGGTGTCCAATATCCACAACATGACTAAGTTTCTTGCCAAAGTTTACCAGTTTCGCCTTGCCGATTGCGACCATTTGACCCTTTTACTCTGTTGTTACTGTAAATTGAAGATGAAGGATGAATTGGACACTTTCATTGCGAACTTTGACTTGAGCGATGACAAAAACTCCTCCACAGAAAGACTCGACTTGAGCAAACTCAACTTCCCCTTGATCATAAACTTGTTCAAGGAATGTGCCTACTACTCACAAGTCACCTTGCTTTTGTATAAGCTCAACCACCCACATATGATTGTCGATATCCAGTTGAACGACTTGAAGGAGTACCCTGTTTGTTTATCTTATATCAAAACACTACCTGTGAATGAGCTTCTTGGAATCCTAATCGATTTCCTGAAGAAACTACTTGATGTTATGCCTTTGGAAACAACGAAACTCCTCATAGACGTGTTCACGGGAAAGTACCGCCCAGAAACCTCCCACGCGCTCTTTTCGCCCGAGGAAACCTCCAATCAACTGGCTTCTGCTGCTGCAGTTACTGAGAATGCCCCACCTGAGTCCTACGTGTCTTCTTATAATGCCATTCTCGGATATTTAGCTAGCCTGTTGAAGCAAGACGTGGAGAAGGAGGCTACTCCTGAACAGCCTCAGGACCAATCCCCCACGTATCTTCCCCCACGTCCAAGCTTAGTGTACTCGTGCTTTGTCGACCACTCCAGGGAATTTGTTGTATTTCTCGAAGCATGTCACGAGACTTTCGATAGATACCAGGGTAGTGCCCAGGAGAAGGAAGGCTTGATTTCAACGTTATTCGAAATGTACTCCTCGCTTTCGGCAGAGCCAACAGATGAGAAAGAAGTCTGGTCCAAGAAGGCGAGAAAGTTTCTCGAGAACAACTTGGACTCCATTGATAAATCCAAGGCGCTCTTGATCTCACATATGTACGGGTTAAAAATTAGCGACGTTTTTGTCAAGGCTAAGGTTGAGAATTCGGAGGAAAACTCGTTTAGATCTGCTCAAATGGCCGGTGATTTTCTGACTGCTCTTGAAATCGTCCATGATTTTGGTGAAAACAAGCCTGTGCTCTACAAGCAAATGCTCAAATTCATTGTTTCTTCGAAAGAGGTGTTTGCCAAAGCTTCTCAAAAAGACTTCCGATACCTCCTTGAGAATATCATGAAACATAAATTATCTACGCCGCTAGAGGTAATCAAGATCCTCAGCTCAAATGAAAACTCCTCTGTGGGTATAGTCAAGGACTTTTTGATTGACTACTTCAGCAGTGTCAACAGAGAGATCTCCAACAATGAGAAACTCATTGAATTATACGAAAAGGAGTCAACGCGCGATAGTGTTAAATTGACAGAACTTCAGTCGCAGCCATTCATTCTCCAAAACAACTTATGTTCGACCTGTCAACTTCGCCTTGAGTTTCCACTAATCCACTTCAAGTGCAAGCACTCCTATCATCTGCGTTGTTTAGATGAAAATACCTACATCCCAGAAACCACTGGTTCTTCTACAGAGCCCAAATGTCCGTTATGTGCCAGTGACATTCAAAATGTGCAAAATATTAGAGACAACCAACTCCGGACAAAAACAGAGTTTGATATGTTTAAGCTGAAACTTGATGAGTCCGATGACAAATTCAAGGTTATAAGCGAGTATTTGGGTCGCGGAGCTATGGAATATTGAGAACTGCTACGCATACCCCTCTCTTATCGGGATGCATACAAAACGTAAATCAACCGACCAAATTTTGGTGCAACTCTTTTGGCTCAGTGAGCTGTAAGATTTATTGGAGGTATCTTGTTTTGGAAGCCATATCAAGATGACAATTATGCAGAGCCTCAATATCGTTTGGAAAGGGGTCTGCTGAACCTGAAGCACTCAGGTGCGAGCTGAGCTGGACCAACGGCCACACCCGTACACCATTTTTGCAACCATTCTGAAACAAGGCTCACTCAGACAGAGTCTCAGGTTCAGCCTCAGGCCAGACATTCGAGATTGTATTTATATCATGGCCCCTTCTGTTGTCTTTCATGTTTTTTTTTTTTGACTCTCGGTGCTTTCTCAAGGACAGTCAAAAGATTAACATAAAGAATGAAGCTCGATAATCACAGAAAAATGTGCAAGGCATTGCGGCAGATCTTAAATCAGATCGAAAGATGCCCTGAATCTACTACAAGCAAATTGTTGAGAGTCAAAAACCGTACCAAACCGGATTCAAACGCTTCGAAATACGGTATCTCGGTTGCAGTTTCCGTTCTATGGCAATTTGTCAGTGACGTCGATAAAGGTCTACGTGCTATGGAGAGTATGGGGTGTGAAGATGAATTTCCTGTTTTCTCTATGATGAACGAAATGCTTTTCAACCAAAAAAAGTTCCGCGAAGTCATCACACAAATCATGAACATATACTATATGTATATGGGTCTGGAAGCCTCGCCTCAGCATGATCCGCAAATTGTGTTGTTGGGCCAATTAGTGGAGGCGCTTGCATTGTATATCAAAAGATCGAGACATGAGGAAAGTCTTCTGGAAGACGAGGCTTTTAGCAACACCATTGCATTGATGAAGATAAATCGGATTTTGCAATTGAAAGACTTCAAGGTTTCCGAGTTGGATATGTACTGTGACTTTTCCATCGAGCGGGTATATACAAATACTGAAACGAACATTACCAATAGTCTTGCTGCAGGCGACAAGGCTCGGGAGTTACAGCATATTGCAGCGGAAAAATTGGCAACAGTGAGAAGGTTAAGGGCAGACATGAGTAAATGGCGAAATGTGCTCCAAATCTTTGACCGGTGTTTCACGAACTTACTCTATACCAAATTAAGCTTTGCGGTTTTTTGGAAAGATGCCCTTGCCAGTGAAAACTTTGGGTATGCGGTGGAAAGCTATGCGGAAAAATGCAGTCGGGAGCTTGAACAGTTTGAAACCAAACCGGATGGCATTTCTCGCGTGATGCAAAAGTTACGCGAAGCTGAAAAAATGCTTTTGGAGATTGAAGAAAAGGCCCAGAAGAACCTGCCCCGGTTTTTAACCGATGTCAATGGCTTAAGTGAATTGGTCAATGAAACACCGCCTTTACTTGTATCAATGTGCCTCGATGTTATTGGGACAAGATATAAGAACTTGATTGGAGAAGTGAATTTACAAAAGTACAGGGCGTTGAGACACTTGTCTATTAAAGAGACAGCGGTGGTTAGTAAAAAGGAAACTGCGGTCAAGCGAAATCGGCTGATTTTCAGACCAGAGAAAACCGAGAATACCGGGAAACCCGAGAAGCCCGGGAAAACGTCGCTTGAAAAACATGCCCTTTCCAAGGTGTCTAAGATGGCTGACATGTTCAAGTTCGGTGTAAGTGAAAGTCTGAAGAGAGCCCTGGTGAAACGAACAAGGTCTCGGAGATGTAATCATCAGGATATTGTGGATGAGTATGAGTCTACATTCTCGCAGACTTTGGCGATGCTTGAGAGGAGCTAATGGGCGAGTCATATACTGGGGATGAGTTAGGTGGGGTTGAAATTACATTACAAAAAGGGTGGGGCGTATGGATGATTAAACCATCCGCCTGGGATGATTAAACCATCCAGGACAAAACCGAAGCAAGACTGAAAATCAAAGTAGATAAGAAGAGTTCATAGAATAGGGGGTCCATGAGTCCAATGAAAACGAAAAAAAAAAAAAAAATTCAATGAATTCAATGAATAAATAAAAAGTAAACAAAATTTGACTGTTTCAGAATTCGTTCAAGTAGTGAGGTGGTTTCGGAGCCCTACTTGGCCCATCACTAAAGCCCCATCATAAAGCAAAAGAAAAACTTTCTATAACACCGTCTTAAAGAATATAATATGAATAAACGATCAATAAAATTATTAAAATTATTAAAAAAACTAAAAAATATAAATATTAAAAATTCTTGGATTCACATCGAACAAAGCCGTCTTGCACAGAGCAGCACGAAATGTGGCCCCGTGCTGGACTGTGGCGTCCGTCCTCACCAAAGCCGCACCCTCATTCGCACCAACCGGCACAAGACCATACCGACAAGTTGCTGTCTTGTGACCTTCCTTGCTTGCGATGCCATGCAAGTGAAGAAAAAGGAAAGGAAAGGAAAAAGAAAAAAACAATACAAAAAAGTAATATACATGTATATTATAGTGATAAAACGATAAAACGATAAACCGATAAAAAGGAAAGTAATTGTGCCGTTGAATTGTGTGCCAGGCAGCCTTCAGTGAAAACACTGAAGTGACACTGGGTAGCAAACCTTCTTATCAGTATCCCACGTCCTGAGGCCAATTTGAAGTAGACCATATAAAGCCATAACCAGCAGCACCATATCCCACACCTTAAATCACAAATCAAACCCACACCTAAACCACACCTAAAAAGTTTAAAATTTAATTTAAAAAAAAATCATACCCCCAAGTTTGTAGGATTAACCTTTCCCAAAGTTTAAACACTCAGTGTGGTGCCGTCCTGTGCTTAAGCCCGGAGATAGGGCACATTTTTTCGCCCTGGCTTCCCTCGCTCGCCCTCCAAATCTCTGTCGCCTTTTCCTTCCCCCACTACCCCTTTAACTCTTTCCGAGCGGCCAATTATTTATTCAATTGTTTCAACAACAACCCCAAATAATATCAGGAAAATCATAGAGCCAAAGCAGCCTCGCGCCACCCAAATCTATTCCATCCCACCTATTCTTAATTCCAACTGAATTTCCAAGTTCAACCCCCCAAATCCGCATCTGAAACCGGAAAAAAAAAAGAACCCCCTCACCCCTGACCGTTAACTATGTCTACAACTTCTTCTTCTTCGTCAGTACTGACCTCTTCTCATTCATCCTTGGTGTCACTTGCTCACCTGGCAAAACCCCGTCGCCACCGGTAAGGTTTTCGGCGCTATTTTGGCCGGGTTGATTTTGGTGAAGGTGAACGTTATCAACCTCTTGTTGCACGTGGCTTACTACGGGCTTTTTGCGGCTGCTGCCGCCGAATACTCGGGCCGCGTCTTGACCGGCGAGGGGTTTGTGACCAAGTTTGCTGGACCCAAGAAATCAAACTCCGCCACCTTCAGAGAGTCCGTGTTGCCTGCGTTGAGCGATTCGGCTGAGGCTCTTGAGGCGTGGGTGTACAAGGTGGTTTTCGCCCAAGACATCGAAGCCACCTTGAAGGCGGGTGGCATCTCCTATGTGTTGAGCAAGTTGACCCTGTGGTTCTCGCTCTACTCGTTGATTTTCACCTCTGTGCTCTTGGCCTTCTCTGGTCCTTACATCTACCAGAGCAACAAGAAGGAGATCGATGCCGCCGTGGCTGAGTACTCGAAGCTCGCCAAGGACAAGACCTCTGAGTACACCGCTCTTGCCCAAGATAAGATTGCTCCTCAATTGGAGGCGTTGGCCAAGAAGACTGGCCCTGTGGGTTCTTTCATCCAATCCAAGCTCCCCACCAGAACGGCCGGCACCACCGTCGGCTCCCACGCCTACTCCTCTACTTACACCCCACACTCGGGTGCTGCAGCTGAGCCTTCGGTGGGAGTCACCACCGGTGCCACCAAGTTCCCCGAGGTGCCATCGCACGTTTCGCCCACCGCCCCTAAGTCGGTGACTGAGGCCGTGGACGCAACTGTGGAGCCAAGCTTGTAAGTACTGTTTTCGAGCGTTGTGTGAGTCTTATAAGAGCCAAAACTGGTAGCTAGTGTGAGTTTCGTTGTGGGAGCCGTCTAGATCCAAAACGAGTAGCTAGTCTGAGTTTCGTTGTGTGAGTCTTATAAAGCCAAACGAGTAGCTAGTCTAAGTTTCGACGTGTTGGCTTTTGCTAAGTTTGTTCTACATTTTCTTTTTTTTTCTTTTTTTTTTTTTTTTTTTTTTTTTGTCCTGTAATTGGTGCCGTTGATTTCGTATTCTGATTGTATATTAACTGATGATTAATGCTGAAGCATGTGATCTATTGACAAGTGTCGGGCGTTGGAAGTCTCTCGAAGCACGCAATGTACTTGGAGCCTTTGTTTCTCTCCACCTTCTGGCCCTCTTCCGTGGAGTTGGTCATGATTTCCACACACTGGTCGTGCTGCTCCCATTCGTTGGATTTACGCTCGAACAATGGGTGTTCTTCCAAGTGCTTCACCATCCAATGATGGAGGTCCTCCACGTCCGTGATGGTGTAAACGATTCCTCCTTCCCTCAACACGTAGGCGTACTCGGATAAAAGCGTGTTGGTGATGATTCTGGCCTTATGCTTTCTCTGCTTGAAGTGGGGGTCTGGGAAACAGAAGAACATCTTGGACAACTGTCCCTTGTGGAAAAAGTTGGGGGTAAACTTCATGGCATTACCGCGCAACACCGCGATGTTTTGGTACTGCTGTTGTTGCTTGTGTTGATCACGCAACGCAATGATTCTGTCCTCGACGTATTGCGTCACCTGGACTCTGATTTCCATGCCCAAACACAAGGTTTCCGGGAACGCGGTGGCAAGGTTGATGAGCAAACCGCCGTATCCGCAGCCAATATCGGCAATCTCGACGTTTTTCGTCATTTTGCCGGTTTCTTCGTCGAGGTAGTGAGGGTACAATTTGCCCCAGTTCATCATACTGGGCTCCTGGGGGTAGTCAAGACGGTGGTCGGAAAACGGGTTCGAGTGGGCTCTTTGTCTATAAAACCGTTTGCGGGGCAAGTCCACGGCATCGGGCTCCGGCGTCGGCGTCTCGATTCTGGCATGTTTGAGAACCTTGCGTGTTTCCTCCTTCTTATCTCTGTAGGCCTTACGCTTGGACTCCGCCTCTCTTTGCTCGCGCAACTGTGTTTCTTTATCTTTGACCACGGTGCAAGGCGTGATTGGTTTGGCCATGATGATAGATGGAAATAAACCGAAGATGTGATTTATCCGATCTGTTTGATGTGCTGTGTTGAATTTTTCAGCAGGTCAGGCCAGGTAATCTTCAATGAATAGTGCCTTCAGTGTCGCATCCTTTGACTGCGTGAGGAGAGAAAATCCGGCACGCGAGATGAGCTTCGGCCAGATAAAGACGGTTTGGGAGGGAACGAAGGGGGACGCATACTTGTATGGGGAATGGATGGGATTTGTTAGAAAATGGTTTCAATGGGATGTGGTGTTCCAGATGTTGGTATTTTTTTTTCTTCTCTTCACTTTTCTTCTCTTCACTTTTCTTCCCTTCCCTTTTCTTCCCTCACTTCCTCCCTTCTCTTTCTATTAGGTGAACTGGTCAGACCCGACAGCGGACTCAATCACATATCAGAAAAAACTTTGAATAGTAAGTATCTAGTATTTATGGACATCTAGGAGGCTGTATCAGACGAGTAATGGCTAATTACGTGACCCAGAGTCAGTTGCTTCAAGCCCTTTTTATCAGCAGGCTGACTCATAATACCAAATGAAGGCGGTGTCATCACAGGGATCTAGAATGCACTACATATTTCAGTACACAGATTGGTTAACTCTATAAAAACATTTGTTTTAGATAAGAAAAAGTGAAGAATGTTTTTGTGGCTTTCCAAAACTAGAAAAACCATGATCACCAGCTTATTAGCTCGGTTGTATCGACCCAAATTGGTGCTTCGGTATATCAATTCGCAGCCAGATGGGTGCATAAAAAGACACATTCCGAAAGCGTGCCCGAGTGACGAGGGGTTATCGTTTCCAGAACTGGGAAATTTTCTCTTTATTTTCCTTCGTGATTGGTGTTGTGCTGTTACTCGGTCTATCTATCAAGGGCCTGTTGGGTAATATTGGAGGCCGCATATATACCAGGAACTCTGTTCTGGTGAAAATACAACCCTTTCTATCTGAATTTTTTTTTTGAAAAAAATGTATTACACCATTACAGGACTTCTTCTGGGGGATTTGGTATCCATTCTCGACTTCTTCTGGCGGATTTGGTATCCATTCTCAACTATCATCTCTGCCTGGAATAGACCCCGACTCGCTGTGGTCCCTTTCCAAGACGCGTTGAATCGACAAGACAAAAAAGCAGTATCCAACCCCGCCCCTCCTCTTGTGGATCCCGCTCATTAGAAATTTCGTTTGTTTTCTTGAATAAGATGACTCAACAGATTTTGGGAAAATACGGTGGGTGGATTAGATGCAAATGTCGAAACTTAACACCACCCAGGTGCATTGCCAGTGATGAGAACTCTTCAACAATACTTGGTTTTATACAATGATTACATATCTCTGCTTCTTCATGCCACATGGAATTTTCAATACTCAGTAGAAGGGACCCTTTGGTGATGCATCCTCCCGCTGCTGGCAAAATAACGTCATTGCTAACCTTGTTCGTTGTTATATCCACTCTTTTCCATGCAATAGTAATCGTTCTTGTTCCTTAAGCTCCACTTGTTGTTCAATAAAAGTACTTTCCCTAAAGTACAAGCATCCTTCAATAAATACCCTCCCACAGAGCGTTCCATCATAAGGTTTCCACCAGGAAATTTAAGTCATCCACTACTCAAAATCTCGTAACATTTCCCTGGGCATTTAAGAATCTACAATATTCTCGGCCGTCGGGTGAATATTTTCTATCGTTGTGGCCCCGGGGGTTCCGCAGCACAGAACCTCCCAAAAGCATATATGTGCCTATGTACAAGCTGCAATTACTGCTCCGAAGCATCTTTTTCTCCGTCACCCTCGACCTTCTCTCCACCACCGAGGTCCTTTTCTCTCTGGCCCATAGTCAAATAAAGCATGGTTCCCGTGGACTCCAAAGTACGCACCAAGCCAGCTCCACCCAAAACAGTCAACAAACCCGCCAACTGGCCCTGTAACTGGTCCTTTGTTGGCAACGTCTTAAACTCATCCACCTGCGATGGCTTATACACACTGGATTCGATACGTGCACCAATCAAGAAAAGCTTCTCGCCTGCTTGCTTCAACACCTTCATCACCAGAGCCACCACGGATGGGTCACATTGGGGAATGGTGATGATAGCTGTAGGACCATTGAGCAAAGGTGCTAATGGGTGCTCCACCTTCTTATTTTTCAAGGTGTTTTTGTGTAAGGCAGGGTCGGCTTCGTTTGCCGACCGCAAGTACACGTTGTACAAGTTGTTCCGCACGTAAGTCAACTTGACACCCAACTTCTTGAAGTCGTTTCTTACCTTCAAGGTATCGTTTTTCAATAAGTTATTGTGGTGCGCATACAACACGATTTCGTTGGTGTCGTTCAAGTGCTTGTAGTAATCCACCAAGAACGTCTTTCTCAGAAGCACGTGCTTGGTGGTTTTCCTGCTCAAATCCACCACTGATGGTGGTTCTGTCTGTTGATGCTGCTGTTGCTGGTGTAAAGCTCCAGACGTTGTTGAAAAGCACTGCCATGCACTAATTGGCGACCTAGTTCTGAGGCCTAGGCCAAGGCTTGCGCCTGCTGTGAGTCGGCTTGGTGCAAACGCCAATCTATTGAGGAGGATCCGCATGATGTTTTAGAGAGGCTGATTCTGGGGCAGTGAAATTTTCTCGCTGGAGAGCTTTTTTTCCTCACGCCTGACTTGGTGAGGTATTGGAGTGAGCACGACCTGGCCTAGGGCCATACCAATTCTATGAAAAGATTTAGGATTGTGTGATAAAAAGGGGTTATATAGAAAGGGGTTTTCTTGGATGTGACTTTTTGTTTTTTTTCTTTTTTTAAAAAAAAAAGGAAGGAATATTTTATTCTGTGGTGGGAAATTGATGGGTCCTTATGGCTGGTTTCATCAATGGGGGGTGGGCTAGCCTCTGAGGCTACTTAATGCGAGATTCGAAAACCCATCAAAGAGTGTATTATGGAAGGAAGTTAGAGTGGAGAGAAATAAAACCGACTAATGATGTCATGAAATATTATTTCACTGCAGTAACTTTATTCCCGGGTGTTTGGGTTATGGAGAAAGTGTTGGGCCTGTAAAATGCTGATATCTGCTGAGGTTAATTATATGCAAAAAAGGGCAGTGAGTCTAATAAAGATTTGTTGAATGTTTACGAACTTTTTCTGGATATGAATATGAAATGAGACTTGTACTAGGTGATTGTATCTTGACACTTGGATAACACAATTTAATGGCGACTGAGTCATGTGAAAATTTGAAAATGGAAAAGGTACATCCGTCACATCTACATTAATGTGGTGTAGTGTCCACCCATAAACTTATGCTTGGTCATTAGGCCCTTTTGGTGTTCACCTTTTTTATGGCTATGGGGAAAATTCAAAGTATTGTACCTTTTTAAAAAAAAAAAAAAAAAAAAAAATTGAATCCGAGTTGAAACTTTAATTAAGTATCTCAATCTCTTCTTGCCAGCAGAAGTCAACTATTTATAAACCTTCATAAAAAATACCCCACCTCGAATAAATCCCACAAAAACTACATTTATAGAGTAATAATGCTCTTATCACAACGTCTTCATTATTATTCTCCCAGAAAATAACTTTCCTTCCATAATAATTATCCATTCAGTGTATATTCATTGGACCGATCTCGCGAATGCATCTCATCAATGGGTCCTCTTTTCCTCATAGCCCATACAACAAAGTACCCATCTTTTAAAGGACCACAAGCAACTATCTTTCACCCTTAACAATCGAATTGGATGAGAATTGCAATAAAGTTTTAAGAATATTTTCAGAATATTTTATATCTCCCCCAACTAAACCTATTTTGTCGGGGTTTTTTTTTGCAGTCGAAATGATAAAAACCAGTGCACCGCGGACCATCGCTTCTGCTAATACACCACCAACCATCTGCTTGCATGGCGAGTTTAAGTTGTGGTCATTTTGTCAAAGAACTCTCCAAACTTCGACTCCCATCCCAGATATCAATTCGAATGAGTAAGCAGGGACTCTCTGACTTTTTATCCTCCCTTCAAGAGGCTGCGGGAGGCTCACTGGCATCGCCTGATAACAGGACAGTCAAGAAACAAAAGACGCCTACAAGTTTACTGGATCCTTCCAGATTAGGCAAATCTTCGTCTTTTGGATATACCGAAATCAACAAGTTCGAGCACTGCGCCAGGTCTCTCCAGAAAAGCATTCGTACTATTGTGGACGAGGCTCCCACTTTGGCCCAGCTTAATGGGTTTACCTCAGACGATTCTTTGGACAATTTTGCTAAGCTGGAGGCAAAGACCAACCCACTTCTTCGCCTAGTATCGAAGCTCAAATCACTTTATTTGTCGCTGCAACTTCCTATCTTCGACAATATCTTGGATAATAACTTGGAAGTCAATGAGGCCAACTTAGGCCCCGACCCAGCCCCGAAAAAGGCCAAAAAACCCCTGAAAAAGGAACCCAAGGGAGAAGAGTTTGATCAGATTAAGGGCTTGCCGCCGCTTCCCAAAATCAAGAACCCGGAATTGCGCCTGAGAGTTTACCAGCATAAATCTACATGTGCCAACAAGACCTATCTCAAAGAAGATGAAATTGTCTTGACGCACAATGAGCGAATCGAGTTTTTGGGTGATTCCGTCATGAATACCATTGTAACCATCATCCTATATTCTAAGTTCCCCACTGCAAATGAAGGTGAGCTTTCGCAGATCCGCTCTTCGCTAGTAAGTAATAAAGTTCTTGCGGAATTTGCTGTGGCATATGGTTTTGATAAGAAGTTGAGGTGCAATATCGACGAGGAAGCACTTAAAACAGGGAAACAAAAGGTTTTTGCTGATGTTTTCGAGGCTTATGTCGGAGCACTTGTCATGGAGCGAGGATACGACCTAAAGGAAGTAGAGGATTGGCTCTCCGCCCTCATGGCAAACAAAATGGCCATTGCAGGAAAAGAGCACAAGAAAATGCCCATCAATAAAGAGGCAAAGACTGACCTATACTCGTTGATCGGAACTGCGGCTTTACACCCCGTGTATAAAGTCACGGAGAACGGTAATGGAATCAACGCGCCGTTCAAAGTGCAATGTTTGATGGAAGATGTGGTTTTGGGCGAGGGCGAGGCCCCTAGTCTCAAGGATGCTGGGCTCAGGGCCGCCATGTCTGCACTCAAGAACAAGGCCATGTTGGAGAAATACGGCCGCAGACGACTTGAGACGGACCGCACAATTTCTGAGATCAAACCAACAGACAACAATAATAATGGAAATGGCAGCAGTGGAGCCGAGTCCGGAACCCAATTCCCGTTGGTGGCAGATAAACTGGTGCTTCCAAATAAGTTTGCCAAGAACGAGGCCTATGCTTATTTTGGAAAGAACCTCGGGATCACTCCTGAATATAAAATCGAGTTTGAGGAGGAAAACAACCGTTACAAGGTGGAGTTGAGGATCAAGGAGGTTGCTGTTTCTGTTGCTTACGATGCTTCTAAGAAAAACGCAATGTCCAGAGCTGCGTCTGTTGTGTTGGAGAACAAGCATTTGCTCAATGATATCGTCAGTTTGGTTAATTGACGAAGGTTCTTTGATAAATACGACTGAATATACAAACAAGAAAGAGAATCTGTCAAAAGTGCTGAAAAATATTGCCGTGGAGTTATTTCGTTAGGTATTAATGTTAGTAAATTACCCCACTGGAACTCGCGCATTCCTATGGAATAAACCAACTAGGAAATCCTATTTAACGGAGGTTTCATGGCCATGTGCTTCCATCTTTTTTTCCTTGCACACGATCATATTTGTGTAACTGAATAAAATAGTCTTTAACAAAAGAACATTTATGGAATAGGCCAACTGGATGGGCTTAGAACTTAAAGCACTGGGATTAACCAAAACATCACAGGAAATATCGCTTCAAGCTCACAACTAATGATTCTATTTTTTCCTGAAGATTTACACACCCGCATATTTTTTTGGACCACAGAGTGAATAAATGATTAAATATTGGTCTTTTTTTCTTCATCTGGCACTTTTGTAGCTGGTTATGTTGCAAAATTTTTAGCTGTTCAATTCAGAGATACTGGGAGAAAAGCTTGTGGTGTAATATATCCTCGACCAGCGATTGCAACAATTTTTTCTTCTTCTTCTTCTTCTTCAAAAAAAGATACAATTCACCCTGGGATGTTTAATCTCTGGAACAAACATATCTGTGAAGAACTTTCTCTTTTTGAAGCGGAGGGAAAATTATCTCGGATGAGGCTGCAACGTCCAGTTTCCTCCTCAGCAAGGCGAGACATATCATCTAAGTTGTTTTTATTAGAAGTATTTTAGAAATAATTGTATCGCAGGAAATAACTCTTAGAATATAAGAATATAAAAAAAACTAGATGGATATTTTTTTAAAAAAGGCTCTTCTTTTTTCTTTTTTTAAAGAAACAAATCGTGTTACAGGATGCCGAAGAACTGGAACTGCCTGAAGGGGAAGCGGGGCTTTGGGCTCAGTAATTTTTTGCGGTTCTCCGGCTGGCTGTACTTTATCATGATCCAGAAAATTTTGATATTTCCGCGCTAAATTTGAGAAAATAAACAACCAGAATCAAACCAATACCACCAATTTAATAAAATAAATGAAAAAATCAATCAAAAAAGGCCATTTAAAATTTGATAAATTGAGGTTGATCAATATTAACTTATTCATGCAAAGACTAGTTTTATCTAAGATGTAACTCTTCGGAGTTAAGACGGAAGTCTGTGGTGAGGAAGATTCTAATACGTGTAAACGGAGTTTAAAGATAGTTCGGTTGATTATCGTGAGATTCTCAACGTACGTCTATCTGGGTGTATTAAAAGCTTGATGAAAGGATTAGCCTCTGAAACTACTTGGGTAGCCAGGGGCTTCTTATATAAGTTTCAACGCCAGCCGCCTCGGACCGACCCACACCAATGTTGGGTAAACTTGTTGGGTAACACCCAAAGCTTATCCTTGTTTCACAAGGATGTGGTCCCGACGCCTCGGCACCCACACGTACCACATGCAGGCGCCGGATCCTTTACCCCACATTACCCACCCGTTAGAGTTGTGTTCGTCCTCGAACACGCGGCGGGTCATGAAGACCTAGAAGTCGGCCAGTCCGCGGTAAAGTCGAATGACGCGACGAGGCGGGACGGCGAACGACAACAAATGTGCCTGGGTTCGAATGAAAAGCAGCAGCAGGAGCAACACGACTGTTATAATCAGTTTCCACGGCCACGCGTCGTGCAAAAGGAAACTGTTCATACTCCAGTATTGAAAGTACAACAGGCAAATCCGAGTTGAGCCAATGAGTCACGAGAGTGGAGGCAGAAACCTCAGAGATAGCAGTAAGGTTATATGACTGTTCAATCATGTCTGAAAGTAACAACGGTGGCAACGACTCAAAGTCAGCTGAAAGAGGAACAAACGCTTTGAGTGAAGTGACATTGATCAGGCGGCTTTGTTTGGGACTGCGAAGGGCTGGCGAAAGAGAAACTTCATATGCGTTATCATTAATGACCTTGGTGATTTTAACGGGACCAAGCCAAAGTTTGGAAAACTTACGATCAGATACCAGTGTCGCAATAAGCAGATCCCGATGGACAAGCACGTCATCGCCAAGGGCGAAGGTAAGAAAACTGCGATGACGATTGGCATCACGAGACATGACAACCTGTGTTTCGGCCATGCGATCGCGGACCTGGTGAAGTATTGTCTGTTGATCCAAGGCGAAGACTTGAGCAGCAACGCGCTTAGCGTTTTTCTCCGCACAATTAGGTTCAGGGAACAGGGCGAAAAACTGAGAGTGGAACCCGTAGTTGGCGAAAAATGGGATAGTCGGAATAGCAGAATGGACCGAATTTGTGGTAAGCAAAGTCGACCATGGGAAGAAGGACATCCCATTGAAACAGCTGTCGAGGACGGTTAAGAACCGATCGCATAATGTCTGAAATGGTCCGAATGGTTTTTTCCGACTGACCATCGGTTTGTGGATGGTTCTTAACGGCAAACCAGGTTTCGATGCCCCATAATTTCATATAAGCACCCCATACTTCCTCACGAAAAAGTTTATCCCGATCACTGAGAGTGGAAACCCATGTAACGCGAACACGTGTTTCAGGAGCAACTGAGCACAACCGTCTGACTGTAACCTAAGGGTAGTTGGAATTAAATGAGCCATTTTCGATAGGTGATCGACAACGGCAAGAATATTGTCGTACACAAAATCCATCGTAATATCCTGCCAGGTCCCAGGAATAACATCAATAGAATGTTGTACAGAACCTCGGGGAGGTAATCCACGTAGAAGATGATCGGTAATCACATCCGAGGACTCTTTGAGATCAAATACTCGCGAATCCACAGAATTGGGTTGTACAGCTTTAACGAGAATAGTGAACACGTCATTCTCCTTGGTTTTGCAATGGCGAATCGTCTTCGTCGATCCAATGAGGGGGTCTTTCTGGGTTTCACATTCGACAAATCACATGGTTTCCGGGGATCTAACGGCAACGAGTTGAATTCTTGTTTCACCAAATTCAAGGTCAGCACAAAGTCAAGGATGAACGGAGTACCGACAACTAAAGGTCAGTCAAATTAGGGTAGACAAAGACAGAACGATGGAACCTCCTTCCGTTACATGTTAAATCCAAATTCAAAAAGTGAATGATGGTTTGTGACACGCCTTCAGAGGTAAGCGTGGTTGTTCCTGGGACATCTAATGCATAAGTGTGTAGTTAAGTGTCCAAACAATCCGAGAATCAATAAAGTCGGCGGTGGCTCCTGAGTCGAGTAATGCAGCTACATCCTGGACGTCGTTGATGTTGACGTTCAATGTGAGAGAGACCTCACTCCGAGGCTGAACTGTCGAGGAGCGCGACCGTTTCGTGGTGACATGAGAGTCACGATCATTGAGAGAAGGGGCAGAGTGCCCAAGGCCTGGCAACCTATTCAGCTGGTCTCCACCAAGCTGTTGTGTCGGTTCGGGCGACACGTTCGGCACGCGGGCGGATCGGACCGCTATATGCGAGGGGCTGGACCCAACAGCAGGACTGTTCCTTAATGGACCATGTATCGGTCTGCGGCCAGATGGGAAGCATGACTTCCCCGCGTCAATCGAAATGTGATTCAAATTCGTGAAAGCAGATTGAGTCTCATGAGATCTTTGTTGGTTGAACTCTGGAGTAGTGGTGGATGAAACGGCGATAAAATCCACAAAGAGCCAGAAAGCTTTGAGCTTGTTTGACAGAGTTGATTGCTGTCCACTCTTGAATGGTCTTGATCTTATCGGGGTCCGGAAAGATCCCGTCTGGACGTAAGATATGTCCTAAGAAACGCAACTCAGTTTGGAAGAAGAAACATTTGCTGGCTTTCGCAATCAATTGATGTTCGCGAAGAACCTGAAGCAAGACACGTAAATGCTGAGCGTGCTCCTCAGGTGTTCTCGAGTAGACAAGTATATCATCAAGATAAACCACAACAAACTTTTTTGAAGAAAAGGGTGAAAGATTTTGTTCATAAGGTGTTGGAATGTTGACGGAGCATTGGACAAGCCACAGGGCATAACCCGCCATATTGTCCAAATGGGGTAACAAAAGCCGTTTTGTAGACGTCCTCTCGTGCGATTCGTACTTGATGATATCCTGAATGTAAATCCAAGGATGAAAAGATTTTAGCGCCCGCAAGAGCGTCAAAAATGTCATCAATGAGTGGAAGGGGGAACCGTTCACGAACTGTGATGTTGTTTAAGGCCCTGTAATCCACGCATAAACGCTTTGTACCATCCTTCTTCTTAACGAAAATCACGGGAGCACCAAACGGAGAACCACAGGGTTCAATTTTGCCATCCTGGAGCAACAGGTCAATTTGTCAACGCTTTCTTGTCTTCGAGCGAAAGGCAGTAAGGGGACTTGTGAGGGAGCCAGATTCCCGAATAACATCAATGGAATGTTGCATCGAGCCTTTTAGGAAGGCCCTTGGAAGGTGATTAGTCCGCGACATCATTAATTCCAAAGGTTGAAAACCGTTGGATCCACCAGTGGGGCACACCTGGACGGTATTCAATGGCTTTCACGAGCAACGTAAAGACTTCATTCTCTTTAGACTTGCAATGACGTTCGGAGCCTGGTTGAACCAAATTGACTTGCATGTTCATGAAACAAGGATCTTGGGCTGACGGTTTGTTCAAAGGCATAGCATTAAAAAATTTGGTCGATAAATCGTATTTTCCAAAATATGAACATTAAAACACGAGTTGTTCTGTCAGTCAAAGAACCCTCTGCGTGTTTTTAATGCCATTAAAACAAGTCCCTTGTCCCTCCTTCCCGTGGTGACCATTGCCTTAACCCCTCAAAACCTAAGTATATTTCACCTGCTGTAGCCAAAAGATATTCTTGAAGTTGTAATGCGGAAAACCAAACGAGCGTCAATGAAATCAGCGGTAGCAGCCAGAGTCTAACAAAGCAGTCACGACTTTCGACAGGTTGATGGAAACATCAAGGTGAAAGATTGAGCCGTGCGTGGAGACTCGGCCTTGTTTTGACCGTTTGGGGATCATGGTATGCGTATCGAAGCCGATGTTCGTTCTCGGCAGTGGTGGAGGCCTGGAGTACCTCCCAGGATGCCTGCGCCGACAGGCTTGTCCTGAAGTATTGTGCGAAACAACACGGGCACGCGAACGTTTTGATGGGCGGTCGTGTCCGCCAGACGCGTGGGGCTGGGGCCAAAGGAAACAGTTCCTATCAATTGGTGTGGAACTTACCTTGTTGATCTCAGTAGGGTTTCAGAACCCCGCTGAATCAAAACAGATCTGTAACCATAATAACGTCTGGGTGTCGCTAGACAGGTTGTGGCTGGGTAATCAAAACGTATGATGCCAAGTTGCGCACGAGTAGGGAATGACCAGTGTCCAAGGTGCGTTCCCTGAGGGACACTGGTGTTTAATCTTTTCCCGAACCTGCATTCTCGTCAGAAACTGGTTCTTCATCTGCCCACTGCGTCTTCCATGACTTGAGAGAGTATTTTCTGTTGTAAAATCTAGAATGTTCCCCCAGCTTGGGGTGGCTTGCCCGGTTGGTTCCGTTTGTCCGGTGAGCCGCCTCCGCAAAAAATCCCTCGCGTTATCCCATTCGTCACGATTAGGTGTGTTTGGGAACTTTTGTTTTTTTTTTATAGGTTTGACCCTGCCCGTTGGGGTTGCCTTGTCCCGCGCCGTTATTGGGTTGACGCAATTAGGTGCACCCGGTTTCAAAAAAAGGAAGTACGAGCATCGGCCATAGTGTTAAAGTTAACATGTCCTCGAACTTGGCATGGCCAACAATTGGTCCTGCTACGCTGGGTTCGAATAATGTTAATAAACGTTGTTTGAACTCATGTCCTCAGTAACCTGGTTAGAACTAATCTGGTTGAGTTCCCAAATGTCCTGTTCCATAAAGAGTTTTAGGTAAATCCTGTTGGTTTGAGTTGACCCAACCTTTTAAAACAGACCGACTTTTGTCTTCACTTTTCCATGAAATACTTAACTCGAAAACCATTCCCTTGAATTCGTCATACGTCTTTTCTTTCGAATCCCATTCGTGCTCAGCAAATCACTCAGGGATCCTGTTCCATATGATCCAATAACCGACCTTTGTCCTTTTCTCTTAAACTTAGTTTGGAGGTTCAACTGCCGGTTCACAGACCGCAAAAACAAGCGAGCTGCCTCGCTACGGTCATACACATCCTTGTAAAGGGTAGGATCGAAGACCAGAACTGCTTTTGGAGCGACGAGGTGCTCAAGGACTGTTGCAACAATAGGGTCCGGGACTGGAGTGGTGACCACCGGGGAGGTTGATTCTCCGGTGGGGTTGGAAGTTGGGTTGGAAGACATTTTTTCGGATCGAAATTAAAGCTGCGCTACCACTAAGATGTAACTCTTCGGAGTTAAGACGGAAGTCTGTGGTGAGGAAGATTCTAATACGTGTTTTTTTTTTTTTTAAAGAAACAATTCGTATTACAGGACGCCACTTTTCAGTGTCCTAAAAATCTATATATAGTCTATAGAGAAAAACCTGCAACACGTCTGATTATTGTACTGAGTATTGAAAGCCTCCGGCTCCCGAGCCCTAGGCCTTCCTCCCCCCCATTAATCCTTTGTGTAGGTTGCGTCAACTCGTCTTGGCTTGCTATGCCCCCATAGCCTTCTTTAACTGCCTATGCAGTTGTAGGACTATTCCTCTCTGCCCTCTCGGCTCTTCGTGCTCACACGGCGGACTGTTTCGACGTACCCAATTAAGGTTGCGCAATGGTTCATAAGTATTGTGTAAATGGTGCCAACATTGAATTTTAGATTCATCGGGAGTTTCGATGTTTAAGAGATTCCGCCAGAATTTTGTACATGCACAGTCATTGTAAAGATGACTTTGAATGTTTTTCATGTTCACCTCTGTTGAACAAAGGTGACATTTGTATCAGTACTGATTTCTTTGCGTCATGGACAGGGACATAGAACCCCAAAAATGATGTAATGCTCGTAAATCTCGATGTTTACGCCATTCGAACTTGTGTAGTGTTTTCCAAAACTTTTCCATCTACGTATGCCTTTTTTTAGCTTCTGGACATAACTCCAAAAAAATGTGTAGGCATCACTGGTTTAAGCTTTTCCTGCTTCTTCTTACTCAAGGATGTAAATTAGATGGATGACATCCTTTTTCTTCCTCCCCTGATAACATGAAGCCATCTGTTCCTTTTAGGAGCCACATATGATGGCGAGATCAATTGTCCTCGACAAGGGTTGAAGTCTCATATATCCTGGACCGGGGACATTTTCTTGCCATGCTTTGAGATAGCAAATTTCCGTTTTGTGAACGTCCACTTGAGATTTTTCAAAGAACTTCCCTGACTTTTCAAGAAGGGAAATCGGAAACATAAAAGCCCTTTAGATCGACCAATATGCGCTCGCGGATCCCCACTCATGATCTTCGCCATATGATGTGTAAGTTTTAGTCGAAGGTATCGTGTGTACCAGTCCTTATCATCACTCAACGTCGAGGCAAGCACTGCGGCCCCAGTCCTTGCAATTGGGTTTTCATTTCGAGTAGGCCATATCCACCTTTCTTTGGCCGGGCATGCACATCGTCAGATCCAATTCCCTTTTGAATACTGTATGAATACCCAGGTCCATTTTGGTGAGTTGCCCAGTTCATACATTGTACCAAATCTTTTATATACCGTCTTCGACGACAAAAAACATTCGTTCCAATGGCCCTAGTAATTAAGTCGATGTGCATGTATCCTTGCTTCATCGTCATGTATGGTAACTTCGAAAGGAACTTAGTCCATTCCTTTAAGATCAAGCCCAAATACTAACGTCTTCTTCCTCATCCTCGATATGGTATTGCGGATATGGTAAGATCTCTTGCTGAAATTGAGGAAAGTCTTCTTGAAATCCCAAAAGTTTTGTTTTGGTTTCACTAACCCTGCTGTTGCTTACTCGTTCAAAAAGCATTAATTGCCTGAGCTGCTTTTTGATAGTCCTCATCCTCTCCAAGGTATATGTTCACATCGTCTGCAAATGCATGATATTTCATACTTTCGATCAAGACACCCTCGTATTCAATGGGGATTCCACTGAGTGATTGTAGACTTAAAAGAAACGGCTCTAATGCTAAATTGAAAAGGAGGGGTGAGAGGGGGTTACCTTGTCTCGTTCCACATCTCAAGGGAAACCTCTCGCCTTCCCAATCATTAAGCATAATTTGTGCTTCTTGATCAGTCAATATCAGCATTATCAACCGTACCAACTGCGACCCTATCCTATCTTAAATAGCACCTGACGCATATATTGGTGAGATATTCTGTCGAAGGGCTTTGGTAAAATCGATCATAAGAATGGCTTTTTCTGTCTGCCTCCCGTCGACCTATTTTCTTTAAGCCTCCAACATGGTAAAGAATTCATTGTATTTTTTGGTTGATGCCCCTGCCCTTGATGAACCCCCCCCTCTGATAAGGGCCAATGAGTACATCCATAATTTTTTTGAAGCCTGATACAAACTGCCTTAGAGATCACTTTAAGACATGTGTTCGAAAGTGAAATAGGCCGTTGATCCCTAATATCCTTTTGATTTAGCCACCGAGTTTTTTGGGAATTAACGTAATCAACACCTTTGGAACCCTGGGGGAGGTCACCTGTGTCCATCATGTCATTCGCAGCTCTGGTGAGACTTGGTCCAATATTCGCCCAATAGTATTGGAGGACTGAGTATTGAATTCCGTCCGACGGAGTTTAAAGATAGTTCGGTTGATTATCGTGAGATTCTCAACGTACGTCTATCTGGGTGTATTAAAAGCTTGATGAAAGGATTAGCCTCTGAAACTACTTGGAGTAGCCAGGGGCTTCTTATATAAGTTTCCAACGCTAGCCGCCTCGGACCGACCCACACCAATGTTGGGTAAGCTTGTTGGGTAACACCCAAGCTTATCCTTGTTTCACAAGGATGTGGTCCATACGCCTCGGCACCCACACGTACCACATGCAGGCGCCGGATCCTTTACCCCACATTATCACAACAAGGCAACTTGTCCGAGTGGTTAAGGAGAAAGATTAGAAATCTTTTGGGCTTTGCCCGCGCAGGTTCGAATCCTGCAGTTGTCGTTATTTTTTATTTTTGGTAGGCCACATCTCTACAAAGGCACTTCCACCAGTGATGCCTGGGCACTTTTTGGAGTTATGCCCGGAGGCTGGTGGTAAGCGCTGGGGTAAGCGCCGGTGGGAGAAGTTTTGGAAAACTCTTGATAAATTGGAATGGAAAAAGCGGAAGGATATCGAACCTTTACATCATTTTAATTTTGGGTCATATGTTCCCATGCATGATATGCGTCGACCCATAACAGGGTATAAGTGTCAACTTTGTTTGCAAGAGGTGAATCTGCAACAAATACAACGCCATGTCTATAATGATTGTGGCTGCTCGAAATTCTGGTGGAATCACTTAAACATCGAAGACCCGATGACGTTAAATTCAATGCGGGCACCATTACACAAGACTTATGAAGCTTTACGCAACCTTAATTGGTACGTCCAAACTGTTCGCCGAGTATATTGTTCCAGACGCCGAGAGGCCAATGGAGGCAATGTTCTTCTACCTCTTCTGCGTAGGCATATGAAGAAGATGTTGGAACATACTAATGTGCGAGCGGGATGACGTGATCTACAGAGCGGCTAGAATAAGGAAGAAGGTATTGGGCTCGGGAGAGCTGGATAACCCCACTATTCAGTATTCTATCCAGATGTGTTTTCAGGGTTTTATCCATTTTTGTATAGTTTTTGTGTCGTTTTTATAGCGAATTCCTGTAATTCAATTGTTTCTTTAAAAAAAAAAAAAAAAGCCAAAGGCAATCAATTTTTTTTTTAATTATTTATGTGAAACTCTACGGTTTCTTCAACTACCACGCCATATTCGTGCTATGCCCTGTCAGCCTAAAACTAAGTCGGGCCATCGCGCAGGCGAAGAATGCGAGGTTTTGCCGAAAAAAAAAGCCCATTACGACCGGCATATAACATGGCCATCTCACAGTGCTCTTCTCTAATAAAAATTCTGATTTTATTTAGCTACACCATACAATTTCATTTGGTTTTAACAAAAAATAGATAAAAACAAACAAAATGCAAGTGGCTAAGTTGGCAGTTCACCAGGACGATGCTGAAATATTGCTCAAAGAGAGAAATAAGCTTGACCAAGTGGTCATGGACAAATACAGAACCGCAGGAAGCATCTCACAGACCACTCTTAAATATGTGATCCAGCTCATCAATGACTCCTATCACCTTCACAAGACGGAAAGACCCTACTCCTCCGAGGAGCTTTGCATATTAGGTGACTCGATGATGGTCAAGTTGCTTGGAAACTGTTACAATAACAGCGACAAGGTCAGGGAAAAGGGCATTGCACACCCAGTGACCATCGAAGTCAACGAGTTCGTTACTAACGTATCGCCGGAGTTGGACCAGAAGTCCGCGCAGCTCATATTCCAAGCTGGAGACATTGTCACCATTTCTCTTGGTGCTCAGATCGACGGATACACTGCTTTGGTGTCTCACACTCTCGTCATTTACCCTCCTGGAGTCATGATCGACAACGAGTTGAAGCCCGAGGGCCCTCTACTTGGCAGCAAGGCCGACGCCATTGTTGCTTGTAACATTGCGACCAAGACCGTGATTGCCCTTTTGGGACTTGCGTTGCACCCCGAGAAGATTGCTTGGATCCCGGAGTTGCTGAATGGTACCAATGTCATTACTGGAACTACTATCAGACAAGTGGTTGATAGAATCGCTGCGTCTTTTGGGTGTGTGGTTGTGCCAGGCTCCAAGGTGAGAAGAGTTAGACGGTTTTTGGCAGGCCAGGCCGAAGGTGTGGTTGCTGAGAGAGACTTCAAGGGTGTTGTTTGGGACGAGAGCGACCAAGAGGAAGACCTCCTCAAGAAGGCTGCCGGCTCTGAATTGATTGTTCACGACAAGAAGAAAGCCGAGTCCACCAACGTGTCAAGTGCCATCCCCACCGATGAGTTTGTTGTTGAGGCCGGAGAGGCTTACAACATCGACTTGAGATTCTGCGGCATGTCGGACTTTGAGGAAAAGGGCCTCATAACTTTGCAAGAAGTCGAGGCCACCAAGCCCACCATATACATCAGAGACTTTGCTGTGACTCACTACTTGAAGTTGAACAGTGCCAGAGAGTTGCTTGCTCTCGTCGACAAGGACTTTTCCGTGTATCCTTTCAAGTTGTCGCACACTTGTGACTCCTTCCCAGTGGACTACGAACAGGGCGACATTGTCGGGCAACTTGGTGCCATCAAGAAGGAGATCGTCAGACGTAAACTCGGGTTGAACGAGTTGGCCAACAGATACTTGGCCAGACCAAAGCCTGTGCAGATGGTGAAGCATGTGCCATTCAGCAAGATTTTGACTACTGCCAACCCTACTGGAAGACACGGTATTGACAGCTCGAAGTTGACCTTGCCTGGAAAGGAGGTGCCACTTCCAGCCTTGGGAATCAGTGCATTGAAGTTGAAGTCGCTCTTGAAATTTGGTACTGCTGCCACGGCTGTGGCCAGAGAGGCCACCACCATCTTGTTGAATGATGCCAAGAAGGAGGTTGTGAGATTGACTGGAGGAGACCATTCTGCCAGACCATCCTGGGTCCACTCGAAATACCAAGTTTCCAGTGATATCATGAGCTTGATGAGCTCCTTAGACAACTTGAACTACACGGTTAAGGAGGTGCAGCCCGTCAAGTTGAACACCACCATTTTGCATTTGGAGGAGACCATGCAACTTGATTAAATTTGCTGAAGAAAGTAAGTACTAATAAACTTGAAAACGTCATTTTTATGAGTTGAAACGCCACACTTACTTGCCTTTCAACTCATTAATTTCTGTAGAGACAAGTTTTCCGACTGAGAGACATTTCTTATACTTCGGTTTGGTTTTCTTTTTTTCTTTTTTTTTTTTTTTTTCTTTCTCATTTTGTGTATTTTGATGCTCTTGCTACTGGTAAATCTTCGCCAGGGAAGGTTTTATTGACTGGAAAGGGAAATAGATATGCACGGAGAGGCGCGTACTTCCAAGTTTCCGCTTTCGAGGAAAGTGGGGCGGGACCAGGATGAGTCGGTAAAAGCCGCCCGAAGATTTATCCACCAATTGAGATTCAACAAAACAAAACAAAAAGAACAAAAGAAAAAATAACAGAAAGAACAAAACGAAAAAAAAAGAAAAAAAAAAAAAGCAACAACAAAACAACAACAACAACAACAAAGAACAACCTCCGAATATTCTTGGTTCTGAGGTGTAATTTATCGCACGGCACTGACTTACCACCGTGAACGTGAACGAATGATCTGCAAATTAGACGTCCTCCCTTGTTCTCACCACACACGGCAAGAATAGAGTATGTAAATCAAAACAAAATAAACACATGACGGAGTTTGGCAAATTAGAGAGGGAAGAACATCAAAAATCACCCCTTAAAGCAGTTTTGGAAATAGCACACCCCAAAGAGTCCACCCTGGCTAAGCAATATTGGATGTGGCCAATCCTAGAAAAGTTCATTGCAGAAATACCAGTCACGTGACGCATTAAACGGCTTTCACGGTTAGTTTTTCTCATCTTTTAGGGAAAAAGAGGGGAAATCATACACCAGCTTAAACATGTTTGCGAGGATACCATTAGATATGGGATGTAGCTGAAAAGCACAAAATAACAAAGTAACACACGTCGAGCCACTATAATTTGAAAGAAAAAGAAAAAGAAAAAAACAAAAACAAAAACAAAAAAAAATCCGACTTTTCTGTCGCTCATTTTTGTGCTTTTCTTTTTTTGTTATCAACAATGAATTTTTCTCCCTGTTCTTCCCATGGCTGGGGTTTCACATTTTCCCCCACGCGTGAAACGCCTTGCTCTGGAATTACATGAGAGGCAACAAAATATCGCGCACCAAAAATAAATGTCGTGCCACGGAGGGAAAATGTCGCAGCTGCTTAGGCCACACTGGGGCGGGACGTGCCTGCAGAGAACCACCCGGCGAGAGCCCCCTTCACTCAACTATCTCCCTTGGGTTTCAAACAGACTCTTCCTCTTTTTCGTTTCGGTATCTGAAAACGAACCTTTACACCTAACTTAACAAGTACGTACCAATTGCTTCCTTCAATCAGAACTGGTAGAATGTCAAGCTCCATCGAGGTCTAGTCCAATCCGTTATCCTGTTTTAGATTTTTGTATCGCTCTTAGTGTTGATGCTCGTGAATTCCGTGGTCCTATTTTATACGCCAAATCCCGAAATGAAAAAAAAAAAGAAGGAAAAATGCAAAGGCGGCACAATAGAACTACGTGAATTCAAGATCAGCGCTTATACTGTGGGGGTGCAAAGGGAGTCGGAAAATAGGGGCGGTTGAAACGCCATATTTTTGGGGTGGGATCGCCCTAGTCTAATCAGAGGCGTGTTTTGATGGATCGTTTTGTCCTTACGCACTTGGCTCACGATCCTAAAGATGCTGCCGTTTCTTCCGAGCAATCGCAATCTCGGCGCGCCATGCGTGCTGTTCATCTCAATATTTTGCCGCTTTCGTATTGCAAACCCCTGGAATTCCCAAACTCGTCAAGATTCCCAAATCCAAGGGTTTTTCCGACTGGATATCATAGTCTAAACAAAAAGAAAATCCGCACGTTTTTTTTTCTTCATTTCACTATTTTTAAACGCCTTGTTTGGTCCAAAAATGACTTTGCGGGTGAACCCGCATTTTGATTGCAAAGCCAGGTGACATCATACAACACCAGTGCACCACGACAGTCGCGGAAGGCGGACACGACCTACTCCGTTATTGTCGAGTTTTTTTTTCTTGCTGGATTAGCGCCGCCTCAAACGCCTGGACATAACTGACGAATCGTTTCTCAACAGTTCTATAATTATATTCCAACACTCCATTACTAACACCCATAAGAAATGCCTGCCTCCCGTGAAGACTCCGTCTACCTCGCCAAATTGGCTGAACAAGCCGAACGTTATGAAGAAATGGTCGAGAACATGAAAGCTGTTGCTTCTTCTGGACAAGAGTTGTCCGTCGAGGAACGTAACTTGTTGTCTGTTGCTTACAAGAATGTTATTGGTGCTCGCCGTGCTTCTTGGAGAATTGTTTCTTCAATTGAACAAAAAGAAGAAGTCAAGGGTAATGAACAACAAGTTTCTTTGATTAGAGAATACCGTGCTAAGATCGAGGCTGAATTGACCAAGATCTGCGAGGATATCTTGTCTGTCTTGACCGACCACTTGATCACCTCTGCTCAAACTGGTGAATCCAAGGTTTTCTATTACAAGATGAAGGGTGACTACCACCGTTACTTGGCGGAATTTGCTATCTCCGAGAAGAGAAAGGGTGCCGCTGACTTGTCTTTAGAAGCTTACAAATCTGCTTCTGATGTCGCCGTTACTGAGTTGCCACCAACTCATCCAATCAGATTGGGTTTGGCATTGAACTTCTCTGTTTTCTACTATGAAATCTTGAACTCTCCCGACAGAGCTTGCCACTTGGCCAAGCAAGCGTTCGATGACGCTGTTGCTGACTTGGAAACCTTGTCGGAAGACTCTTACAAGGACTCCACATTGATCATGCAATTGTTGAGGGATAACTTGACTTTGTGGACTGACTTGTCCGAGGCCCCTGCACAACAAGAGGAGCAAGAAGCACAAGCCAGCGAGTCTAAGCCAGAGGAAGAATAGATAGCTTTGGAATAATGGTATATCTCTAATCTGTCATGGTCCATCCGAAGAAATTCCTCAAGCCTCGACTCTTTGTCTTTATTCACTTCTACTTGTCTGCTGTAACCCACCATCTTGAATTTCTCTCATGCCTCCATTTGTATCTGAGATTTCGAATGTGAAATGAAAAATGGATTTGCTGTCCAATAAATGAAAAAATAAAAAGAATTGAAACAGATAAAGTGTAGCTGAGAGTATTGATTCCATATGAATAACGGATATGAGAAAGATTATCATTTACTTTCTATTTTTTAAACTTGTAGGACAAGCGATATCAGCTTTAAATGAAAGTATAAATTTTGTTTACATGGGACTTTCAATGAATAATTGAAAGTTAGCTTAGACATGGTTTCAGAAAATTGCTGTGCACGCGCGTGTTGTAGGGGGAGGCTGTGATCTCATACGAGCAAGCAAGCGCAGAGAAATTGCTCAAAAACTTGGCAGAAGCGGGAGGTCAAGCAAATTCAATGTTGTTTTCAAAACGAAGGGGTTTCATATTTTCCAATTTGCCATTTCTTTGAAATAAACAGTGGTTCTATGTTCCACCCAGGGAATTGAATGTTGGAAAATGGGGTGCTGGACTTGCATGGCCTCGTTTATACGCCAGCACTGAGCAGCCACCCCACCTGCCACGGAATACCGGCCCCCCACCTCAACGCGCCCAAATACACACTGGATTGCTTGCACTTACAAGCTCGTGAACACTTACTAAATTGGGCCAGTTTTAGTTTTATCCGACCAAAAAGATGGTTGGCGTTTATTCGCAGAGTTATTTCACCAGTTCAGTGGAAATCAATCTATATTTGTCGCGGTAACGGAGCAGGGCCCAACTATGTATGTCTGTTTTTGTTTCAGGAAGAAAAACCTGTCACAAAACCCTCAGTTGTAAGGCAAACAAGAAAACAAGCTAAAAAGATTAACGCCTTGGATCAATAACGCCCCAATATATTAGTGTAAGACATGCCTTTTCTTTGACTTGGTTGGCGCCTGGAACCGTCTGATTCAAGCGGTCCCTAAGCAAGAAGAGGGAGTGGCTGCAAAAACGAAGACCCAGAAAAGACAACAAATACACAAGATAGAAGGACAAAATATTGCCTAGACTTGTTTTTCATCGAATCTGTTTTACCTATTGCTTTTACGAAAGGGGCAAATTCCGTGTACCTGGGGCTGGCGGAGTAGCGGGACCACACGTGTGGTGGGCGAAATGGGTGTGCTCGTCGAGTGTGGTGCGTGGTCGGTCCACTCAGGGTGTCAGTCCAGTGAGGGCGTATGAGTGAAGGCTGGCTGGGCTCGCTGGGGGGCGGGAAGCACGCGTGGGGACCCACCTGCACACAGGCCGCGCGCCCATATTATTTCGTTCGGGCGTCTGAGGCTGTCGTCAACAGTGTCGGATTGAGAGGAGTGCACCAAACAAGGGGAAGGAAAAAACATACCACAACAGCTTTTTCAGTTGCCCATAGGACCCATAACCCTATTGTCAAAGGAGCAAATTTACCCCAAAACACAATCAAGCGCAATCTAAAACCTAAAAAAAAAACATCATGCCTGAACCTGTTGGGATTGCTAATTTGCCCAACCAAAGATACAAGATCGTCTCCCATAGGGGTGGTACTTTCACGTTGATGGTCGCAGGCGAGTCTGGTTTGGGGAAAACAACATTTGTCAACACGCTTTTCCAGACGTTGTTGAAACAACACCAGGACCCTGAGACAAGACACAACAAGTTCACCTCGGCACACCAGACAGTGGACATTTCGATTGTTCGTGCCATTTTAGAAGAAAAGAACTTCAAGATCCGGTTGAACGTGATCGATACCCCTGGATTTGGAAACAATGTCAACAATGTTGACTCGTGGTCGCCTATAATCGACTTCATTGATGACCAGCATGACTCTTACGTGAAGCAAGAGAAGCAGCCCCTGAGATCCGACAAGAAGGACTTGCGTGTGCACGCGTGTTTATACTTCATTCGCCCAACCGGACACTCGTTGAAACCCTTGGATATTGAGATCATGAAGCGGTTGTCGACCAGGGTGAACTTGATCCCGGTCATTGCTAAGTCCGATACATTGGCACCAAACGAGTTGGAGTTGTTTAAGTCGCGTATAAGAGAGGTGATTGAAGCCCAAGACATAAATATCTACACGCCTCCGTTGGACATGGATGATCCAGCTGCCGCAGAGCACTCCAAACAACTAATTGAGGCTATGCCATTTGCAGTTATCGGTTCCGATGATGAAGTAGAACTCTCTCCTGGCAACTTTGTCAGAGGCAGAAAGTACCCTTGGGGTGTTGTTGAGGTGGAGAACGAGAAACATTGTGATTTCAAGAAATTGCGTTCGCTCTTGTTGAGAACCAATATGTTGGACTTGGTGTTGCTGACCAACGAGATTCATTTCGAGACCTACCGCTCGTTGAAGTTGGGCACGTTGAACAAAGAAGGTGGCTCCGACAGTGCGGACGAAGCAGGTGGCTTGAAGAAACCAAGAAGATTGCACAATCCAAAGTTCAAGGAAGAAGAAGAGGCTTTGAAGAAGTTCTTCACAGAGCAGGTGAAGGCCGAGGAGCAAAGATTTAGACAATGGGAGACTAACATTGTGAACGAGAGAAACCGGTTGAACCAGGACTTGGAAGACATGCAATCCAAGTTGAAGGCGTTGGAGGAGCAGGTGAAGAAGTTGCAATTGCACAAGAGGTAGATGATGTGTAGAAAGCCCATGAGCGAAAAAGCCAAACAGCAGAAGTAATAAGTGAAACAAATGTTAGGAAGTTTTATAAAGAATAAAAAAGAATAAAACGAAAAAGAAAAAAAAAAAGAGGTAAGAAGTTTCTGACTTATCCTATATTTTATATGGACTGTGAAAGTTAATGTGTAAAGGTTGTGGCACACTGGGCACAGTCTTCTCAAAGCCGATATCATTTGAATGAGTATGGGCTAAATTAGGGATTGATGACTGTAGGAAAAATCTAGTTGAAATACAAGAAAATGCAATCATTTCTTGTATAATTTTATTTTAATAAACAAAAATATGATACACCAATTACGTTTTATCTCATAAAAGAGAACACTTGTAATCCCACTGGACTGTACAGTGAGGGCTCCAGAATTTCCTAGCTCCTCCCGCTCCATAAAATATCATTATTTAAAGGGTTTTCGACTATTGAGCTTTTTTTTGAATTTCTCGGAGTATTGAAGTGAAATGGCTGAAATTATGGGAATGACTGAAGAGTGTAAAAGGTCAAAGGTATTGGTATCTCATTAAGCTTTTACAATTGTTCATGAAGGGTAAACAATGGTACGTATTATCAGAGATGTCGATCGTAGTCATGAGATAAGAGGAATAAAAGATTTTAATTTTTACTATGAGCACCACCAATTTTTTGAGAAAAGCTAGAGAAAAGATCTTCCCAATATCTAGCAATAATTCAGAGGTAAAAACGAAGGCGTGAGTGCGAAGCGAAGAAGAAAACTGGTAAGGAGTATTCAATCAAGGTTCACAAAAAGTTTACGTGGTCTTCTTCTTCAATGATTTATAGCTATGAAATAAATGTAATGCAAGAGCTTGGTTTATCCATAATACGCGAAGACGAAATCATATTTCTGTAGAAGATGAACTGTTCTAGAGCAAACAATATTGCCTTCTGAATAAGCCAGGACATACCAAAAGCTTTTAAAGCAACCTTCAGAAATTAATGAAGAAGGGCAGGGGAAGAAATACACAAACCTTTTCAGGCTACGTTGTCTCGGAAGGTAATATATGTCAGCCATACACTACACGGGAATAGCGTTGGGTGGTAATTTTAAGTGGTAATACTTTTGACCCGCATGAACTTTGCCATGTAGAAATATTTCAAGCTGATTTGGTTACGATAAGATAAAAAGATAAATAGACAAGTTTTGCAGTTTATGCCACATTTTCCCCAGGAAATTACCAAAGGAAACGGTCTATGAAGTGGTCGGAAACCTTCTCATTGGAGCATTTTGCAATAGCATACGCTCCTGATTGCAGCCCCAGTGGGATGCAATTATTTCAAATCAAAGGAATATCTCGACATTTAGCTTAATAAAAACGAAGTTATGTGGATGGATTATTTAGAAAGACAAACTTCTAAGGCTATATTTAAGCATGCCTGGGACATTTATTGTGCATTTATTGTACAATTATCGTTGCATTGCTCGTCTACATCCCAAAGCTCTGCAGTCTAGAGGCCTCTGCATTTTTTATATGGTACATACAATCGTCACTCCATTTTTTCTTTAAGACTTTTTCAAATGATTTTGGAAAGAAATGATTGGAATATAAAAGAGAAAAAAGAGAAAAATGTCATTTCTTCATATTTCACTGTATTCGAAGATCTGGTTACGGCTTGGGGCCTTTCATAACACTTATGATCAAGACTGGAAGTTGTATACGCAAACTTCTCGCTTCTTTTGGGCTTCTAATTCAAGTGTCACTTGGCGAATCTTCGTCTTTATTGCCACTCTAGATCCAATTTGATCCAATTTGATCCAATTAGGAAATGCTCCAGTTTCGTACGTGTATTAATATCTAGACAATCTTGCATACAGATAGTGCTTCAGTAATTTGCGACGTGAACTTCCGTGGAAACTTTCACATAATATCGCACTACTTTTCTTATCTTCAAGGACCCATTAAATTCCCAGTAAGGTTTTTTTCTTCTTGGTCAATATAAAACTGAAGGGTGTTCTCGGTAAATCATAATGTCTGGTTAAAATTCAACAACACTTACCAAAAAAAAAAAGCAAATCCGTGTTTTACTGACACAAATCGACCCGGGAATCTCTCCACTGGCCTCGCTCGATAATCTTCCAATGAAGTTTGGAAATATCCTTTCATAGAAAAACAAAACCAATTCGATTCTTGATTTACCACTATGACATGAATTCAAACATTTACTCACAATCGTGTTATTTTTCAGCTAATTTGGAAAGGCAACAACTTGTTTTCCGCAAATCTATTTGGGTTTAAGCCGCCGCTGTCCACCAGTTTTATCATCCTCCTCCTCAAGCCGGGTGACTACACCAAACTTACACACAAGCTCTGGAAATGGCACTGGAAGAAAATGCATTTCAATTTGTAACAGTCAATTCGTTTCTTTTACACCGGGGTCCCCGCTGATTCAATATCGGGCCTTTGGTTGTTTCAGTATGGGGCAAAAAAAGCATTCGGCAAAATTCGGTTAATGCCGCCGGCTCGGTTAATCTATTCCGCTTCGGCTAATATATTATGGGCCCGCGGCTTGATCCGGATCAGCTAACCACAACCGTCGAAATCACTGCATACAAACCAACAATCGGTCACCTGGTACTGCACACACACCATTATGGCGGATTAAACATGTCAATCATCAACGGAATTTTGCTCCCGCATGCGCAATCATCTATCAACCCGGCTATTTTTTGCATGTCTTCACTCCCTAAGTCTCCTTCGTATGACCCAAATGGGCTCTCCGGCCTGTCCAGCTATGATACTAAGCATTTCAAGCGGACTTATGTGGCATGTCTTAACTGCCGAGTTCGTAAGGTGAAGTGCGACCTCGGCGACGCCTCATCTCCTCGAGACCGGTGTGTTCGATGTGCTAGGGAACGACGCGATTGTGTGTTTGTGGACCTGAAGAAACGGAAATTGGCTAAGGTTCGTCCTGGTGTAACGGGTGACCAAGTAAGGTCACAAAGACCGACGCCGTCGCCACAGCTGGATACTGCAGGAAACCTGGTTTCTGTTGGCCTGGACGGCGAACGTGCCCGTGGGCCCCGGGATCCTGAGAGTACCCCGAAACACTTCTCCACAATGGAGGGTGCCCTTGTGTTCTTAGCAAATGCTGCCGGTAAAATTGCTTCTGCCGATGAGCGCGATAATATCGATGCTAGAGAAAAACATAACCAATTAGAGAACTCCGCAGCTACATACACCGACCGTCACCAGCCTCACCAGCATCGTCATCAAAGCCACGATAAGAACTACCTTAACCACCCCCACAGTGACAACCACAATAACCAGTTCAATCACCACCATAATCATGATGTTACTCGCGCTCATGTGCCCGAGAATACCACTGTGTCCGATTTCTCTGGTCCCCCGAGACACGTGAAGAGCCTTCATGTCTCGCAACCTTCTTTGAACCCCAACGTCACGCCAGGTTTGGTTCCAGTGACGCAAAATCTGGCCATAGACAGCCATGGCATGAAATTCACTACCAATGCTTCCACGGGTTCCGACTCGCGGTCCACGCTCGGGTCATCTGTGGCTGGCACGCCCTCACTACACGGAACACCATCAGCAGATGGAACTCCCCCGGCATACTTAAGGTCGCTGATTCCGTCATATGTAAGGAGGCCCCTAAATGAAAGCGATCGGCTAATGATGCCACCTGCAGAAAATTCCTACTCCGCTCGGCCGGAGAGTACCGGTGCTCTTTCAGAGATCGAATATATCGGCGAGCACGGGATTCTCAAGGCTGAGGAGGCCGAGTACTTGATTGAAATGTTTTTCTTGACAATGCATCCATTTTTCCCTCATATCCCCAAATTTTTGCACACACCGAAAGCGTTGAGTGGCTATCCGATCTTGCTCTGCGCAATCCTCACCATCTCTTCTAGATACCACGCTCTTGAGAGCCCCGGACACGCGGTGATAGCAAAAAACATCGAGATCCATGACCGACTCTGGCTTTATGTTCAACGTCTCATCTCCCAAACAGTGTGGGCCGAAGCGAGCACAAGATCTATCGGCACAGTATTTGCGTTCCTCCTTTTCACCGAATGGAACCCACGAGCGATTCATTGGAGATGGTCCGATTATGCCAACCGTGCAGAGGATGCATCAGAGAACAAAGACCCCGAAGCAATTACTGGAACATCTGAACCCGCAGGATTGGGGGCAATGAGAAGATCCTATAGAATGGCATGGATGCTTATAGGTTCTGCAGTACGGTTGGCTCAGGATACCGGCTTTATGGAGCTTAGTTCCAAGACTTTTTTGGCTACGCACGTGGCGGAAATCAATTCCGTAATGAACATGAAGAGAAGAAGTATGTTAAGCCACTCGTTGGCAGAATTGGACATGGACACCGAGGATATCTCCGAGGCTGAAATGGAGACGCGCGAAGATAACGAAATCAAGGTGCTTGGTTCATCAGAAGACATGAACTTCCCTGAAAATTCCTTACAATTCACCGAGGCCCAAAAGGCCCAGATCGAGTTGCTCCAAATAACATCGGTGGGACACGAGTCGTTGTATGGATACAAGGCACAGTTAGGGTCTTTGAGTCAGCGGCAAAACTTGTCCATTCTAAACTTTATGAACCCTATGATCAATAGCTGGAGCAGAAAGTATAAGAAGTTCTTGGTGCCAAGCAAACCCAAACTAGCAAGGAAAGTGAACCAAGAATCATTGCGCGGCTGCGATCCCAAAACCGCACAGGCGTTGGCTTCAGGAATAGAAAATGAGTCGTTTATCTTCGAATTCAACTATACCAAATTGTACATCTACTCGCTTGCCTTGAGCCCGTCGCCCAAATCGAATGAGGGCTCCAAGAGTGGGAAGGTTTCTTTGAAGTTGGACGAAATATCAAAGAGTGCAAAGTACATTGAACAGGCATTCAATGCAGCCAACGAGATCCTTCAAGTGGCTCATCGGGTTCACAAACTTAAAATGCTTCGGTTCATGCCGGTGAGATGGGTCACCCGGATAGTTAGAGCAGTCGCGTTCATGGTGAAGTGCTATTTGACAATCACTGCCCACAAAACTTCGGAAGTAACCACCGACCCTTCGTCAAATATGGATCATTTCGATGCAACTATTTTGTCTTTGTCTCTTATTTCAGTGGAGGAAATTGTGCAGAGTATACAAAAGGCGGCAATCACATTGAGAGATTGCTCTCCAGATGAACTCCATTTATGCACGCGTTATTCAAATGTCTTATTATACTTGTACTCAGAGATGAAAACGACGTTAAAAAATTACTCAGCCGGTGGAGACGATGTCGAGGATACGGGGGATAAGGAGAATCATCAACATGGAGCGAATGAAGAAGACGAAGCCGAAACATCGCATCATGGAACCGAGAAAACCACTTACGGCGATGGGTTGAAAGAATTCCCCGACGCTGGCTTCTCAGGCGATAGCGAGATGATCGACTGGTTCATCAATAATAGAAATATTGGGTTAGACTTTGTTGGGCCCTGGACCGAATTGATTGAGCAACAAATCGAGGGGCAGAATCTCAATATGGATCAACAACTAAACTTTGGCTAGGGCTTCCGAGTAAGCCCTTTTGAGAGCGAACTCATAAAAATGGAGTATTTATAGATCATGTTCATATCATGAAATAGAATGTTAATGTATGTATGTATTTACAAAGTAACCAGTACGGGCCATTCAGGGCTAGTAAACGAAGCACGAGTATTAGGAGGTGTCAGCACTACGAAAGTGATTGATAACTTGCCCCATGGGCGGACGGCGAGTAGTTCCGGAAAGATGAATGGGAAGGCCACTATAATTGTCCCATTGTTGAATAGATTTTGCCATCATTAAAAGCATGTCTTGTGTGTGCCGCGAATATTTATGGAAGCCAAGCTGTTCATGTAACAGACATTGGGCAATACCACGAGGGTACGTCGTGAAGAGAGCCGGGGATTATTCTCATACTCAATGAAAGGATTATAAAAAACGCCATTATCAGGAGCATTGAACGTCTCATCCTTTTGAATTATGATATCGGAGATCTTGCAGTTCCAGTCCAATTTAAACGGAACATCGGGCATTTCGTTTAAGTATCCGTGGACCACCTCGGCCTTTTGCAAGTAATTTTTGGCATTGATGTTGTGGTTTTCCGCCATATATGTCAATAAAGCCACCGCTGCGCTGCAGTTTTTGATATCACAACCGGAAACGGACGCTAGAATCATAATCATTAGTGCAGAAAACAAATGTCTTCCATCCCAGAAGCCCAACACGAAAAGTTTATTGTATTCGTACAACTTCATGAATATCAGAACTGTTCTTGTGGCGGCAGCAACGCCTCGAGAAATGGCCAGAAGCACCAGTCCAACATCCTCGATGTGGGCCGCACTGGATTCATCGAAAATCAACGAGAACAAGGGCTCCACCACCAAAATGATCAATTGATTATACCTCAAGAACAAGTTGGCCAACTTTCTGTCAGTCAGCAGTAGAATATTTTCCTTTTTATGGGGCAAAAGTGTGACTTCCTCGTATTGTACCACGATATCATCGATACACAGGAGGATGTTTTTGACCAACAACTTCTGATTCATGGAGTCGGTGGTGATGTAGTTCACCGACATGGTGCGGACATTCGGGCCGTAGATCAACTTGTTGAATTTGGCCATATACTTAACCAAATGCACGTTGCATTCCAAGATCTCGGGGTCGTAAGCATCGTTAAGCCGGATTACCGTCCCCTCCGTCGGTAGGGCAACGTCGGTGTCAGTATAATCGATATGCACCGGCATGTTCATACGCGCGGCCCAGATGACGTCCACCACGAAGATAGTCCACCATAAGCGTTTTGTTTTCTCCTCGAAGATCTGGTGTTGGGCCAACTGTTCGGGAGGAAGATGGAGAGGTGGTTCCATACGCCGATGGTACCCATTTGCCACGGCCGAGCGGAGTGCCACGCCGAAAAAGTTGTAGACCGTGTTGTAACGGTTGAGATTACATGCAAAAAGACCGAGAATGACCGAGCTCTGGATGAAGCGAATGTCGGGCTGTTCGTAGCTGAGATGGAAGAGTTTTGTTGCAATGGAGAAAAACTCCTTGCCGGGGATTTTCCGGGCAGTATTGGAGACAAGCACCGAGAGCGAAAGCGGGTCGGAGGTTGCGTTCATGAGCTGCTCAGCAAATGCTAATAGAGAGAAAAAGTGGCAGAGTGGCACGGGGGATATGGGAGGCAACGAAGCAGGGGGCGATTTGTCAAGAAGGTTGACGCTGGCGAAATAGCCGTAGATTTCCGCAATGATGCCGTCTATCTGGTCACCCTCTACAAGATAAAACTCCAGTGAGTACGTGTGGCACACGAGAGAGATCAATCGTATGCTGTAGAACTGCGGGGGAAGGTGGTGTGCGCAAAGGAGCAAAAGTTTATAAGGAATAAAATCGTTCTCGGAGTCGGCAAGAAGATACGAATCGGCGGCAAGGTCGGAAAGGTGCTCCCTGCTTTGAATCACCGGCCACGAGTCTGCGGGACTACTAGCGGGGGTCAGACTAGGGCCTTGGAGTTTGAGCATCTCGTCCATGTGCTTTACTTGGGCCTGAAGTTTTTGGAGATCCGATTCCATGATGACGATCTTGCGGTCACGCGACGGGTAGTGACAAAGATGGCCCTTATCCACCAGCTTGCAGTTAGAACATGCGGGTTTTTCTCCCAGACACTTGATCTTGCTTGACTTGCACCGTGTACATGCATAATGGACGCGTCCAAACACTTTTAGAGGTGTTGGGCTGGCGGAAGACGTCGGTAGAGAGAGATCCATATGTTTTGCTTTGATTTGATTTGATTTGATTTGATTTGTTTTTTTTTTTTTTCAGGTGCTATTATGATTTAGTGGGTTGTCAAATCTTTGGTGTTTTAGAGATGCAACGCAGCGTCGAAACAATATGATAAGCAATCACGATAAGAAGAAAGCGAGGAGATAAGCAGCCGAGCAGCTGAACAGAGGCCAAGCAGTCAAGAGCCAAAAACCAATTCGCTAAAGCACTGAAATGAAGAAATGCTTAAATGCAAAATGCAAAATGCCAAATACCAAATGCCAAATGCCAATCCACCAATACACTTGAACACGCGAAGTGAAAATGTTATTATAAAAGAAGGGAGAAAAAAATTTCACTGTGGCGAACAAAAAAAAAGTCAAACACCAGGCCAGAGTTTCGGAGGCACCCCCCTTTTCTTTTTCTTAACGGGAGTCGCCAGGCTGAAAATAGAAAAGAATAAATAATAGTGAGATTATCAGTATATGTCGCTCACGTGAAAAAGTGAAGATCCGAGCAGACGAGGGCGATCGACAATGTGGGGGGAGTACATGGAACAAAGCCCGAGTGAAGGGGAAGGTGGTGTGGGGCACGTCCGGAAGAGATGGCGTGAGGCGTGGTGGAGCGTGGTGGAGCGTGGTGGAGCGTGGTGGAGCGTGGTGGAGTGTGGTCGGGGCCGTATGGGTAAAAGGGGTACTGGTTTAAGGTGGCCAATTTTGGGGACAACCAATAAAAGAAAAAGCGGAAACCTAGGAAATATTATTCAGTGGATTAGATGAAAAAGACGAGATATTAAAAACCCTGAAAATGACTTTTCCACTGTAAAAAGCCCTGGGATAAATTGATTGGGTGATGGTGTGCTCGCCAGTGCAAAGGCCAGTTCCCGGGGCCGAGTGTCAGTGTACAGTTTACATTGTGTGGGACCAGGTCCAATGTAGTGCGCATCCGAGGTCGTGTTTGGCGTTCGCACCCTCCCATACAAAGTGCCATACAAAGTGCCATACAAATTGCCATACAAATTGCCATACAACGTGCCATCCAAAGATACACTGGAAGTGCACGGCAAGATATTGAGGCCAGTTTTTTTCCTATAGTATAAGATATTTTCCTACACTCGTTCGAGAGGATTATTTAATTACAAATGGATTGTGCCTGGTTTAAAAAAAAGTCACCATTTAATGCCCTTGAAACGGTGTTTAATCTTGCTCCACACCTCTTACAGACTGAGGCCGGGTGAGGGCCCAGACCTAAAACACGGACGTGCATTCTACCAGGAAGGGTAACACATTTAGGTGGATTAAATAGGGGAACAATGGAGAATGATATCCACAAACCCCACTAGACAGGAACAACCCGAAAATAATAACCAGCAAAAACCCAGAAGAGTATACCAAATCCCCGATCATATGCTTGGAGTTGGAATTTCCATCTGGCTTTAATTTAAGCTGGTGAGGCAACCGTTGCACCACTGCGATTCCGAGACTGCGTCAATTCCGCCCTCCAGTTTTGCTTTCCGCTTTTCCACAGCTCGGTGATTGGGAAATGAACGTTTTTTTTTTTTTTTTTTTTTTGCTTCTTTGCTAAGGCAATTTTTCCAGCGGAAAGATACAGAAATGGATGGTATAAAGTGTTGACTCCTCCCTGGTGGAAATTAAACACAACTCTAGCAAAGCAAACTGTTCATAAACTTTGGCCCCAAGATTTTTACTGGCTTTTCGCACTCTTGGGGAAAGTCGGACAGAATACAATGGTGTGTTTTATTTCAGAACATCTGGTGAAGTAATAATAGCACATGCATGATGTGTCTTTCTTCTCCATCTGTTGCTTTATCTTGTTTTGGTTTTTTGGTGATTCATTTTCAAGATAGATCCGCAAAAAGTAATTTGGCCCGAAACCTGTGGCCGAAAAGGAAAGAATAATTCACTCATGCCAAAATGAGCCACACCCCAAGGAAATGTCTTGGCATATGAATATGTATATGTTGGCACCATTGTGTTCTCAACCGTGCTATTGGCCGTAAGAAGGTCACACGCAGTATGACTAAAAAAAAACAATAGAATATGAAGTCAGCAATTTTTTTTTTTTTTTAAAGAAACTAGAACTTTAATTGTTTAAACGGTTTTTTGATAATATAGAAAGTGTGGCGGGGTAATGCCGATGGGAAATTAATTCCCAGGGTGCTTGTCCCTTGTGACTGGGGTTATAATTGGCCATTGTATTTGGCCAGGTAATTGAGTTTTTTTTTTTCACTCGAACATACCATTTCGTTGAAAAAAAAAAAAAAAAAAACCTACAAAAACCTTTCAAAACATCTTCTATAATTAAAACGATTGTATTCCTCCTAAAAAAACTATAGATCGCAATATATCACGGAACATGGTGGTAGGAAATGTTTTCTCGGGCGAAGTGAAATAAAACAAGTAGGAAAAAATATTAGGAAACCCAGAACGCGAAAATACCCATATGTAGAAAAGAAAACCTTCACCATTTTCATGAAGTCAGAAAGACCTTGAATCTCACTCTGACCTTATACCTCGAAAACTTCGATCTTGGCAGCAGCCATATTTCTGGCAGTCACCACACAGAAAGCAGCCCCGTTTCCGGTGGAACCTTCATTGGAGGTGACCTGGTTAAAACCCTTGGTGGGGTCGATCTCGCAGGTCAAGCCATTGCATGCACTCTCGTCATCACAGGTGATTCTAACACCAAAGTTGGGCACATCAGTAAATGTGTCGATATAAATAGGGTTCCAGCCAATCTTGACAAAAGTGTTGCCGTTAGTATCGACATTGGCTCCGGCAACATATGGAGACCAGTTGCCGTATGGCTTGTCGCTGGAGCCCCAAACACACCCTTCGTCAGTAGACACTCCCAATGGGTTAATGTAGTAGTGCGCGGCGGTGGAGGCCCAATAATCGGGCGTAGGCACCGCTAATGTTTGGTTGCCCCCACCAGAAATGTCGGTTGGGATAAGCATGGCCTCGTTTCCGGGAAGAACCGTTTGGCAGAATGCAACGTTGGAGTCGGCCTTATTAAACACCGCCACGGTCCCTGCTCCATCTACACAGTAGTCACGGTCGGCAAATGGCTTGGACGTCTTGCCGTCGTAGTCGCAGTAAAGACCACCGTTTTGAGATTGCGACACGGTGTATGCAGTCGCCTGGGTGTCCCACTGGTTCATGAGCTGACCGGGAGGACAAGCATAGGGGCAGAATTTTCCGGGCGTACATTGCTGGTCGGGAGATAAGGCCCATCCAGCATTAGAAAAGTCCGGGGTCACTGCAACGAGTCCGAGGTCTGAAGGAAATGGACATGTGGCAGATTTCTGGGCTGGTGCGGCACATGCGGTAGCCACGAGAAGAGCGATGGGTGCGAAAAACATGTTTAATATATTTGCAGTGATTGGAAGGGAAATGGAAATGGAATTATCAGATAAAGAGTGCTGATAATATGCTTGGTGTAAATTCTTGAAACTATTTCTGTAATTTAGCGAAAGTTATAGGTTCGATACTCAGCGATTGGCGTGGGTATGCTAAAGATTGAATGGCGTTGTAAAGGAATGGATGATCTTGTTTGATGATAGAAGAATTTTAAAAAACCCATGAATGCCCAGAATATCCCGGGTCTTATATAATTCAGAAAATGAAGCTTTTTTTTCTTTTCTTAGCATCGGAAAAAAACCGTTGCCACCGGTCTTGTATCATGTGTTTGTTCCTGTTACATTTGATCCAATGTGTAGTCAGATAATTACAGGCAGGGACAACCGTTTTGAACGTTGGTGTTGGGCGTCAAAAGGGACAAAAGAAAACCGGTCTAGACGTTCCTTTTTTTTTTTTTTTTTGCTTTGGGAACGAGGTACGAAACCCCTACCAACGAGAAAAAAAACCTACCCGGATCAGTCAAGTAGCATCTGGCCAGACACTCGAATGAAGCTTCGTTGTGCAGACAAATCCACCCATGCACACCGCCATTGCTCGGTTCGGAGGCCAAGCGTGCAAATGTAGCCCTGATCTGACATACCAGGCACCCGAATCGGGAAAAATCCCACATTTTAACCGAACGGAACGGCGCGCAAACAAGCCATAGACACCACCGCTCGTGCCGGCCAAGAGAGGAAGGATTTCACCGGATTTCCCCGAATCAGGTAGGATTTGCGGGTTTTTCTTTCTTTCTTTTTTTTCTCTGTTCATTCTTCTAATTTTTTTTTCTTTACTTTTAATTCTACATTGTCACCGGATTTAGAAAATTCAAATGAAAATTCAAAAATGGAGTACCCAAGAGACCAATAGAAAGGGCTTTGAAGACACGAACATGGGGGAGACCAGTGAACAGTGGAAAATCGACTAACAGCTACAGTACATCGAGCTGGCAATTACGAAGCGCGCCTTAGAGACGAATCTCCTATTTCCTCATATATTGCATCTCTTGTAACTTTCCGAATCTAATTCTAGTTTTCTTTGCTTTTTTGAATTTCTCCTTTTCTTTTTTTTTTTTTGCCTGCCTTATTATAGTGCTATGTTATTGGCTGATTACGCGTGGCCACATGCCCCGGCCGGGTCGAGACTCGCCTGAACATACTTCGCGATTCAAGCCTACTTCCTCGAGAGTTTTTCCGTGTGGGACCAATGGTCTGGGCCCGTAGTACTCGTGTGCGTGTGAACAGTAACGTGGACACCATGGTCTCGAATAGATCAAATTTCTTCTATAGAAAGAAACAAAAAACAGTGTTTGTGTCTCAGGTTTTGAAAATGAAGAATATTAATATTACCGCGGGCCTAGTCAAAGAGGGCATCACTTCTGTGTTGATTTAAATATGAGAAAAGGGTTTAAATTGTTCGTCTTACTTCCCAATATGGTTAATTATTCGCAGGCTTGGGGTAAGCTTCTGACTTCGCATGATTAACGAGAATAAGCCCACATCAGTCATAGAAGCGTGGCAGGTCTCATTTGAACGTTGTTTCCTACACTTTTGTTTCTTTCGTTTCGTTTGTGTTTTTCCCTGCAAAAATACACTCATGTCGTGCTCTCATGATATTCTTTCTATTCTCCGTCGCCATTTGCTCGATTTTCTTTTTTTTATGGTGTATTCTTTTTCCCTCGCAATGAACGGAACTCCGAAGAGCTGCGTCGGCCCTGAAAACGCCTGAGGAAGAGGCTGAGCATAAGATATTACGCCTGTGACTTCAACTGGTGTGTTGCAACGGGCTCCCAATCTGAAGTCTCGAACGTGTCAGCAGTGCCAGGGTTGCGGAAAAACTAACTCTTGACAGTATACTGGAGGTTCCACACAAAGTTGTGACAGAATGTACTTGCTAGGCAGATCTAGAGAATTCGTAAAATTGAAAATACCTTTAAATTTTCATTTTCTGCCATACCCACTAAAAATTGGTTTCTACTTTCAAACTTGCCTACAGTGAAATTTTGATGGGCATGGTCCCTTCAATATTGGCCACCTGTATTGGCTCAGCCCTCGCGAAATTTCATACCGCCACGCAGGATTTTTTTTCTTTTTTTTTTTTGGCCGGGGCACTCTCCTCCCCAAGGAATCTAGACCTTTCTAAAAGCAAGCAAAAAGGTCGTATATTTATGAAAACCCTCTCATGACACTTTTCTTTTTTTCTTTTTTTCTTTTTTATTATTTTATTTTTTGTTTTTCAGATAATTGTACACCCGGTGCATTGTCACCCCAATGCTCTTCAACCAATTAACATCTAGTGCTGGGGCCTGGGCCTGGGCCTGGTCCAGGCCTAGTGTATCGTATGCGAAAAATATTATGGGCCATAGATCACCAATGCTCCATGAAATATCCATTGGTGGCACTTTCTTACTCTTAATTCTCTTTCTCGATTTATTTTCTTTCTTCACAAATTACTTCTTATGAAACCCCCCTCTTCTCAACGCCAATGATCGAATGTCTCCATTGAAGTATTTGCTATTCTTTCCTTTGGTGTCACTTTTTCTTTCTCTGGGCCTACACATTGTCATGGCTCGTCTTCCAAACCATGGCCCAGCATAAGCCTCCACGCTTGTTCGCGCCCTAAACCTCGGCCGTATGCAAACTCATCTCTCACCTCTCAAGTCTCAACCATACCTTTCGTACCGGCTACCAAAAACACCGATATCTTTCCCTCGTTAGTCTTGACACTTCTCATTTTTTTATTCTCGTTAGTATCTCGGGTACTCATAAACGTCTGTTCTTGTATATGTGTCGGTAAATGGATGTCGCAACCGAAGTCGAAACCAATCTTGTCCACTACACTCTCTGGACAGATGTAAAGGTAATTCTTCGAGGTGGGCCATTTTCCTTGCTACGGGGCCAGCCTCCAAGTAAACTAGCAGACCAGGACCCTGAAAACCAGAAAGAATGGGTTATCCCCAAGCCCATGCACGAGTCGAAATGTTCAATGGCTGAAATCGAGTCGTGGTTCGAATATGTAGCATCCATCGACGTGCGTCCTAAAAGAATCACCTTGGCTATAGTCAACGACGATGGAACCGTCGTCTATTACTTTGTCCATGATGGTGTCATCAAGCCCAGACAAAACTGAGAAAATAGAAAGTATTGTGTGTGTGACGAGATGTTTAGGTGAAAATGCCACGTAGTAAAAGCAAACCTCTAACCATGCTACAGAATGTGGCCTGGACTGCAGTTGTGGCTGTGAGGTTAGTTAGATATGGTTAATTTTTTTTAGGAATGGATTTTATGCAATGTTGCCTAAACGGCTGTGGCTGTGGCTATGATTATGGCTGTGCAGCTTGTTCGGTGGGTCTAGACTTTTCGTTTTGCAATGTCGCAAACGAGCTCAACCACTAAAGCTTCATTTCTTGGGTATTTATGTTGTTAATAGGGCGGGGACACATCAAAGTTTCTTAACATCACACTTGCTGAGTGGCAGTAAAGCAATCTTTGGACCGTGAAACTGCCATTGGCAATTCCAGGCGCATTTTTTGTCATTCACGAGACTTAAAGGAAAATCCCACTTTCTAGGACTCTAGTCAAAATATACTGCTAGCCATGAATAGCAAATTTCTCCACATCTTAGTAGCCACTTGGCCACTTGTTCATTGGCCGTTTCTTCGTGTGTTCTTTGAATCGCCTTCAGTGCACAGAAACGAAAATCATCGTAACAGAACTTGACTCAGGAAAGAAAAAATCGTATTTGAATCTAGAATTCGGCGTAAATCTCCCCTCTCATTCCAAGTATGTGAAAAAATGTATCTGGCGAAATTTTAGATATGCATCATATGATCCCACCATGGAACCCACTATGGAACTGGACCCATGAACATTATTTTGGAAAGGGCCAATGAGAGTGAGCAGTCAAAATTAGGTAAGTAAAGTGAACGGGACTTCTTCTCCGGGGTAGTGCAGCAAAATTTTTGGAAACGACCTGAATTCACTTCAGGAAAAGTATGATGTATGTTCTTGGGTATTTTTCATTGCGTTGTTGTAACATGGCTCGATGATATTGCACGTTTCAACGAAACCTCAAAGGAGAGGTTGAATTCTGGACAATGTCGCTAAACTCAAAGTTAGGAATACTCGGGTAGGGAACTATTAGGATTTTGCTTATTCGAACCCACAACGAGAAGAGTCAGTGTCGAATATTCAACCGGTGAATATTTGAGCAAATGTTGTTCCGTATTTTTTAATCCCGTCACTGAGATTCCATGGTTCCTTTAACTTCCGAATAGCTCAACTTTCACGGCGAAGGTTTTTATGTTTGCTCGCATCTTTATATCCTAGAGTTAGTAGCATCTTGAAATAAGAGCTCGAACTGGCCGCGTGCATGGCCCACATAACATCAAAGTCACTATTGTTGTAGGCACCCCGACTTGGTGTATTATTATGCCCGGCTATCAGTCATCTTGTTAGAGCATCACCAAACAAAATTTAAGCACACCTGTTTGAAATGCAAAAGGTATTAATGAAAGCAACATCTGTGCCTAGAACCCGATTAAATGTACAAGGCATCGGGTATGACCAGGAATATTACTGTAGCATTCTTCAGAGGATAAAGCACACATATGTCCCCACCATCTGAAGAGATTAAATCACGAATCATCACCCATGAACCGGCTTTTAATCACCGACCACTGAGAGTTGCGACGAGGAGGCCGCTCATTAAACTCGGCACTCTGTCGCGAGTCGTTTTTGCTGCGAGTAGATAGCCGGGATACGAGGCCAAAGCCGGAGTTTGACCGCTCTCTTCGCCGGATACTCCCAGCATCATCGCGGTAATCGAAAGGATCAAGAAAACTTGAGGGCCGGCTCGTGACGGCAATATCATGTTCGCTCGCAAGATTATTATAGCTGGCAACACGGGACGTAACACTGTATGTATTCGCATAGCTGGACGCCCCTTGAAGGATCCCCAGCACAACGTCATCGCGGATAAACTCGGCACTGGTAGAGTTAATGTACCGATTGATAATCTTTTCTAGGTTTGCTAGAAATACCGCCAATTCACCTTGTTTGATCATACCGGGGCCAAATTTGAACCGCTCATAATCATCCACCACGTGCCTGAGTACGAGAGCCAAATCCTCGTCCAAGAGCCCATCGTCATCGAGTTCTTCGGCAATGGCCAAAAGCACCTCGCGGAACGTATAGTGTTTGGGGATGGTGAAGTTTCCTGCAAACAAGCCGTCGGTCTTGATCTTGAGGCCGATACTATTGATGATATCCTCAAAAACACAGTTTTCCGGGAGCGCACTGTAGTCTTGCTGAAACCCTAGGCGAATATTCCGCTGCTGGATATATTCAGGAGGTGACATTCCCGCATAGTCAAAGCACTCGGTCTCATTCTCTAGAGGACCTGCTCTTTGCTTGATATCGCCCACACATCTAGATAGGTTTTTCGTGATATAAGCACGGGTTTTCTCCGGCAAGTCGTTTTTGTCCAAAGGAAGATACACCGACTTTGACGGGATCTGGTTGATGAGCACCCTGCTGTGGATCAACCGGGTGAAATAGTACACGATCGAAGCAAGCAAGAAGAACGCGTTCGACCCGATGATGATGAAGAGTTTGAGGCCCAATGCCGACGAGCCCCGTGTTTGGATGATGACGTCCGCTGGGGTCACCACCGCAAACGCTAGGGTCAATAACATAAGAATCACCAAGGAAAACGAGTAGAGCCATTCTAGCACACGCCGTGAGAACTTCGCCGCCATATTTTGTGGAAGGTACCATTTGGAGTTGGACCAGTGCCATAGCGGCTTTTTTTCCGTCTCGGGGGTGTCGTGTTGAGTGTTACTGGGGTCCAATCCGAAGGGCCTCATGTTGCATGGTGCCAGTGCTTTCCAGTAAGATCCAATCCTTTGAGGTGAGAGAAAATGGAGAAGACGTGGGATAATGGGGAAACCGGGCTAGATTTTCGGATATTTGAAGCGACAAAAGCGAAAATCAGCACCAAACTGGTTGTTTTTTCTGTGGTGATAGATGTTTTGATTGTGCTATTATCTGGAGTAGAATGCCGTTTTTGGCCCTGGCAGTGCGTATTATAGTGGATTATATTTGGCCCTGATGGTTTGCGCGCAAGCAAAAGTACTGGTTAATTTTTAGGCCCGGTTTCCATACAGGTGCTGTTGTAATAAACGGGCCATAAAATGGTATGAAGCACTGAAAATTACTAGAATTAGGGTGTAAATTTTCTTTTACGTCCACCTTTTGTTGGATGGTTTATCGATTATCCGTTCCGGGAACTTTCTGCATTGCTATCTCCCTCTCCCTCCCTCTCCCTCTTTCTCTCTCGCTGGTCCTGATCCACATCTTCAATGATTTGACTCTCCTTGGCCATCTCCATTTTTTCATAATCTCTTTATTCTCCATCACATGTATTTAACAAAAAAAATCATTCTCCTTGTACCTGTCTATTTTCAATCTTCCCCCTGTGCACGTGGTGCAGACTTGCTCGGTGCTTTTGATGGATTACCCTGCTGAGACTGTGCGGTGGACGGCTTCCCAGCAGAGCTCTGTCCAAACTGGGAGCCACCTTGTTGCATCATTAGCTTCTTACGTTCCTCGTATTGCATCTTAGATAATGTCTGGGAATCTGTTTCTTTGCCACTAAGTCCAGCAGATGTCTGTGCTGCCAACCTCTGGCGAGATAGCTGCGCTTGTCGCGCCTGGAGGCTCTGTTGGGCATTTGTAGAGCTCTCTCCGGCTGTGGCAGAACGAGCCGCCTGTTGCGCCTGTTGTGCTTGGAGATCAAGTTTATTCTGTTGCTGCTGCTGGAGATTGGCCAAGTATGAAGCCGCGAGCTTTGTCACTTGGTCTTTAGTAAGATTGGGGTTTTTCTGTTGGATCGAGTTAATTATTGCGGAGACTTGGGCTGGCGGAAACTGCATTCTGCCCCGCAGTGGGGCAGTGCTTCTCTTGGCTACCCCGGCATTTGAGCCTCCTGCTGACAGCGCCCCTGATCCAACTCCACTGGAAGAGAGTCCCTGACTAACTGGCACTTGGCCTGATGCACCGACCATATTCTTTCGTACGAGCGGGTTTTGAGACGTTGGCGATGCACCAGATCCTCCACCTACAAGCCCCGATTTGGCTGCTTGGTTTTGTTGCTGTTGTTGCTGCTGTTGCTGTATCAACCGTCTTTGTTTTTGGATTTGAAGCAATCTTTGAATCTGCTCTACAGTCAAAGGCGTTCCGTTCGGAGTCGTGGGCCGTTTAAAATTCCCCATTGCCTGTTTATTCGCCGGCCCTTGACTTGAACCTGGTTGAGGTGTTCCTCCAAGTTGTTGGGCATTCGGGCGAGTAGCCTGTGGCCTCTGTAGACTTGGGCTCGATAACGCCGATCCCTGATTCCGGCTTGGAACCTGTGACACACGCCGTTGACCGGCTCCGGCACCAGATGTGCCTGTCATATCAGTTGGTCCTCCTAAACCAGGCGACAGAGATGGGTTGGGGACATCTGTCGGATTTTTCTGCTGGCTCACGGCCGCCATCATTTTCGACCTGGTGGCCTGTTGATGCATGTACGCTTCTTGCATGGACTTATCCCTATCGAATTTCAACTTCGAAAGCTCCGATGGCGTTGGGATTTTGTCGGCTGCTCTCTTAACGGCACCGGAACCATTGCTCGCGGGGCCTGACGAAGAACTAGTAGTTGATGAGCCCGGAATGTCGGGCAGATTGGTGTTTTTCCTGGTATTAGCTTTTGCTGCCGCCGTCTCGCGCTTTCTCATGGTTTTCCGCATGGCATCAAACATAGACGCCCAGCGGAGTCGTCTATGGCCTCTTTGGATACTCTCATTGCCGACTCCAAGCGGGGAGATTCTTCTTTTGGTGGTCAGTTGTGCCTTGTGTGCATGTTCAAGCCATTGCTGTGCCAGATAGGCATTAATTCCCTTCATGTCTGTGAACTGGAACTTCTCGTTGAGCTGGATATACCGCTCGAAACATTGCCAAGGGGTTCTGCGCTCTATGTTAGACTCATAGCGTTTTAAAGTGGCCACATTAGATTGGAGGTTTTCCGCAATCAAGTCCCAGTTAAAACAGTATTCTGCCACATAATGAATCAAGTACTTGTCATCTTGTGGTAACCATATAGTCGGGGAGCGGAATTCGATATTTTTTATGAGTGGGGGCTTTGGTGGCCTCAAGAAGTTCAAACGCCGGTGCGACTGAACCCCAAAAAGACCCTTTTGGTATTCTGGGAGCCCTGTTGCAGGAGAAGCTGACTTGGTCGTATTTTTGGAATCTCTCAAGATGATTTTATGCCACTCGTCGTCGGCTTCCATTGGATAGAGCATGCGCGAGACGGGAACAATTGCTGTTTCGCCTGTAGGGATTGGCTTTTGAGTATCGGATTTCTTGTCGTCATCGAAAGCAGTAAATTTCGGGAGGTTGCGAAGAATAGACTGGTCGAGTTTCTTCAAGTCATTTAAACTAACGTGTGACTTAAAAGGGCCCCTATTCTTCACATTAATGCCGGCATTTGCAAGGTCTTGAGGCAGATACTCTGGTAAAATAGGCGCCGAAATCTCGTCATTAGGGTCTGGCCGTTCAAGCAACTTACTAATATCGATAGTCTTCGGCTCGGGGTCTTCTGCATCCATATACTCCGAACTTTCGTCGTCGCCATGGGCAGACTGGGCGTTTTCCATGGAGCTAGAGTTGTCATCAGTATTCTCCAGTGTTTCTATATCCATAACTTCCACTGCGGAAGAAAAGAAGTCGGACTCCGTACCCCTAGATATTTCCGGAAGATGTTGTATGGGTTTTCTCTTGACACATACAACTTTTCCGTATGTCCAAAAGTCATTTACGGCCTGGGCCATGGTTACGCAGCAGAGTTTCTTGTATTTGGAAGACTCCTTGAAATCTGCAGCCATCCATTTTCCCTCTTTGAGCACATAATCCCAGGTAAGAAGACGAGATTTTTTGTTTCTTTTCGCATACACAAACGGGTCGTAGTACCGGATAGGTTGACGCAATGACCACTTCTTCAGACGCTTGAGTTCTTCAATCCGCGAGAACAAAACGGCCACTTTTCCTTCCAAAATGGCCAGTTCGAAGTTCTCCGTCATAAGCGTCTTATGTGTGCCGGGCAAAAGCTTGATCAAGGGCAAAGTCTGGGTCAAATAATATAACTCGGCCAAGGAAAGCACATTGTGATTCTCCGTGGGCAAGTGTTCCGGTAGAGATACCACATCTACGTCGTTTAGGCTCTTGTTAAGGAAAGCATTTGTCTCGTGTTCTAGCGACGCTATTTGCGCCTGCAAATTCTTCGATACCGCCTTCTTATTCCGGCTAGCACCACTGGAGGGGATCAGCCGACTGGGTAGATCAGTGGCTGACGTCTTTTGTGCTTTTTGGACACCTTCAAGTGGGTCTTTTGCTGGGCGTTTCTTGGTATGGCCGTCTGGACTTTGCAGCAGGAAATATCTACCGGCAATGGCTTCCAAGTCACGTTTCAAACGCCCTATATCTCTCAGGGAGATCGGCAGTGGATCTTCAATGTTTGCAGAGGAAATCACCCCCGACTTTTCTGGGTTGTGTGAGGTAGAATTGCCGTCTGAATGTCCTGCTGACGAGAATGGCCTAAGCGGATTTGACCAAAGGAAATCGAGCTCCTTGAGTTTGCGGGAGTACTCGACGAGAATCTCATCTTTACGTGTGGCCATGACAGAGCCCTTAAATGATCAGTATTGAAGAAATTCGGCGTATGTGTCAACTTTTTTGAGCCACTAGTTTAGGTAGGTAACTACTGTTGTTAGCAGACCATACCATGTTTGATATGCGCGCACGTGACTGGCACGTGCTAGTCATGTGATGAGTTGAGGATGATGAATAGTTCGGTGTTGGTGGATTATGTTTGATATTTTTTTGTTGGAGTTCTTCTTTTAACCTTTTGGTTTCTTTTGCTGCTTTTGTTTGTGGTGTTTTAATGCTCCACTTGTTTTTTTTTTTTCCTCATGACTTGGGTTGGACAATGTCGTCTTTGATGTGACCGAGACGGGTTGGCAGAGTTAGGAACGAGACAAAAAAGTAGTATTGGGTCTCTTTTCCGAAAAGTCTACCGTGTTGTAAACTTAAATACTGTAAAAGAAAATAACAGAAGACAAAATCCTCCTTTTTTTCTATAGCGAATTCTGGGGAAGTAATAGACCATGTCTGTTTATTGATGAGGCCAGGACCGCGATTTACTAGAGTGCTTGCAAGAAAGAGATATGAATCGTGATGTGGAACTGAACAAAAGTAGGCGGGTCAGCCAGACAATGACCTTCAATCCAAGTGACCAAAATTTACCGTTTTTTTATTTTGTTTTTTGGGTATCCCCTCTTTTTTTGCGGGTTATTGCATTGAAAGCTTGTTTTCTTTACCATTGCGAAATCTCCAATCGCAACAAGTTGATTTCTGAATAATAAATATTCTAATAAAAGTAGCCGAACTCAGGGAATAGTGCTGAAAAAGGCTTCATCTATTTCTATTAAACATGTGGAGTCTTGTTTCTTCTTGGGCTGCGTGTAATATTAAGACACCATTTCTGAAGTGAGACGAATCCCATGAACTCCAACCTATACTGTGAGGTGGATTTGGACTGGAAATCTCATTCCTGATAATCACCACCTTTTTATTTGAAGGAGATGCATTTCTAGTCTATACTGCTCACATGATTAGTTTAAATCAATTTTTAGGTTCTCTTGACATCTCAAAGCTGTCAGAGCTTCATAAAGGATCATAGCATACGTAAATTAATGTAACTTGAGGAGTTTCAGGGCCTAATTTGGTCACTCCCATTAGATAGTGACTGACTGCAAATACTCTCACCCGATCCAAGCCTAAACCTCTAGGAAGTACTAATATAGCATAGTTTTTTTTTTTTTTTTTTTTTTCGAAACAATTTCCCAAGTTTTCTCTCGGTATAATCTAATGTTATCTCGATATTTCTTGCCTTATTCTCACTCTTTTACAAGTAAAGCACCTGTGTTTCTTGACCTGGTTGTCGTTAACCGAGCTTTCTGAAGCACATTCAGCCCGAAATCTTTCCCCTGGCATTTTCTTGGAATTTCCAGCCTAGGAAATTATTTTGGAGGATGGGAGAGATAAGCACCCGCTGTAAAAAAATCAAACACACTAGCCCGATTATCAAAAGAGGCTTTCCATGCATGTCTAACTTCTGCCCTTTTCTAAAGTTAATCCCAGTAATATCTTAGCAGCATCACGCCCATCCAGAATATAAAGGAAGGCAGTAATTCAGCCCCAAAAGATTAAATTAAGGAAACCCCCTATTTTATTTTTTTAGGGGGTTTCAAATCCCTCGAACTCTGAATGTGCTCTAATAAACTGGGCAAGGGCTCGTGTGACCAAAGATGTCGGATAACTCCAAAAAGTACATATTAAATTAGGTCATCCAATTGTTGGGCATAATATTGTGCTTCTTTGTGCCATAAACCCCCATCAACTGAACTCATTTCTGTCAATTAAAATCTTTTATGGAAATTCTTCGATCACAAGACTCCGCTAAGTTATATTAAAGAAATTGAGGTAGCCTCACCATAAAAAGCATGAGAAAAGTCAAACTCGAATTTCTTCAAAATTCATACATGAATCACCCCAAGAGAAAGCGGAAACACTCACAAATTACAATCTGACAATTCCAAGCATGGGCGTCCAAAAAAAAAAAAAAAAACATCTACAACACCATAATAGATAATGATTATTATGCTATATCACCAAATTAAAAAATCATGGCACATCGTACTGATACAGGTGCCACTCACAATAGATCAGCAACGACGCATGCGATCTAAAGTTCATGCAATTAAAAGACCCAAAAATGCCCACTTCAGCGGGCGCAAATAAAGTTACAACCGATTTTACAACTCGGTGTTGTCCAAGAAGAAGTAGTTTCCAGCCAGCTTCTGCTCTTTGTCCATCTGGGAGTCCTTCTTGTTGATTCTTGGTCTGAAAGAGTTAGGATCTCTTCTGAAAGTGACGTTCAAGTTCTTCAAGAATCTGTTACATCCAGTCAACAAAGACTCTGGGGCCTTGGCCACAGCTCTCTTAGAAGGCTCACCCTCAAACACAATCACTCTGTCGGCCAAGTAGGTGGCCATCATGAAATCGTGCTCGACGATGAACGCGGTTTTCTTCGAGTGCAAAATAAATCTTCTGATCACCTTCGAACACACAATACGTTGCTCGGAGTCCAAGTATGCAGAAGGCTCGTCAATCAAGTAGATGTCAGCAGGAATACCCAAGGCCAAAACAAGCGCAACTCTTTGTAACTCACCACCCGATAACACCTGCACCTCTTGGTCAATAATGTTGTCGATGTTCAAAGGCTTCACCACGTCACTCTGGAACTGTGGGTTCAAGAAAGATCCCTTGATCTTCTTGAAGAACAATTGTCTGACAGTACCCGGGAACTTTGGAGCAATCTTTTGTGGCTTCATGGAGATGTTCAATTTGGGCACTGCGGTTCCGTTGTCGGCAGCCAAGGCACCAGCCAAAATCTTACAGAAGGTGGTCTTACCGGTACCGTTCTCACCAAACATCACCAAGATCTCGGAGTTGGTGAAGTCACCCGTCTCGACGGTCAAGTGGAAATCACCCTGGGTCTTCTTCAATGTAGGGTATTGCATGGCCGAAGAGTGGTCCAAAATCAAGCCATCGGCAGCGTCTGCCAATCTAAATTGCAACGACTCCTCTCTGAAACGCATGTTCTCGGTAGGGATAAAACCATCCAAGAAAATGTTGATACCTTCTCTGACGGAAGATGGCAAAGTCACCACTCCGTACACGGAAGGCGCACCGTACAAGATACAAACAAAGTCCGACAAGTAGTCCAACACAGACAAGTCGTGCTCCACACAAATGACATAGGTGGTCTGGTCCAACAAGGATCTAATCAACTCGGCTGCGTGCAATCTCTGCTTAACGTCCAAGTAAGAAGAAGGCTCATCGAACATGTACACATTGGCCTTTTGAATCGACGTCATACCCAAGGCGAATCTCTGCAACTCACCACCAGACAACTGCGCCACATCTCTGTTCATCACGTGCTTCAACTCCAAAAGACGGGTGATGTAGTCAAACAGCTCAGGCTTCTGGTTCTTGGCCTTCAAAATGCCCGCAACATCCTTGACCGCGGCCTTGGCCAAGGCACGGGGAATGTTGTCGACATATTGGGGCTTGATGATCGCCTGGATGTTGTCCTCCAACACCTTAAGGAAGTAGTTTTGCAACTCGGAACCTCTAAAGTACTTCAAGATATCTTCCCAGTCAGGAGGGTCGTCGTATCTTCCCAAGTTTGGCTTTTGCTTACCCGCCAAGATCTTCAACGCGGTGGACTTTCCAATACCGTTTGTTCCCACCAAACCCAAAACCTGGCCGGGTCTTGGGGTAGGCAAACGATGCAACTTGAAAACGAGTTGGCGGAATATCTGTGGGTGGTTTCGGCCTCCAAGTTGGTGGGCAAGTTGATGATGTTAATGGCATCAAACGGACACTTCTTCACACAAATACCACATCCCACACACAAAGTCTCGGAAATAAACGCAATTTTGCTTGCGGGCGTCACCTCAATACAGAGCTTTCCCGTCTTCACTACGGGACACGATTTTCTGCATTCTTGCTTGCACTTTTTCGGCTTACACTTGTCGGTAGACACAATTGCAATTCTCGTACCTTTGGACGATGGGGCGTTCTTGTTTGCGCCTTTACCTTTACCACTCATTTCGTTCCCGTCACTCTGTAGCCACTGATGGTGTATTGTGAGACTTGTGAAAAGATTTGCCAAAAAAAAAAAAAAAAAGTATACTGGTTTGTGTTCCTGCACCTGCGCGTTTTTTTTTTCGCTCGGTAGCCTATTGATTTAGTGATGACGATGCCGTCAATGGGTGCGGTGAGGTGGTTAGGTTGGTGCTGACGTTTACACATGGGAGTGCGCGCGCGTTAGTGTGAGCACCTTACTAAAGCGGTGTTTTCATTGGCCGCCTAACATTCCCACCTGGCAGGTTGGTGAGTTGGTGAGCAACTACGTAAGCAAGGGTGTCTTTAAGCAATATTACACCTGCGAATACAGGAATTTGTCGGGGTGATTGCGCAGAGTGTGGTACTGGAGATATTATGTAAGGTGTAGGTCTTTGATCTGAAAATGTAAAAAGGGGGCTGTAGAGATTTGGGGATTTGGGGATTTGGGGATTTGGGGATTCCGGGTGGTGGATGCAATTTTCGGGACTTCATTATCATGGCTGGTGCGAGCTGTACGGTGTGGTGTTTTTAGTATGGACATGCCTTCAGAATAGATGTATGGCATTTTCTTTGAGAGGGCGAAATCGGAGGGGGGTTATAAGTTAGGCCGCTTTTTTATCGTAGTGTTTGACCAGTGTTTTTATTTTTTTGTTATCTTTTTTTTTTGCCTTGATAAGGTGATCTGGTTGGCCCATCTAGATTCTACTCGGACTCCAATTATGAGGCGCACTTGACACCTTCTAAGGCTGGAGGTATTTTATGATATAAGGATTTGACTTTTTGGGATTTTATAAATTGAATTGCTCTTGAGAGATAAATAAGAGAAGAGAAGAACCGGTGGGCAGATTCCAGTCAGAATTTAATTGTATGGGTGTTTTTTTGTTTCCTCTTTTCTCAAATACGTGGAGTGTACTGGCAATATTAAAATTATCTCATCCTAGTGATAAAAATGCCAAACAAAAATTATGGAGGAAAAAACCAAAAAGCCAGTTTTTTCCACGGCATATTATTTCAAGGTAAGACTTTACAATTGGTGATCTTTTCAAGAAGGTTTTCCCTTTTTTTCTTGGTTATTGGCGAAGCATGGTGAACTTTTCGGCTACCGTGCACCTCACTGTATGCATCTTCGAATAATGGGAATATGTAGGCCATGGGAAAATGGCCGTAGAAATTTGATTCTCCAGTGGTCTTGATTTGGCCAATTTGAGTTTCTTATTTTTCACCAGCATGATGTTTTTTCTTTTGATATTACTTTTTCTTTTGTTGGTAGCCGTTAAATTGGTCAGATAGTGAGCCACCAGTTAGACAATCAAGCATAATGTATGGGTTTGAATACATAGCATTATATGCTGTCTGTGGGTATTTTTTTTCTTAATAAAAAAAATATTGAAAAGCCATTGATCTTATTTAATTCTCTTATTCACGATGTATTCTCTCGGTTACCTTGTCAGCTACTTCTTAATGAATGATGCTAATCCCCTCATCAAAAAGTTCTTCGGGTTAATTATGTTTGAAAGTTTTGCCACATATGTTTTTATATAGAAAATCCTTTAATGTTGTTAATCATCCTTTTCGTATAACTTTTGAACCCCAAGTCGCTCAATGTTGATTGGAATAATGTGTCAAACATATGGCTTTAGTGTCCTTTTTCGGTATGTATTGTTCTATCAAGAATAGCTTAACAACACCACGGGAAGCGTACTATTCGGACTTCTATACCTAAATAAGAACTCTTTATCGTTTGAAAACTTTTATAAACTACTACCACCTCTACAACTCCTTCTATATGGATAGTTAAAAATGCACAGAGGAATATCAAGGATCGGAAGAGCTAGTTATAAACCGAAACTTCAAGGTAGAGGGATGGAGGGAGCTAAAGGGCTCTAATATTGTAGATATTTTATGGAGAAGTTTCAATCGAAGTTTTTTTATAGTTAAGTGTTTTGCAAAACTTACTAAACATTCTTTTCTATGGAACAGGAAATAGCACTGTTAAGTTGACCAAGATAGAATACCCATATGATGAATATTATAAGGCTCTTCGATTTCAAGACATCTATTTGATCAGGTTAATCCAGAAAGTCAAAGGGTTGTCTCTCAAAACTGATGGATGTTTAGAGTAGCTGATCTGGGAGGCAAGTAATCGCAGACACCATCGGGTTCTTCTTCCTAGGATTGGTTTTAGAGAATTTCGAAATATGTCAGTTGGAAATGTTCGAAGTAATGTTCAAGGGTTTGTTTCATCGTTTTTGCTATATGTAAGAGGAACAGTTTTTTAAGGCGTGAAGACTTGATGGAAGAAGAACATTTACGGGTTTATATCATGGTTCTGGTCTCATGCCCATTTCATCCATGAAAAGTGGGTTATTTCTGCACAAGAAGAAAACTGGCTTCCGAAGAAGCTCTTGTTAAGAAAAAATACTAGTTCTCACATCCACGAATCACTTTAAACGTATCATATGAAAGGTAATAAGAAACCAGAGAGAAGTCCAATGAAACCGACTAGCGATAAAAGAGGGGTTTTTTCTGGTTAATTCCCATGGTATTAATCACTTGTGAATGTGTATTAGAATAATTCGCAACCTGTCGAGTGCCTCTAAACACTTACTCACCCGAAAGCTCTAGCATTTCTCAACCACACTAATATATTCGAAACTTACAACCCCATTCAAACCCCCATGTCTCTATTTTATGATTAGGGCATGGTTGCTTTTAAAGAGACCACACCCGTCATTTTAGTTTTGGCTCATTTTTGAAGAGATTAATAAAAGAAGTTTATTTTCGTTTAGGCAAAACAGTCAGATCGAGGGAAAGGCCCCATGTACGTTTATAATGCTGTGTTGTAGGATATCAGAACAGAAAAAGACGACAAATAGGAAAAAAAAAACAGCCCCTTTTAAACCAGTGGAGTTTGAATCTCCTAGTACCATATACAAAGGTAACAAAAAGTGCTTAAAATGTAAGTGCCGAGTAAAATACGAATATGTAAAACACGCGAATAATTTATCACCTCGTGTTCTATGGCCCCCATTAATCTGGACGTTGCTGTGCCTGCCTGCTTGGCCAATAAATGGGCATAACAATCAATATATGGCCATTCATTACCCAAACTTTCCACCACGATAAACTGTTTACGTGCTGTTCACCACTCGAACCACCATATAACAAAAATTTCCACCTCTGCCATGTAAAATTTCCCTTCGATGCCAACCTGGAAAATTACCTCCGGGTCGGCCGGGGAACCACACTCGTGTGGGCGTGCTCCCACCAGAAAAGTATCACGCGACCGTGGTGCGCACCGGAATTCTGTTCTCGCCCATACTACTTGCTCTTTTTCGTTTTTTTCCCATACAAAATTGTTTGGGTGTACTCGTGGGCCCACCAAAAAATACAAGAAGCAAAAAAAAAAAAAAAAATGAAGTCATAGTTTATGATTTTCTCAATTCAGTGGGCTTGTAAGTGCTGTCTTGTTTTCATGCACTGAAAATATGGAGTATTGTGCTGGCTTAACATGAGCATTCGTTCCAAGCACCCTGTTGCTTGCTGCACTACATACTTAGTATGGGAGGTGCCACCCTTATATTGGTAATGTGCAGAAAGTGCCAAAAACATTGGGTCTGGGAATATTTCCATCACATTTCTGATTGCATAGCTTTGTACAACCGCCTCATACAGCGATGCGGTCCGTCTTAGTCTATAAATGGTGGACGTTTTGCACACTGCACCACCTGAGAGTTGGTGTAGCTATGGGCTGATGGTGGAGGCAAACAAGGTGGATAATTTTGATGAGACTGGATGATGCAACCAGCACATCTCGAACCCGTTGTTCGCACTGACCCACCGATGGAGGCGAAGTAGGTGCTTCGTCAACACCTGGCTTGTATGGAAATGGACGTCTGCCAAACATGTCCTCTACGGCCAGGGCCTGACTATATTAACTGACGCGTCTTGTTTATTACTTGATGACAATTTCTTGATGATGTTGGTGAGACGAATATACCCGCGAGCGCATTAAGAGCAAGCAGCGACGTCCTTTCCCTCCAACTAAAGAAAACTGCCAGAGAGACGCGTCCTCCACCAAAGCTTGTTGGCGTAAGCAACACGCCGAAACTTCCATATAAAGTGTTCCGTCCATACGGTTCATTTATACTTACACTAACAAGTCAGCACACGGGGTTTCTAATGCCCATAGCAACCAATCAGATACCACCTAGCGCCCGGGAGGCTTCCAGAAATAGAGGCGGGCATGGTCAAATGATGAAAATGCCGAATTTTCAAAATTGCATTTTTTTTCCTTTGCCCGTGGGCCCGCTATCAACGTAAATTTTTGCATCTTATTTAGTGAATATACCTGCTGTATTTCGTATTAGGGGTCAGGTCTGCCCCGGCCTCGGCCAGTAACGTGTTGTACTCAAAATTGGATGTCGTCGCCCGCATGGCATTTTTTTTTTATTTTTTTCTCACCCTTCTCCCTTAGATAGTCTTCCTTCTACATTCACCTACACCCCAAAAACATCACCCACCAAGGCCGGAGACCGAAGGAGGAATATAAAGAATATATATATTTCCAATCCCGAATCCATTTCTGCCTTTATTTTTTCGTTTCGGATTCTTAAGAAACAAGAATCTCGACATCTTTGTTTCCCAGAAGACGTGTGTCGCTTGTCTCCCAATATAATAGGACCTCCGCACAGTGGAAAAAAAAAATAAAACAGGCTTTACTAGAAAAGCGAATAAAAACAACGAGAACATACAAGATACACGGAATCTTTTTTCTTTATTGAAAAGTTGTCGTATCGGTCTATCGTTGCTAGCTAAAGTCCCAGTTTGTTGAAGTTTTGAGCACGAGATCGTTTTCCAGTCTGCCTGAGGCTTTTGTTTTTTTTTTTCTCTGGACTTCCTGCTCATATTTGGTCCTGCCATAGATAAGGGCGATATTCCACCAGCAGATCCCACATTCTTCCACCAAAGAGCCCCGCCAAGGTATCAAAGAAAACCAGTGGACTCCATTGACGTGTATTCTTGAATAGAGTCTTTTAAAGGAAATTAGTTGGAAACACGAAAAAGAACAAAAACAAAAACCAAAAAAAAACGCCATGCCCAAATTGGCCGAGGAAATCGAGGCCAACCCCGAGTTATATGGTCTTCGGCGCTCGGGAAGAGAACGCAAAGCCGCCCAGTTTATCGAGGAGCTGGATGAAGAACCCCAGCCCCGCAAACGGAAGTCACGGGCCCCCGTCGAAGAATACGACGACGAAGACGAGTCCGAGGACGCGGATGACGACGAAGACGCGGACTTTGGCTCCGAAAGCAGGAGCAGCCGTTTACACAGACCCTCCTCCAACAACCGCAAGAAGGCCAAGACGAGTCTGCGGAGCTCCGGGCGAAGCAAACCGGAGCCCGTGCCCCAAGAAGTGAGGTTTTCAACGCGGAACAATGGTGCGGTGAATTATGCTGTTGATTTCGAGGACGAGGACGAATTTTTGGAGAGCGACGCCGAGGAAGATGCCGACGCCGATGCCGATGGCAACAACGACTACTACTACTACGAACAGGCCATGGCCGAGGAACCTTCGGCTTCCATCGACATGGTTATGGACCATAAGTTGAACGAGGAAAACGCCGAGGTCACCAATGAGCCCAAGTTGGACTATCTCTTCCGCATCAAGTGGACAGGCAAGTCGCATTTGCACAACTCGTGGGAGACGTACCAGGACCTCAAGGAATTGAAGGGCTTTCGTCGTGTGGACAACTATATCAAGCAGTACATCCTCTTGGACCAGGAGATCCGCAATGACCCAATGACCACGAAAGAAGACATTGAGGCAATGGATATTGAGCGTGAGCGCAAGCGCGATGAGCAGGACGAGTTCACCCATGCCGAGCGTATCGTGGACAGTGACCGTGTGGAGCTCGATGACGGATCCTCCCAACTACAGTATTTCGTCAAGTGGAAGCGACTTTATTATGACGAGTGTTCGTGGGAAGATGCTGCCGTGATCGCCAAGGACGCACCCGAACAGGTGGCCAAGTACCAGCAGCGCTTACAGTCGAAGATTCTTCCGAATCTCCTGGCAAATTACCCCATGAACCAACGGCCGCGGTTTGAGAAGTTGAGCAAACAGCCGCAGTTTATCAAAAACGGAGAGTTGCGTGATTTCCAGTTGACGGGATTGAACTGGATGGCGTTTCTCTGGTCGCGGAATGAAAATGGAATATTGGCCGATGAAATGGGTCTTGGAAAGACCGTCCAGACCGTGGCGTTTTTGTCGTGGTTGATTTACGCTCGCAGACAGAACGGGCCTCACCTTGTTGTGGTGCCATTGAGTACCATCCCTGCGTGGCAGGAGACCTTTGAGAAATGGGCTCCGGATGTCAACTGTATCTACTATTTGGGCAACACCGAGGCCCGTAAAACGATCCGTGACTACGAGTTGTACGGAGCCAACAAAAAGCCCAAGTTCAATATTCTATTGACTACCTACGAGTACATTTTGAAGGACCGCTCCGAACTTGGTTCGTTCAAATGGCAGTTTTTGGCCGTGGACGAGGCCCATCGGTTAAAAAACGCCGAGTCATCCTTGTACGAGTCATTGAAGCTGTTCAAAGTCGCTAATAGGCTTTTAATCACCGGTACACCTTTGCAGAACAACATCAAGGAGTTGGCTGCCTTGTGTGACTTTTTGACCCCAGGACGCTTCAATATTGACCAAGAAATTGACTTTGATGCCCCAGACGATAACCAAGAGGAATACATCAAACACTTGCAGCAGAGCATCAAGCCGTTTATTTTGAGGCGTCTCAAAAAAGACGTCGAGAAGTCGCTTCCTTCAAAATCCGAGCGTATTTTGAGAGTTGAGTTGTCTGATCTCCAGACCGAATACTACAGAAACATTATCACAAAGAACTACGCCGCTTTGAACTCGGGTGTCAAGGGTTCCCAAATATCTCTCCTTAATGTTATGAGTGAATTGAAGAAAGCCTCCAACCACCCATATTTGTTTGATGGTGCCGAGGAAAGAATCTTGGCCAAAGCTGGTTCTGCTTCAAGAGACAACATCTTGAAGGGACTCATCATGTCGTCCGGTAAAATGGTGCTTTTGGAACAGCTTTTGACTCGACTCAAGAAGGAGGGCCACAGAGTGTTGATATTTTCGCAGATGGTTAGAATCTTGGATATCTTGGGGGACTATCTTTCGATAAAAGGATACCAATTCCAAAGATTGGACGGTGGAATTCCGTTCTTCGCAAAGAAAGATTTCTATTGATCATTTCAATGCACCAGACTCCAGAGACTTTGCCTTTCTTCTTTCCACCAGAGCAGGTGGATTGGGTATTAACTTGATGACTGCAGATACCGTCATTATCTTCGACTCCGACTGGAACCCTCAAGCAGATTTGCAAGCCATGGCCCGTGCACATAGAATTGGTCAGACAAGGCACGTGTCGGTGTATAGATTTGTTTCGAAGGATACCGTGGAAGAAGAAATCTTGGAAAGAGCCAGAAAAAAGATGATCCTTGAGTACGCCATTATTTCTTTAGGAATGACCGATGCAGGCTCTTCCAAAAAGAACAAGAACGAACCCACGTCGAGTGAGCTTTCTCAGATTTTGAAATTTGGTGCTGCCAATATGTTTGCAGCTTCAGACAACCAAAAGAAGCTAGAGGATTTGAACTTAGACGATGTTCTTAGTCGTGCCGAAGACCATGTCACCACTCCAGACCTAGGCGAGTCCAATTTAGGTTCCGAGGAGTTCTTGAAGCAATTCGAGGTGACTGACTATAAGGCGGACGTCGAGTGGGACGATATCATTCCCCAAGACGAGTTGACAAAACTCAAGGAGGAAGAGAAAAAGAAGGCAGAGGAGACCTACCTTAACGATCAAATTGCAATTTACTCACGGAGAAGGGCTGCAGTCAAGAAGCTTCAAGGAGATACCCCGGACACTTCTGGAGTGGAAGATGACGAGGAAGAAGAAGGCGGCAGAAGAAAGGCCGCGAAAAAGAAGGCCGAGGAGCACCACGAGTTATCCGAGAGGGAAATCAGAGGAATCTACAGAGCCATTTTGAAGGTTGGTGACTTAAGTGGCAAGTGGAACCAACTTGTGGAGGATGGAAGTATTTCCAACAAAAACCCCGTTTTGATCAAACACGCCTATAACGAGATCATCACCATGTCGAAGAAGTTGGTGCGGGAGGAAGAAGCAAGAAGAACAGAGGCACTTGCTGAATTGGAGAGAAAGGCCAAGGACCTGAAAATTACCAACGGCGACGGAGAAAATGCAACTGCGCTTTGGTTGGCCAAAAAGAAGGAAAAGAAGGCAGTTCTCTTTGAGTATCAAGGTGTCAAGAATATCAATGCAGAATTGGTTTTATCTCGTCCACCAGATATGAAGCTTTTAGAAACCTTAATTCCTCCCGACAAGCCGCAATCCTTTGAGCTTCCGAGAATGCCTAAACAGGTTCTGAATTGGAATTGCGAATGGTCTCCAAAAGACGATGCCATGCTTTTACTTGGTGTCCATAAGTTTGGGTATGGCTCTTGGACTCAGATTAGAGACGACCCCATTCTTGGATTGCAAAATAAACTTTACTTGGAAGGAACTGCTAAGGCTTCCGACAAAAAAGAAGGCCAATCTGAGACAGGCACCTCCACCCCGGGCCAGGAGCCCGACGGAAAGACCAATGGTGAAGCCAAGCCGGCATCCGCTAAGAATGCTGGTAAGAAGGTGCCCGGACCAGTCCATTTGGGAAGAAGAGTGGACTATTTATTCACCATCTTGAGAGGAGAAGAAGAAATAATATCTGCCGCTCCACAAAAGAAGAGAATAAGAAAGGTGAAGACAGAATTACCCGTTCTGAAAGACGGCAGAAAGCAAAACCCAGGGCCCGAGTCCAATATTGCCAAACCTAAGGTCAAGAAGAACGGAGGCGAGACAACAAAGGCCAGAGCATCAGAGTTAAAGTCCAAGCAAGGAGAAGTTAAATCTCCACAGGGCGAACACATGAAGATTAAGCCTGAAAAGGCTGATGACGATGATTTCTTGGAATATGCTAGCATGGACGAGGCCCAATGTAAGGCAACGTTAAAGCCTGTCGCGAAATCGTTGATGAAGCTACATAAGGGCAACAAGGGGTTGGACAAGCATGAATGGGCAGCTCTTTTGAGACAAGAGTTGGGCAAGATTGGGGACTTCATTGAGAATCCATCTACAAATGGATCCGATGAAAAGACTCGCAAGCACTTGTGGTCATACGCCAGTCTTTATTGGCCAGCCAGGGTTCCGAGTGCTAAGATCAATGCGATGTACACAAGGATTCGGTCGCTGAGCGAAAAAAAAGCATAACTAGAATTTAAACATATAACATAATAAAATAATACGATTGAGCAAGCCTTTTGGTTTTTATAAAACAGGACATTCTAAAAGAAAAGATAGAAACATTTGCATTACAGGAAAAATAAAAAAAGAAATCTCCTGGGGGTGAGTCGAACACCCGATCTCAAGATTACAATTTTCAGTTACAGTCTCGCGCCTTAGCCAGCTTGGCCACCAAGAGGATTTCTGAAATTTCCTATTGTGGGGTGTTAGAGTGCATGTAGACCAACGGACTTTACTACTTTGTTTTTCGTCCATTTTTTAGATTTCTTATCAATTGCTTGATGTATGAGAGTTTAAAAATGAGCCATATGGAAGTGTTTCAACAGTTTTTAAGATATATATCTCAGAACAAAGATGTTACATCATATGGTGAAAATTCAGACAAATAATGAGAAAGCTAAGATGTATCAGATTGTTTCTTTAAAAAAAAAAAAAAATGGAGGAATGTCTTGGGTATCTTTCCTATTTGACAACCAGGGAAGATTTTTTGAGAATCTAGAATGGACATTTACACCAAATGAAACCTGCTACTTTAATGCATGGAAGATGCTCATAAAAGGAACAAAGACAAGCATTAAAGAATTTGTACCAACTATGATTTCGGAACCAGAAATGCAAAACCTCATCAAAGAAACGCCGAGTCTATCACTTATAGAGCATGAAGAATTGAAAACAATTCGTTTCAAGTCCTTGAGTCGTAGATATCAAGAGACACTTCCTCCAATTATGCCAACGAGATTTACAACTATATGCCCAGAAGTGAATCAAGTGAAGAAATGGGACAAATTTTGGAAAGCACTATACAAGGAAGAATGGTTGAAAGGTAATGACTTCACTGCCATCCATCTATTTAACTTTGGGTCATATGTTCCCATCTTTGATAGCAAGAACGAAAATGACATAATGAAATGCCATCTATGTTTACAGGAAGTCAATTCTAATGCAATCCAAAATCATCTATACAACATGTGTGAATCGACCAAGTATTGGTGGCATGAGATCAAGTTTACCGAGCCAATGCATCTTAAAGAGATGTTGGCGCCAAGTAACACGTCATTTGAAAATCTAAGAAATTTGAATTGGTTTGTTAAGACCGTCAAAAAGAATTATTCTTTGAGGCGGCGTGAGTCACCAAAGGGCGACACTCTCCTTCCCCTTCGGAAAAAAGAGATGAAGAAGGCGTTGGGTGAGACGAATCCGATGGGTCGATGACAGAACTAATGGAGTTTCTAACAGGTATGTGCCAAGAAGGGTTGCTTTTGCTGAGGTTTGGCGTGAGGTAATCCACGGTTAGACACTAGGCATATATTTGGGAGCTGATTATAGGGTTTTTCTATAGATTTATATAGTTTTAGGTAGGGTTGGTTTAAGCCAACAATGCCGTCCCTTAATCAGATGTATTAAAAAAAAAAAAAAAAAAAAAAACACATGAATATGGGCGGCGCTTACGCCTCGGGGACTCATTATTAGTCCGTACAGTCTCATCATCGACAGGACGTTCCTGAGTGCCTACTTCCACCGCAAAATATATCTTCGACCTCTTCGACCGAAAGATCACTTTCCAAAATGAAATGCCTACTGGGCCGTGCCTTTTTTTTTTGTAACATTGCAGCTGTGCGTTACCTTGTCAATTCTTGCGCGAGGACAACTGCGGATTGCAAAACGGTGTGCGAAATATCCACGAGTTTGCCAATCATCATCTTTCGAATACTTTTCAGACCACCCCTATAGCACTTATACATTCTATTACAGTTACCCAAATAAGATTTCCAGAGTGTATTAATAGGTACCCGTTGCGGAACTCACTTCCAGTTATAACCTCAGTAGCTGCTAACATTCCCACTGCAAAACCAGTCTCGTCCACGTTAATAAACATCAGGAAATATTTCTGGGTCTTGTAATTTAAAAAAAAAAAAAAAAAAAAAAAATTGAGCGTACCAATTCTTGGGTCTGTGGAATCCTTATCTAGAGCTCTCCGCCCCGATTCACGAACATAGGAAGCTAATTAATTTCGACCGTGATATGCGGCTTCGTACCGCGTGCCGCGAATATCTTATGAGCCATATCTCGCACTTCCCCATGTTTGGGAGCTATTCCAACATAATTTAGATAGATAATCCAATCCTTTAAAGATTTATCTCCAATCGTGGTCATTAACTGTCTTTTTTTATCGGATTCTTGCTTGCTTTCTACTCCATTAAAGCGAGCCGCAAGAGTACTCTTGGGCAATTTAAATCGCGTTGCCAATCCACGAATACTTAAGCTTGGATTTAATTTCTTTTCGTCAAGTGCTAATAAAATAAAACCTTCTTGTTCAATCAAATTTTTACAGGAATTTCTTTCCATTTATACTGAAAAAAATAGTTTGTTGTAGTGACTTAAAAAAAGAAACCCGTCTCGCAATTTTGTGGCCGGGCGAGTGGGTGGCCGGGCGCGGTGTGATCTACTGTACAATTTTCAAATGAGCACTTTTCAAATAAGCACTATTTTTTTTCGAAGAAAAAGGCTTGGCGCAAATTCCTTGGAATTTATTAGCATTGATGTGTGCTTTTTCGGTGTATTTGTCGTTCAAAATCGAAGATTACTCGGAAGATACCGTTAACCGGGGCGAGGTTTGAGAATGAGTGAGAACACCCAAATATATAATCGCATAAAACTTCTTGTTCCGAACATTCCTAGTAGATAAATCACCCAGCGGTAAGTGAACGGTGAAGCATAAGTGTGTCTAAAAAATTAGAAGAGTATAGGAAAAAATAATGACTCCGGCGTGATTCGAACACGCGCATCTTACGATAACAGAACTTGAGTCTGCCGCCTTAGACCGCTCGGCCACAGAGCCTTTGATGAAGTTTTCCAGATGCTGGATTGATACGAGGTACTTGTTGGATGATACATTATCCTGGTGCGGGGTTATATACCGGAATTGTCTTTAAAAAACTGTATATAGTGTAAAGAAGGAAGGACTAGGGCTAGGAGAGCCTGACGCTTTCAAAACATACGCCAACAATCCCGTCCCTCAATCAGATGTATTAAGCAAAAAAAAAAAAAAAATGGAGATTTTTCTCTACATACTTTACAGATTTTTAGGGCACTAAATAGTGGCGTCCTGTAATACAAATTGTTTCTTTTAAAAAAAATTAAAAAAATGTTAAGCTTGCACCGTGCTTATCTCTACACATATTAATTATCGTTGACTAACTGTAAGCACACATCTAGAGAAGCTTCAAAGTCCGCCTTATTCATCACAATGATATCTCTCATAATATCTTTATCAAGGGACGGAAAAATCTCAGATAGCTGACCGAATGCCTCATTGACTTGATCTTCAGTAAAGTCGGCTTGGTTCTGTTGAGATTGAGAGCTATTTTCGGCCGATGCAGAGTCTGAGGGTGCTTCATCGGATGGATTTATCAAGCTGCTAATTGATTTGGTGAACATCTCTGCACTTGCCATCAACATATTTGATGGTAGCAATCCCGGTTTGTGTGTGGGCAAGGCTCGATTATTGGCATCTGAGTTTCTATTATTATGTTGAGGTTGGTTCCAGCCTCTCTGGCGCACTTCTGCCTCACATGCTTCCATGTGAGCATCAAAATGAGTCTTGTCAATGGTCAAATCCTCCATTTTGATATTTTGAATGAAAGTGATCACACTTGATTGAAATGCCATCACAGAAAAGTGGAAAAGCACCCTGAAAGCGAGAAGAATTAACTACCTGGAATGTATGATATTTCGCTAATTTGGTGAAAGATGGTATAAGCTCATGATTAAGAGGTTGAGAAAAAAAGGTCAAAAAACTGGTAAATGCCATTGAGCTAATTAAAGAAAGAAAAAGGAAAGTACATGCATACTTTGCCGCAAAAAGCTTTCCTGGAATGTGTGACTTTGATGTTATCTTGTGCTTTCTAATAATTTTGACCTGGTTATAAGGATACGGGCAAAACCCTGTAGAGGGCCTATGAGATTTGTGAAGATTTAGTCATCGCCGGTGTATCGCTTCGACTAAGTTGTGCAATTCAAATTTAATCATATAGAAAGTAGTTATTATATGAGAAAAGCCACGTTGAGTTACCTACTATTCCACTGCGAGCTGCCTGTTTATATGTTGAATGTTGATCATTCAGGCACTAATATTGAATTTAGAAAGTACGTTCAGCTGGCCAACAAAAGACCAGAGTAAAGGATATTCAATGATACAGATCCGTTTATTATTAAATATATGCGTGCTGACATCTTTTCCCATGGAGGAAACAGTAACTATATAATTACTCACAGCTTACTCGAAAACAATACGAGTTTCCGACATATATTAGAAGTGTGGGTTCATTCACGAAGAAATAGATTTTTGGTCCCGAAAAAAGAGACACATTGTCTTAGAAACACCGAGCAAATGTATGTCAATAAACATCTAGTCAATCCTCTCTTGCCTTCAATATTTGCACAACAGAGTCCACAACGGAAGTCTTCAAGTCGATGAAAGGGAAACCCAAGAGTTCTCTGGTCTTCTGGTTGTCATAAGCAGCACCAGAATTATAAGCATCGTCCAGCTTTGCCACGGGCAACTTTCCTTTGAACGAGTCAAATTTCTCAGCCAAAATATCAATGATTGTTTGAGCAGTGAAGGTTTCAGAGGTCAACAAAAGACGTTCGTTGGAGAAGTTGCTCTCAAAGGCGGCCACATGAGCCTTGGCTACATCTCTTACATCGATGAAGGCCCCGAAAATGTCTGGAACCTCTGAATCGGGGGTCAACTTCAACAAACCATTGATAATCTCAGAAGAAAGGTTGAGCTCATCCTTGACTTCAGAGTCGAAAGCTTGAGGTCCAAACACGTAACTTGGATTTGTCACATTGAGTTCATAACTAGGGCTTTCTTGGTTGATGAAGTCCCATGCAGCCTTTTCAGCGTATGTTTTAGACCCCAAGTATCCCAAGAATGGGTCAGATTTGGACTCTTCCCACGTAATTGGGTTCTTGGTGGTTTCCGAAATGGTATAGGATGGGTCCTTGAATCTGGAGATTTCCATACTGGCAGCCACCGAAGACGTCACAACCACCTTTTTGATTTGCGGTCCATATAATTGGATGGCCTTGAATACATTATTGGTGCCTTCCACTGCAGGTTGAAGCAATTCTGCTTCAATATTAGACACTTTCAACTTAACTGGGGAAGCCGTGTGCAAGAAAACAGTGACTTCGGGGTGGTTCTTTAAGGCTTGGTCAAACGCACCAGGGGCCTCCAAATCAGGTACTATTTCGTATGTGAAGGCATCGGAGCCGAACAATTGCTTGATGTGGTCACCCTTTGCGGCAGACCGGACCGAGCCAACAACACTGTAGCCCTTAGAAAGAAGAAGCTTGATAATATGTTGGGCAATAAAACCGGTAGCACCAGAGACAAAGACAGAGGTAGACATTTTTGGTAAGAGTAAGGTGGAAAAGGTGAGTTGAGAGATTTTAGGATGTAGAAAATATTATACGAAAGGAAAAACCAAGCCATACTTATACTTCAGGAAACATTGGTGTGGTTCGGTGGTTGTGTTTATTAGTTGCGTAATATTTCCCTGTTTCACATCATGAAGCCACCACGGAAACACCATGCTAGCTCCATGTACCCCAAAGGGGAACATGTCCGAGGAAAATTGTAAAGCCAATTTCCGTGAAATCCTTTCAAGGAGCAGTTAGGCGTTTTTAGGAACCACACTTTTCCCGAAAGGTAAACAAGGTCTTGGAAGTGTGCAGTTCCTGTGGTGTTTCCCAGTGGTTGCTGACAAATTGCTTAACTGCGCATATTCAAGAATGGTGCCGCACAGATAAGCAGGCAAGGGGGTTCCCCAAAACTTTGATTTCACATACGGAAATTCTGGGCTTTTTGGGCTGAAAATATCCTTTATCTGTTTATGGACTTAACGATCTCTGGATTCAACGATATATGGTGGTACTATCAGGTTTATTATGGTGGCGTCATTTTTCACCAGGGCATTATCTGGATTATTAAGGGCTCGCAGTGTTTCTACCTTCTTGTGCGGTGCCCTTGACAACGGTGCCCGAGCTTGGTAGCGAAGCTGTCACGTGATACGATAATGCCGTGTTAAGACAATCGGGTTGTCCAAGAAAATGGGTGGGGTTTTTTATCCACACGATTAAGCTTCATATGCCAACCAGCGTGTTTCCCAAGAACATGAAAGGTGAAGGAGTGGAGCGACTTTTTTCCCTTGAAAACATTCAATATTTACCTTAAACTTGTAAATCTCAAATAATAAAATGTCCCCGAGATAAACGCATACTGCACTCAGCTGATGGGGTGGTTACGTTTGCTTAGAAATCAGACATAAACTTCTCATGCTCTTAAAAATTTCTATTTTTTTAGAAGATTGGCGTGGGACTATGATTGGTGGTTGAAAGGGTTTACTGACCAAGTTTAGAACGATGAACCCGAGTGTTGTAGAGAAAAAAAGCTGGTGATACGGGGTCAAAGTCACGTCTGCAAAGGGAACACGGCAATAAACACTTCCAATTCGAGATGTAAACAATCCAGAAAATGAAAAAAAAAAAGTATTCGGGCAGCTTTCTTCTAAAGCTTTATTTCTTTGTACCATAGGCAGATCTTTCAACCTAGATTCTCAAGATAGTACGGGCTCTTCGTGAGGGAGAAGGGGAAGGGGAAGGGGAGAGGAAGCGACGACGACGTAAACGGGCTCATAACCCGATAAAGAGAAAAAAGCCGGAATCCCCACAAGACGATCAGCAAGTGACTCCACAGCTGACCAGGGAAATTGGGGCCGGTGGTCAAGTACAAAGCATTGTTCCATGAGTCCGTCCAAAGTACTCTCATCATTATCAGAGTCACCAGTAATGGCATTTTCAGGTTTAGGCAGTCCCAGAGTGTTGGGGCCTTGACCAGTGGTGGTGGATGTACCAGTGGGGTTGGACGTTGACTTACGCTTCTGATTACTAATAGGAACAGGGGCAAAAAGGAAAGGGGCACTACCAGTGCCCTGGATCAATCTTGTATTTACTATAGTGAAATATATTTTGGCTTAAAGAGCGCAAGTGAATCCAATTTCAAGCTTTTAGGTGAAATTTGGACACCCGATCGAAAATGTTCATGGAATCCTCTCAATCGAACTATTGGACTTCATTTGAATAGCTTATTTAGGGATCTTAGGTTGTTGGTTATTTCTTCTTTTTGATGTGATAATGACAAGGAGGTTTTGACTCGGAAAAGAGGAACAACCCTCTGGAAAACTTCAGAATATTTCTGGCCATATGCTTTATAAAGCAAGAGTTTTGAAAACAAAGATGTCTGAAATGGCCACGGGACCTGCTGTTTCCTTACATAGTTTGCTAATTTTTTCACTTTTCGCTTTTTGACTTTTCTCCGCCCCACAAAAAAATCGATTTCTTGCAAAGGTTTAGTGTACCAGCAATTATAGCTTTCACTACTTTAATTTACCATACTAATCAAAATACTCTCCCGAATCTTTCACCTTTTGTCGTCAAGACTTTGTGGTGGTTTCAAAGACGAACTGTCATTTCTGCTACTATCAATGTTGGCGAGATTTTGTAATTCCCATCGTGGTGTCATTTTCAGCCTCTCAGCAACATGTCTGATGGGTTTGATAGAATCTTGGCTAAAGAATACTCGGACAAGCCTTTACCAAAATCTTTATATTTGCTGCGCTTATGATTGTATCGATTTGCCTTTCAACTATCGTATTCTTTGATTTAAGAAGTTCTCAAATAAATATCCTTATCTCAATCTGGCCACCTCTTTTCATAAAAGTTGTCATTCTCAGAAATACTTTTTGACATTGAAAAGATTTTCAACGGAAGGGCTTTACTTGTATGTACTTGCTCATTAAGGTATGTCATTGTTATATGGATGCCATCAACCTACTGTCCACCAAAATAAGAACCAAACAAATCAGGAACCTTCTTCTGTGTCAGAAGTCTCTGCCATAACTCTATGCCGATTGTCTCGCATCCCCAAAACGAGGCGTTTGTACTCCGCTAAAGTTAAATGTTTGCGTGCTTCAAAAATCAACTTGGCTTCGGAAAGAAGAACACCATCTAGATTCATTCGCGTTTCTATATCCAGCCTTTTTTGATCCTTTCTTGCTCCAATGCGGCCTTTTGTATATTTTGTATCACGCCTTCTGTGGTTGTGGCGCATTTTAAATTTAAACTTCTTATTTCCGAACTCTCTCAGAGAACTGGCTGCATTTTCTTGGAGTTTTTCTATCAAGGCTTTAGCAGCTTTCGAAAAATTATCTTCGTATTCCCTTTTGGAATCAGCAATCTCAAATAGTGGACGCTTAGTCGCGTCACTGGCAGCTCTAAGTGGTTTATCCTTATTTTCATTTGCTGAAATGAATGCCTCATCTTCGAGAGTTCCCATGTCCGAGTCCAAATCTAGACAGCTGTGTTCGGTTGTTGAATAGATTGGATGCGGCTGTCTATATTTTTTAGGAGATAAATAAGGGAAAGAAGTTGTTAGACGAATTCCGGGCACTTTATCCATTGAAACATGCTGGGTAGCGTCTTGTAATTCAGGTCTGCGAGAAAAAGTTGGAAACTCAGTTGTAAAACGAATTGCTCTTCTTGTCATGTAGAGAGTAAGGTACTTCTCGCGAAACAAGTACTCAAAAGGCTGGCCTCACAAGCACGCACGCACGCACAATTCGAAATGTTGGCTCAAACAAAGTGCAGGTTTTCTTTCGAGCCAGTACCAGCGCGTTCAAGAACACATATAAACCCAGGTTCTTTCCCACAGAATGATGGAAAAAGCCTTTCTTTTTTGAGCTAGTTCATCTGTTTATTTAGTTTACAAGTTTAATCCATTGTCTTTACTTTTGCTTATGGTTATCCTATTTCGACTGCAAGTCTCATTATCAAGTCAATCAACCTACTTTCAATCCATCTTCAGCTTACCTTTATCAAGCAATTTGCAGATTTTTAAAATCAACTTGCAGATTTATTTACTTATTTCTGACAATTGTAATCGTACACGTTTGAGTAGTGAATCCTCGACTACCGAAAGAAGTAGAGGGGAAAACAGCTGTAATATTAATTCCTGATCCTTGTGCAAGTTCCCGGTTCCTGGGGACCCGGTTCCTGGGGACCCGGTTCCTTTTCTTCCACAACGGATCAATTAACAAGAGGCGATCGATATTAGCTAAGAAAATGTGTTTGCACCATGACTTTCCGTGGATCCAAGAGGGACAGTCACAGCACGCTGAAGCTCTGCGTGGCAACAGGAATCTAACATGATCGAAGTCACTTGCGCGAGTGAAGGACTTCACTTTGAAGGTGTCAGATCGTGTGGATGATAGATGCGAGCAATCATTTTCCATAGGCTCGCGAGATATTCTATCCAATACTTCTTTTCTAGCTCAAGCGTTTGCCTTAGCCAATGCTTTTCTTTCTTCATTATCATTAGATCTTGGGCTGTAGCCTTATTGTATGGTGAGTTATTATAGATGGAACGTTTTAATAACACGTGTGAATAGCTTAAATACCCAGCTATGAACACTATGTTTTCGACTACCCAGCAAGAAATGCCGTTTTAACTTGTGAAACAGCTTAATGACTTTTTAGCGGTAGCACCGGGTGGAACATCAGCACCGTCAAGTACGGTCACTCTTAACGCGTGACATGATGTTGGATTCTACGACTTGGCCCGCAAGGGCACGCGTCTTAACATGGTCATTTGAAGAATTGCTGGACACCCTTGGAAATTCTGCAGCTAATATGGCTCTTTCAAATCCGTTGATACCTCTTAATCGTCTTCAGGCCCAGATGCGAAGAAGTTGCACCAGGTCCAAGGATTACCAGTGATTTTATTGGCATTACTATTCTTTCTGCAGTCGCTTCAACACACATCAACTTGGCTTTGGCAAATTCGAGATGTTTGTCTGGACTACCCGTTGTCAGACCCAGCCAATTGGAGCACACACTTTATCTATCAAAAGTTGGAGAGCTTCCGAAAAAGAGGTCTGGGTCTAAGCGAGAAGTCAGATTTCATAGAATACACCAAAACTCTCTTACGCTGTTGAGAAGTTCACAAGTATAAGTCAAGTATAAGTCAAGAAGTGTTCTCAATGAGGAAAAACCAAATCAGCGAGGACTAAAAGATTCCCAAATATTAACCAGCCGCATTGGACGGACTCATGCAACGCTTTCCCACCATTCACATATTCACACTACAACACATATTTTAATTACCTTGTTCTATTAAAACTTCCGAAAGAAAAACTCCACATGGGGACTTGAAAACTATAAATCTAATAACGTATCCTAAAAAGCAAATAGCATTTGCACTTAGATCAACATGGCCACAACACCGGCAAGACCAGCAACTCCGACGGCAGCCTTTCCAGCACCAGCGTGGAAGGAGCTCACGGAAGCAGTGGAGGATGGGGCAGCAGAAGAGCTGGCCTTGGTAACGAGAGTGCTAGAGGCTTGAGGAGCCTTCAGGGTGGTCGACACAGGGGCAGCGCTGGTCAAAGTGGTTGGAACAACACACTCACCAGTGACAGTGATGGTGGTGGCTTGAGTGACGGTGATGACAGAAGGAGCACACTTTTGAGCGCTACAGGTAGTCACAGTCACCACAGTCGACTCTGGGCAGTAAGTGGTGTAGCCAGTGACAGTGATGTCAGTGGTGATGACGGAAACGTTCGACCAACCAGCGGAGGAAGAAACGGAAGCGGCGGAAGAGACTGGGGCAGCAGAAGAGACGGCAGTGGAAGCAACAGAAGAGGCAGCAGCAGCAGAGGAAGAAGAAGCAGAGCCAGAAGACGACTTCAAAATCTTGACGGCGGAGCAGCTAGCAAAAGGAGCAGTGTTGTTACCCTTGTCAGTGACAGCAACAATGTAACTGTTGGCAGAGTAACTGTATGGGTCGCCAGTGTTCTTACATGCCCAGAAGTTGTTGGTGTCAAGCACGTCACCCTTGAAAGTAAGAGTCTCAGGAGAAATAGCTGGACCGGCAGCAAAGTAAGGACCCAGGACACCGACATTGGCGGTGAATGGGCCTTGCTTGGTGGTGGCAACACCGTTAGTCAAGTCGAAAACCTCCCCGGAACCACCTTGAGCAACCAAGAAGTAGTTGATTCCGGCACCCTCGTGGATAGAGGAGATTGGGGCATTGATGGAGTTGTCGTCACTCTTGGCAGTGAAAAAGATAGACTCGGCCGAAGCAGCAGCGAGGGAAGCGAGGGCAGTGAAAGCGAAAGTAGTAGATCTCATTATGTGTTTTGTGTTTTAGATACTAAAGAAAAAAAAAAAGAAGAATCTACGGGGGAGCAATGTCCCTTTTATATCCACCACGTTGATATGGAACATTCTTGAAGTGCACGGAGAAAAAGGAGAAGCATTCTAATTTTGCATGGTCAATCTAAAAATAAACGCGGTGGCACGTAGCATGGAGTAACTTAAACCACATGGACGGGTGAGCCCGAGCCCGAGCCCGAGGCCGAGGGCCGAAAAAGAAACGAGGGGCCCGCACAAAGTTCCGTCGCCCAAATCACCGATATTCCGCTGCGGGGGTTTGGCTGCGAGGGTTTGGCTGCGGGGGGTTGACTCGGAAACGATTGAGTCGGAGCCAGATTGAACGAGAACTTGAAAAAAAGAAACACCTTTATCAATTGTGATGAAGTATTTCAATTCACAGCAAAGAAGGCACCTGGAAAATATGCTACATTCCCGCAAGTGCACGCGCACGCGGCGGCTCTGAAAGGGGCAGCGCTGCATGTGGCACGAAAAAGAATTCTGTGGGAAAACTTTGCAGAGCCGCATCGAGCAAGCCCCAGGGCCGATGACGAGAGGTTAAACCTTATTTTGCCCCAGACTGTGGGGCACCAGAAGTTTAAAATAACAAACTTAGAGAGCACTTTTGAAAGTTAGAGGGCACTTTTGGGCCTTCCCTTGGAAGGCTGGTTATTTTTAGGCTTTTGTGTTTGTTTTTATGCTTGTCCATGTGTTTTGTTGCTCTTTTTATTTTATTTTATTTTATTTTTATTTATTTATTTTTATGTTTTGTCCTTCTTAGGTCATCCGCAGGAAGTTACGTCAGATACACCGCACGGGGTAGTTTTTCAGGTGCGTTGCCCAAAGAGTACCGTACGGCGTAGGACAGCAATCTGATTGGTTTTGCATGTCGCCGAAGGCTCACAAGATTGACCAATCACTTTAATATAGTATTCCTCAGAACGAGGAGTAGGCACCACCACCGCAAATTAAATGGCATTCAACCCATGTGAAAATCCCAAACTCCTTTCCCGAACTGGCCTGGACACGAGCATCCACGAATTGCCCGATCTGCAGGAATCTTGCAAAAGCTTTTGTTGTGTCCCAATGGGAAATTATAACCAGCGTGGATCGTAGGGTTGCAAGCTGGCTACAGGTTTCGCACGTCCGTGGACGCAGCGAGGTTGTGGTTATTGGCGTGATAGGTGGAGGACACACTTGACCGCGGGACACGGTGCAACATAGCTGAGAGGATTTTCTTTGTTTTTATATCTTTGTTTCTTTTTTTATATCTTTTTTTTTTAATCTTTGTTTCTTTGTTACTTTGCTTGTTTATTTTCTTTTTCCGTTCACTGCCTGACGAGAAACTCCAACTGCTTTCGCGAATGTCTTTGTTCCTTCTACACTAGTAACCCCTTACATTAAAAGGAAGATCGTTTCTGGTGAATTCGCAATTTAGATCAAATCACAGAAAACTTTGTCAGACGTACCTATTTTCTTTTTTGAACAAAGCAACATTGAATGTTTGGCTTACTGTACATGTATTTCTCACGCATGAACGGATTGCTGGAAGTCTCCTGCGCGTGAGGAGGACGAGTACTAAGCACGGGGATTGAAACACCCGTAAGGTTATGTAGGTAAAAAACGATAACGAATATCCTTTGAGCGTGGCTCTTATAGATAATCCTCTTAAAGGTTGCTGCGCCTTGAGTGTCTTGTGCCTCACACATTTGTTTTCCCTTTAATACTTAACAATGAAGTACTTCCTTGCCAACAAGGGATAAAATCAAGAAAACATTGTGAATCTATGATACTCTGAACCGTATTGTATCCAAAAAAGGCTACAATATTTAAAGAGAAAGTCGACTTTGAGATATATTTGGGGTTCCGTGGTTACCAGAATTTAAAACATCTTCACATTCGAGAATTGGGTAAACCGTAAATCTATCTTTAAATGGGTGCCCCACTTCTTGCAATCAAAAATGAAACTGCCAAGCTTATAAACGGATAAAAAAAGAAGATACCAGGCTTGACTATAGATATTGCACACTCCACCTGACCACCAACTACCGTGTCCAATTAGATGACCGCTAAAAGGAGTGCTTTATCTTAATGAAATGTCACTGCTAGGAATAGACCACCCAGGTTGTGTGGCCACTTTTGCAGATGTGCAAATGTTATTTGGGAACGAGAGGAAACCAACGACTCCTCCCTCATTTAGATATTTTGGGGCTATAAGACCACTACTAAGAAAGCCCATCAACATGTTAGAAAACCTGTTTTATCTAAAAAATAATTTCGCTGTTGGTAACTGTGGGCGAAAGAGTATGGTGCTGGTTTCTTTGGGATTGAGATTGGTTCAGGGTTTAATTACCAGGAGTGGTTTACATTGTGTGTAGGCCTAAAATCCAGGAAATTCAGGAAAAAGTCAGTAAAACATTCCGAAAGTCAAAACAATCCCTTATACAACCCATGCAATTATAAGTGTTAAGACGTGTGGGTATAGGCGGATCAGCAATAAAGACTGCGTATGCCCCAATTTAATAGCATACACCATATAAGGAATAATATATGACCAGACAATTTCTGTCCCTTCACTTTCGCAGTGGTGATTTCATCTAATAGAGAATTTCACTCTCTTAAATTGTCATCCTCTTACCTCCCAGATTGTAAGATCAACTTTGGGCAAGAAATTTACTGACTCCAATGATGTTTCATACCAGCACATATTTCAGGGATGGTTTCTTGGTTCCGTATCTTCGTATGATACACCAAGTGAATATCTACAGGGGTGGTCAAGTAAATAACATACCCATTAAATCATCTTTCTGAGAGACTCAAATGTTTTGGGGCAGTACGATGAAATCAACACATCAACACAATCAAAAAATCTTAAACTCTCGTATTCAATCTCTGAATAGGCAAGATTTTGGATTGGTGTTTCCCCTTGCGGTTCCTCACCCAGTAGTTTTCGGATTCATTAAATATCTCGAATTTCTTGTCACCCATTCGCAGGCAGTGTTGGGCTTGCGTTAACAATTAACACAGTTTTCTTTCAGTTAGAAATTTATTAATTAATATGGGTTGATTTGCGGTAAAGAAGACGTTTTAAAAATAGCAATTTCATCTCGGTTTATTCATAAACAATAAAGAATACGCCTGCCAATTAGTAAATACAGATTCTCAGTGACTGGTCCTCTCCTTTAAAATCCAGCAAAAGAAAACAAGGAATCTCAGAAATACGAAAAATTCAGCTTGACAAATACGGTAAATAATTAATATGCAGAAAAACCAATACCCTGCATTATATTGTCTATTGCTTGGTGGAGGAATTCTTTGCTACCCCTACCATTTCTGCACTTTGGGAGGTACTATTTTCCAGGGTAAACGATGTGGTTACGAAGAAAGAATTCGGCAGAGGCCAGCTAAGTTGGCATTACTCCAATGGGATTTATTTTTGACATGGGTTCATATGAAAATCAAGTAGATTATATGGTTCTCAGGCTGGCTTGACTGACCATCTGAGCAGGAACCTATAATAGGGGGTTATAATTGTGATGATTTTTCTGTTTCGTTAAGAGTTCTCAAGCATAAGTTCAAGCCAGAAATATATGTTTTTATTTATTTTTCTTTTTGCGTTTGAAATCTAGTATTTAGTATTTGCTCATTTTGAAAATTAATAACTTTTATCAATTAATGATTTTTTATTAATTAAACATTTTAGTTAGTAGCGAAAAACCAACACTGTTCTCAGGTAACCGTAATTAATCGAGGCTTCTTTTTTGTGGGTAGTATCATGTGGAATCACAGACACCGGCTTTACGGTCGGGTGTTGATTAATCTCTATGTGCTAATTATTCCCTATTCCAGAGAATAATAATTTGAAATTGACGCATTTGGTATTTTCCGTGCTCCACCAGAACACGCAGGTGCCTACTTTAAACTGTTGGTGAACACCGGTAGCTGAATGTTTCTCAGAGTTTTATGCTGGGGAATACTTCCCTTTCTCTTGTATTTACTTGATTGAGACGTTTTTATTGGTTACCAAAGGTGGTATCCTAAAAAGCCTTAATTACTCTTTTCCAACTTCCAAATTAAGAGTAACTGCAAATTACAACTACCATATCAAATGTCTCAGTATACGGTAAATATATCCTATAAACCAACCGAGACGCTGCAAAGAGTAAGGGTGAAATGGTAACATGTCTGGTTCAGAAGAATATAATATTACAGCCCAAGCATGGCCTAAAAGTCACAAATTGAGTATTTTGGCATGTAAACTACCAGCTTTGAAATAAAGCATACTGGTTTTGTAAAGAACTCAGGTGTATTCACCATATGGAAATTGCTGGGTGTAGCTACAGCTTTTTCATGCAATATCAAACTAAAGTCTCTCACAAATAGTGATATTGATATATAGGTTCACGCAATAGAAATCAGAAGAAATCAGAAGAAATCCGAAGAAATCAGACGAAATCAGAATGAAACAAAAGAAAACAAAAGAAAAAATACAAACACAAAAACAAAACACTTCTATATAAAGCCCGGCATAACCTCGAATCACTGGTCTTAATTATTTGCAACTACCGGTCACTGGGCTCCACAAGTGGTCGCGCGAAATCAGCCCGCGAAGTCGACCACACACAACCGGGCCCCGACTCTACCGATGCGGATCACTTGACGGGGCCTTCCAACACAGAACATACAAGTCAGCCTCTTACATCCGCCGTTTGTTTCGAAACAAAATCAGCCTTTCCTTATTATTGATGTATTAAAGTCCAAAAGAGTCAGATATAGTAGAAAATTAGCAGAACATTAGCAGAAAATTAGCAGTAGCAGCATTCGTCTAGCTGTTGACCACGAAGCCAGGGCCACGCACGTGACTTACACGCCAGCCACACGTGAGCTGCACGTGGCAGACCTCAAAAACAGCACGCCCAAACTCCATACAACAAAATATTCCCCCGACGGTCCTGCACCCAGCCCCCAATGGGGTGTTTGTGAGAACGAAAAAAAATTTTCCCCATATATCATCGAAATTTCTCTTCTTTAGAGAAATCTCCCAAGACAGCAAATCCATAATTTCCTTGTATCAGCAAACCGGCCCATAGCCCTTCTGATCATAGAAAGCCGTCCATAAAACCTAAAAAAAAAAACTAATAAAAAAACTTGAAAACTTAAAAAATCAAAAAAAATTTTAGTTCCTTTCATCATGTCTGCTGATCAACTTACCCAATCCTTGGACAAGTTGAACATTGATGGTGCCAACGCCACCGCCGATGCCACTACCCCTGTGGTAGCCGCCGAGACTGCTCAAACCACCGAGGAGTCTGCCGAGGGCGACGAGGGTGTTGCCGAATCTTCTGCTTCTTTGTACGTGGGAGAGTTGAACCCATCCGTCAACGAGGCTCTTTTGTTTGAGATCTTCTCGCCTCTCGGCCAGGTCTCTTCCATCAGAATCTGCCGTGATGCCGTCACCAAGAAGTCCTTGGGCTACGGTTACGTCAACTACGTCCAAAACGACGACGGAGAGAAGGCTTTGGAGCAGTTGAACTACTCTTTGATTGACGGCAGACCATGCCGTATCATGTGGTCCCAAAGAGACCCTTCGCTCAGAAGAAACGGTGACGGTAACATCTTCATCAAGAACTTGCACCCAGACATCGACAACAAGGCTTTGCACGACACCTTCTCTGCCTTTGGCCGTATCTTGTCCTGTAAGGTTGCCACCGACAGCATGGGCCGCTCCAAGTGCTTCGGTTTCGTCCACTACGAGACCGCCGAGGCTGCCGAGGCTGCTATCGAGAACGTCAACGGTATGTCCTTGAACGACCTTGAGGTTTACGTTGGTAAGCACGTGTCCAAGAAGGAGAGAGAGGACAAGATGGAGGAGTTGAAGGCTAAGTTCACCAACGTTTTCGTTAAGAACTTCGGTGCCGAATACTCTGAGGCCGACTTGACCAAGTTGTTCGAGCCTTACGGAAAGATCACCTCTCTTTACTTCGAGAAGGACGCCGAAGGTAAGTCCAGAGGCTTTGGTTTCATCAACTTCGAGGAGCACGACGCTGCCGTCAAGGCCGTCGAGGCCTTGAACAACACTGAGATCAACGGTCAAAAGATCTACGTTGGTAGAGCCCAAAAGAAGAGAGAGAGAGTCGAGGAGTTGAAGAAGCAATACGAGACCACCAGATTGGAGAAGTTGTCCAAGTACCAAGGTGTCAACTTGTTCGTCAAGAACTTGGACGACTCCATCACCTCCGAGCTTTTGGAGGAGGAGTTCAAGCCTTTCGGTACCATCACCTCCGCCAAGGTCATGGTTGACGAGGCCGGTAAGTCCAAGGGCTTCGGTTTCGTGTGCTTCTCTGCCCCAGAGGAGGCCACCAAGGCTATCACCGAGATGAACCAACGTATGGTGATGAACAAGCCTTTGTACGTTGCCTTGGCTCAACGTAAGGACGTGAGACGTTCTCAATTGGAGCAACAAATCCACGCTCGTAACCAAATGAGAATGCAAAACGCTGCTGCTTCGGGAATCCCAGGTCAATTCATGCCTCCAATGTTCTACGGCCAACAACCTGGTTTCTTCCAAGGTAACGGTAGAAACAACGGACCTTTCCCTGGCCCTAACCCTCAAATGATGATGCCAAGAGGTCAAATTCCACCTCCTCAAGGCCAATGGCCAAGAGCTGGACCAAACGGCCAACCCGTCCCAGTTTACGGCATGCCTCCAGTTTACGGTGGTGACTTCAACGGTCCTAACGGCCGTCAACAAAGAGGTTACTTCCCTAACCAACGCAACCCTAAGGGCCGTCAAGCCAAGGACTTGGCTGCTATCATTGCCTCTGCCCCAGAAGACCAACACAAGAGAATCTTGGGTGAGGAGTTGTACCCAAAGATTGTTGCCACCGGTAAGGCTCAAGAGGCCGAGGCTGCTGGTAAGATCACTGGTATGATGTTGGACTTGGAAAACCAAGAGATCTTGGCTTTGTTGGAAAACGACGACTTGTTCAACAACCACTTTGAGGATGCCTTGACTGCTTACGAGGAGTACAAGAAGTCCGAAGAGGCTCAGGCTTAGGTTGATAGCTTGTGGAGATGGTGAGTGGTTCTAGTTCTAAATCAACTATTTGTTAGTTTTTTTTTTGCATGGGTAATTGGATTTGTTTTTATATACCAAAAGAAAAAAAAAATTTAAAACCTGGCTACCGAGCATTATTGCTGAGGTAGGTTGGACGTAGTGAGTTATAATGTAATTGTTTGATGTAGGTTCGGGGAAGGTTCTTTTTCAAACACTCGTTATAAGAATTACGTCGACTCTTGACAGCTATAATGCAATATGTTTATTAAATCCTATGCTTAGAAGTTGAGCGAACCACTCTAATTTGGGAAATTCTTCTCAATACAGAAATACAGATAGAAATGCTATCCATCATATTCTTTGGAAATGAGTACATAGTAAACACAAAGGTTAAGGTAAAACCGTATTGCTGATTATTAGTTTTTAACACGTCAGCAGGCTGAATGGGGTGCCTGTTTTCTGATACTTTAAAAGCATTGATGAAAGTTTCTGATTTGCAGGTAAATTTCTGAATTTATGCATAGAAAAAGTCATGGAAAAAAAGCAAAAAACTGACTGAATGGTCTGAGTATTGACACCCGGGAGTCAGGAACAGAGGGCTTCATACACGTGTCATACAGAGAATAAACTCACTATTATAAAGAGACGATACCAGAATGAGAAATTAGACAATTAATGCAAAAAAGTCACTTTCTTAGATCTTCATTATCCCACGGACGGGGGGCTTAAGTGAATGGTTCAATAGCTTATCATATCAGATGATTCTTTCAATATCTTTCATGGTAAGCTTCGGACATGTGGCAGTTCGTGATGGGTAGAACGATATATGTTTTCTGCTGGTTCTTTTTATATTAAACGTTTGTTCTGCGAAGAAATAAATATATGCAATTTTTTTCATGCCGGGTGCATTGCACAGGGCAAATCAAAATTTGTCCAATTTCGGTCTTCTCTTGTATATCGATGCATCAATTGTTTCTACGGTGTGATCTTCAGTTGTCCCTGGTTAACCTATGTGCTTTTAGTAGGGTCACATCTTCTGGGTGTGATATAAGATAAGTACTCCAATGCGGGCGATTTGCAGATCATTGCCTGTTTGGGTATTTTGAAAAGATGGGCAATTGTTTTTTTTACGTAGCACACACGAACTTCATATTGTTACCATTTTCAAGCAGAATTCTTTGGTGTAATCACGTCAGAAGTCGACCTGGCTGAGGTTCACGGGTCGATATAACTACAGTTGCTATTAATTTTTCTTATAAAAGCGTTACTTACTATAAAGCAATTATTTTCTCAGTATTTTGCATCAGGGAATCATAAATTACATATAAAAATATTGACTCACACAAACTTCCGTAAACCTCGTCAATTACTACCAAACTCGTCCACCGGGACCGCATATACTGGCTCCGTGGGAGTGTCCAATATCCTCATTGCACCTTCAAGCCGAGCATACGCTTCCTGTTGCAAAATATTCACATCAATAGCCTCGGGCAAGTTGGTCCATTTCATCGACTTGATATACTGCGAAGTTCTTTCCAAAAGGGCTTTTTCAATGTCAAGTTTACGCCGGGATTCTTCCATCCCCACCACATCCACAGAGGCAATGATTTCGTCAAAGTTTCCCCTGATTTTCTCGAGCTTGACCTCAACATCATGGATATCACCTTTAACAATCTCTTGGAATAACGAAAATAGCTTGAGATTGTTCTCTTCAGGAGGGGCCACTCCACTGCACTTGTTGGTGACCGCAAGAAGAAACGAGTTGATCTTGCTGCTTAGTTCATGGTCAATGGCCTCGAGAAGGTTCACCAAAGCCTTTTTGGCGGGGGTTTCGGGGTAATTGGCTTGCAAAAGTGTGTAGTAGGCCCCGTCACATACCGTTATGAGGCGTTTTCTCCAAGTAATAAACGCATCGAAATCCACGTATTCGTTATCGTGGTAGTCGACTTCGTAGGCTGACATTAAGTTGTATTCCAACTCCCGGAAGAGTTTTTCTTGTTGGTGGGGGTGGTGGCGGCTCTCCGAATCATCAATATCTTTAAAGTACTTTGGAGATTCTTCCATTGGGTACGATTGGTGTGAGGGGTGGTTCTCGGGGTATTCTTCTGGTTCTCTTGTTGTTCTTGATAGCTGCACCAAATTGGATATTTCCCCCTCGGTATTCAACAACTCCTCCTCAAGAATCTGGGACAAAACCGTTCCTTGCGAAATAAATTCTTCGCATTCATTTTTCAACGTCTCAAACTGGGCTCTGATTGCACCCACACTGGCGTCAAAGTCGTCATCTTGCATACGCGGAACGTAGTCCTTGTCAAAACACTTCGACAACAAAGTTAAGAAAGACTCTTTTTTCTCGATGAATATTTGTAATAAATTCTTAGGGGTCTGCGAAGAATCAGCGTTTTCTTTCCCCGGGACAACCAAGTCGAGTTGGGGCCCACACCCTTGCTCTCTCATTGCGCAGTTGAGATCCATCATTTCAAATATTGTAGACAAGCTTTCAAACTCATCAATGGCCTTTTCCGAAGGAATGTAGCCACGGGAGTCCAACTGGATGAACTGGAAGGTCAAATCGGAGAATTTGGCTTTTAAACGTGGGTACTCAGACTCCAAGAGATGGGGGTCTTTTGCCAGAGCAACCTTAAAGTCCGTAATCTGGCCCAAGAGATCCAGCACAGTTTTCTCAACAAACATCTCTCCTGGAAGACCATCCAGAGGGTCCATTGGATCGTATTCGGCAATTGCATCTGCGTCGTTCGATTGCGCAAACTCTATGTGGCCAAACACCTGAGAATATTCTGGTTCCTCAAACTGGTTCATCTCGTTTACTGAAGGAAGGGTTGGAGATTGATTCAGAGAGTGGGCCACTGGCTGGTCTGGGTGTGAAAGTCCACGCTTGGAAATACCCCGAATGTGTTGCAATGGTATATGACGGGTATTAGCGTCCACAAGGCCAGGGTAATCTGGGGATATGTCCACATGACCGGAGTCCGAGACAATGGATAAACTCTTTTGCGTTTGGAACCCAGGGGCCATCCCATGGGCCATCCCTTGGATGGATGCAGCCACCACAAAGCAAATGAAGGACAAACCAACGAATTTCATGCCTAGAGGTAACAAGATAATTTTTGAAAGGGGGAAATCTACCATGGATCAAGTGCTTTTTATACAAACACAAGTATTTAGGCCATCTGATGCGAAGTGATACCACAGCATGGGGCAGAATTGACGGATGCCCAATTCCATGCCTAGAAACACAGATTTCACTCCATTGATACAAGAGAATGGTCATTCATGTTGCATTGATTGAGCAAATATCTAGGACAACGCCAAAAGTGACAATGGGAAAGAAAGCCAAATTGGGGTAGTTTGCAGGTGGATTCGCACGTTGCAGAGACTCGGTCAAAAGAAGTCCCATAAAACATGTCCTAGAAAAAAAGGCCATGGAAAAAGGCCATAGAAAAAGGCCATAGAAAAGAGGCTTTAGAAAAGGGCCACAGAAAACAGGCCGGAGCAAACAATACTATTTTGCTTGGCCGATAGGGGGACAATAGCATGCCCAAAGCTTTAGAGCCCGCGCAATGAAACGAGGTCTTTTAATTCCAGAAAAACACAATGAACCATGCTACTTTGTTTCTTTGTTTGTCTGTAGAATGTGGCGGAAGCCGAAGGGTCTATTATTTAGTGCCACTTTTGACATACATAGTAGAATTCGTAAGGAGTGGCACTGGCAGAAAAAATGAAGAAGAGGACACCACTAAAAGAGCGAGAAAGTTGCTGAATATATGGGAAGAGAAGAGTGCAATGGCTCTTATTGCATCTTAGCTTATGAAGCGTGGTTTTAAGCCTGGTAATCCAAAATGGCACCGCGTATTCTTGAGTAGAAAACTAGGCATGAATGTGCACACTAGGGTTCTTTTTTGACCAAAATCTTGAAGCGGATTCATGTATTTCCCCAGCTAAACATGGAGTGAAATATCATCTTACATGTTTTGACCAGACCACGTCTGCTCTCCATTATTCGTATGGGGTTGGTTCCCTGCAGAAGATGTCCTTATTTTGGGAATAAAAAACGAATATTTCATTGAACGGGCTTAAGTTGAAGTATATAATTTGTGGGGTTCCGATAATTCCGATAATTTTAGCCTGTTGAACTCGCCCACATCACTGAAACCAAGCGTCATAACAGGAATAAGCATTTCTTAAGTGAACTCCCTAAGGGCCCATCTCTCGGGCTTTCCAAATTGGTCCAATATCGGAACTGCTAACCAACCATTTGGGAACATATGTCTATAATCCCAAAGACAACTAGTTTGTTTGTTTCACGATTAAATTTTGCATCGCTTGTAAACCCAATTGAAAAAGTGGCTATTCACACAACCCTTCATCTTCCTTTTCCAACGACTTCCCAATGGCCTGGTGGTATAGATAAATCAAATGATCAAACTCCCTGGTTGTTTGTTCGAGAATCCCAACCAATCTCTCTTTCCTTTCGGAATCGGGATACTCCTGGTCTTTGAATTGTCGGAACATGACACATGTGCTTTTGACCAACTCCCAAAACTTGGATTCGTAGACCTCCACGTTTATTTTGCCTTCGTAGTAGAAAAGGGGAATACATCCATGCAACTTGTTCACCCGTACCTCGAATAGTCCTAAAGGAAGCAGCGGGTCCCTCTTGGTGTTGGAAACATGAGGAATGTTTTGGGTCTGGTTTTGGGGGTTGTTTTCTTGTTGTTTTATGTTGGAACTAAGTGCTGGGAGCGAAAAATAAAAGTCTTGGTGAGAGGAACATGGACCGGTGGAGTTTGCACTTTCTAGGGACTGGATTGCTCGTGCTTGGAGTATAAGGGGAAGCCCGAAGGTGGCAAAGAAGAAGGCGATTTTCATGACTGGGTGCCGTTACGAAGGTAATCGTCTTTCAAGGGTGTACTTGTTTTTTTTTTTTTACTTTTTTTTACTTTTTTTTTTTTGCAGCTGTTTGTTCTAAGGGCTGTTTGAAATTTGAAGAAGAGTTCGCTCACTGTAAACACAAATATCTCCAAGGGTTTATGGCCCACTTATAATATTGACTCAACAAAAATACTTGGTGTCCCGTATGTGAAAACAATCCACTTGGGTGGGGGTGTTCTCGGTAAAAGATACCCTGTTTCGAAGCCTTGCGTACTGCTTGATATTGTTAAGGGTGTTTTACTTGGAAAAAAGCAGGGAATGATTTGTTTTGTTTATGACCAAAATGGAAATTGTCTATTTGAACTCTAGCTTAAAGGCCCGAGTCCGTTTTATCTTTCCTTAAAGTCGTCCGAGCACGCTATTATTTGGTCTTTTAATGAGGAGATTATTCTTGCAATTTAAGTACGTCTTTGGGTAGTTTCTTGTATAGGTCTTTTGGAGGTCAAAGGCTTGGAAAATAGTCTCACTGGGTCATTTTTGGTGTCCACCAGTCTCCGTCCAAGTTCTAAAATTGGGGGAGTATTGTTTTCTAATCCAGAAAACGGTGTTTTAGACCAATCTTGAAGTGAATTTACTATAAGAGTGATCCACGAACCATCACTTTCCACCCTTGAAACTGATTATAATATAGAGGAGTCCGGAGACGGGGGTCGGTGCCTGCGCTCAGAAATATGGAAAACTTTATCAGAAAATTATATCTTTCTCCGTCTTCTGGCCTAGCCGTGAACCATGACTGACTTAGAAGCGCACTCCAGCTTGAAGGACATCTAAAGAGATTTAGAATGTATCTATGGTCAAGAAATCCACTGAAACTCTCCTTGAATTGGTTTTAAAATATTCTTGGCAAACACTCCCGTGTTTAGTGTATCTGCAAAGAAGTATGGGTCACTTCCATGTGGTCACTAATGTGGTGTAAACGGGCTCGCAGCATACGTTATAAATCTTGTTGTAGTACCTGAAGATTGCTTTGACCGGGTTTATTTTTGTTTTGCGTAAGGCACCGGATGGGGAGGGATACGGTTTAATCAAGTCGGCAGGGTGTGAAATTAGCTATTTGGGAATAGTCCCGGGCCGAACAATGCTGAGCTGAAGAGTTGGGGCCAAACAATGTCACGCCAACAATAACACGCCAACAAGGCTAGGAGAGACAATGCCAGGCGAGCCAATAGCAGAAGTGAAACAAAGGACAAATGGAGGAGAAACGGTCTTGTTTAAGCACGTTCTCTGGAGCCACTGGCCATACCTTTTCGCAATTTCAAGTTTGTCTATAGGTCACTTTTCGGGTCCCGCAGTATTAGCTATTCGTAATGACTTTTGTTGTTGCGGGATCGGTAATTCAGTAATCCTAATTGATATTTGAATGAGATATATTAATGCATTTATATTTTTAAAATAGCAAAGAATATATGAATATAGTTGAATCGGGACACCCCCAACAACAAGGCCCAGGTGAACCTTAGGGGCAAGCAATGGTGGCAGGTACTGGCCACAAGGTCCAGAATAGAATTGGAAATCACACCCTGAGCCGCTATTCTTACAGGCGAGGTGCATGGTGACGGAAAAACGACAAATCATTCCGTGGTGGGATTGGCGGAGAATCCCAAATGATGGGGAATCATTCCAGTGCTAGAAAGTGAGTTCTGTTACTATTCTTAAAAGCTTGATGGACATATTGGGTGGGAATACACCACATCAAAACATACCGCGAGAATCCATTATTATCCCGGAAAGGGAGAAAACGGGGGCTTGACAGCCTAGCCATTCTCCTGAGACAGTTTATTGCCGCAGAGAGGAATAGTCCTACAGCCTTTACTGCATAGGCAGCTAAAGAAGGCTATGGGACATAGCAGGGCCAAGACGAGTTGACGCAACCTACACAGCGATTACTGTAAGGAGGAAGGCCGGGGGCTTTCAATACTCAGTACAATAATCAGACGTGTTGCAGGTTTTTCTCTATACCTGTAATACAATTGTTTCTTTTAAAAAATAGACTATATATAGATTTTTAGGACACTGAAAAGTGGCATCCTGTAATACGAATTGTTTCTTTAAAAAAAATCGATGATGATGGTGAAAAAGACGACGGTAATTTCGATGTGGAAGTTGATGTGATCATGGCGTGATTATTATTGCAAAGTATTTGAATCCCTCAAGATCACGGTATACCCGATTCAGCCCTAACGACGTTTCTCACTTGTGGGATGAGGAGGGAAATTGAGGTCGGCGTAATTTTGTATAATATAGTGACAAGCCGGAGGAAATTCCTGGAACCTAACCAAAAATGAAATAGCTGATAACCATATTATAAAACAAACCCTTTTTTTGGCTAGAAATAGAATGCTTGAGAATATGATAAATTAAGAGAAATGCGCACACATTTCGTAGATTGACAACATTCACCCGAAATAAACACAATGACCTTTTCCCCATAAAGAAATAATTTATGACTTTAGACATTTTTCAGTCGGTTTAAAAACGGTACCTGTGATAAATATCAAGCTAACGTGAAAACAAGGCTAAGTCATTTGATATTTAAATATTCTGCAGGTGACCCGATACTCGTTGCGGTTAAGAACCCCTCTACAGACTTGCTTCGTGTTATTTCGAACTCATGAATATTTTGAGGGACTTACCGAGAAGTATATTATAGACCATCAATATAGTTGCTTCCACGTATTTTTCTGATTCAACAGTCATTTAAATAATGGGTTGCCATGTTATATACACTCCACCACCATCTAAACCGTAAGAGCATCACCACCAATCAACTTTCTTTCGATCCTTTGGTCTTGGTATGCCCCACCGAGATCTAGGTTTCCAAGAAATATCCGAGGAACCACCTCCAATGAATTGTTACAAGTATAGAGTTCTTGCAAGTCCAGGTCTTATATGAATATGGCCTTGTCGAGGGTTCTCTTTTTGGTCATACCAGCTTCACTTGGCTGTTGATCAGAAGCAGGTAAATATTTAAATTGAAAATTCCTTGAGTTGGTTCATTGCTTGAAATCCATAAGGAAATAATCTCAAGAATTGTGTTGTTTTTCTTTGGAACAGATGTTGATGAACACCATCAGAATCAAAAAGCGTAGCGACACGTGATCCTTCACCTGATTATCATGGGACCAAATAGAAAATATAATGAAATCATACTCCCGCATCTAAAGATAATTAGTTAAAAGTGGATAGCTCATATTTTACTTCTCATACACTTTCTTCGTAAGCGTTGGTAATTAAAAACACGTTTTTCGTCCGTTTTTTTTTCCAGTAGCAAAATATCCACTTCTCGCGAGATCACTAGCGGTTCTACAGTAGTATAATGGAAGCTCACTAGAGCCAACAGAGGCACCCATAAATTTACATATCTGTTGCTAGCCCCGAACCAGAATTGATAGGTGTGTTTTTGTAGCTTCCTTTTTCCTTTTTTTTTTTTTTTTTTTTTTTCCTTCCTTTCTTCCTTCTTTTTTCCTTTTTTCCTTCTTTAACAAATGCAGGGCCGTCAACACTCGCAACTGCCACCATGTAAACTTTGCTTGCTTTATCAAAACACCTACATATTTGAAACAGCCAACGCAAAAAAAAAATGACCCGTTGCTTTCAAATTAACATCTACATTGAACCTCTCCATTAAACCTCTCCATTAAACCTCTCCATCAAACCCCCTGTCCATCTTGTCATATTTTAATTTCACCAGATCTTATATTGCTCCGGCCCGTCGGCCAGAGAACAAAAGTCCCCCCACACCTGCACACTCAGTCTGCCTCGACCCGATTCAACCGGCCCCCACAAGGCTCGTACACCTTAACTCCGGACTCCGCAATCAACTTATTACACCACCAGGAATACACCAGCAGCCTCGAAAATCCCCACCACTGCTCCGACATGCCCGCAAACGTCTATGACGAGCTCAAGGCGTTTTCGGCCGACTCAAAAGTCACTCTGCCCGAAGACTACGCCTCAGATGAAAACATCCTGCTTTCAGGCCGTATCTTGAATGTGGTGAGTTCTCTCCCCACAAAAATCAGCAAAAAGGCCGATGCCAAAACAGGAGGAGACGCTTTCTGGGACGTCGAGCCCGTGCGTGGACAATCGGCGCTCTACTCGTCGCTTTTTTTCTTGCAGCAACAGACCAATTGGGACACCCATATTATAGGGTGGACGGGGGAGTTTGTCAACAAAACCAACCAGACCAGCGACCTTACTTCGGACAATATCGAGGACGATCCATTGTATTTGGATGAGGACGATAAAAAAGACCTTGAGGCCAAGATCCGCCGCGCGTCCAAGAGCGAAAACGTCCACCCGGTGTGGCTTTTACGTAGAGACCAAAGTAGATGGCGGAAGTACGCGGAAAACGTCATTTGGCCCGTGTTCCACTACATCCAAGACCAGTCTGGCGACACGCGCGAGGAGGGCCGTGATTGGTACGACTACGTCAAGTTCAACGAGGCGTATTTCCAGAAAATCAAGGCCATTTACCGGCCCGGAGACATCATCTGGATCCATGACTATTATTTGCTTCTTCTTCCGCAATTGTTGCGTATGGAGTTCCCCGACGCCTTCATTGGGCTATACGTGCACGCACCGTTCCCTTCTTCCGAGTATTTCCGCTGTTTGCCCAAGCGTGTGCAGTTGCTAGACGGAATGCTTGGGTCGGATAAAATCGCCTTCCAAAACGACTCATTTACCCGCCATTTCATCAGTTGTTGCGCGCGTATCTTGGGCTACGAGGTCACCAAAGATTCCGTCTTGGTGTACGGAACCACCATTTCCGTGGAATCCTTGCCCATTGGAATCGACACAAAACGCTTGGAGCACGACGCGTTTTCCTCAGAGCTAGGTGTAGACGAAAAGGTCAAGGCTTTGCGCAGTTGCTACCCCGATAAGAAGATCATCATTGGCCGGGACCGTCTTGATTTGGTGCGGGGAGTTCCTCAAAAACTACAAGCTTTTGAGATGTTTCTCCACATGTTTCCCGAATGGCGCCAAAAGGTTGTTTTGGTCCAGGTCTCGTCTCCCGGGTACTCTGACGACAGCAAGGTGGAGAAAAAGGTGTCTGAGCTTGTGAGTCTGATCAACTCCCGGTTCGGCAGCTTCAACCACACCCCTATTCTCCACTACCAAATCCGCATTAATAGAGACGAGTACCTTGCCCTTCTCCGCGTGGCCGACTTGGCGCTCACCACGTCGGTGAGGGACGGCATGAACACCACGTCCTTGGAGTTTGTTGTGTGCCAGCAGCGCAAAAAATCGCCCCTTATCTTGTCGGAGTTCACCGGTACTGCCTCTGTCCTTAAAGATGCCATCTTGGTCAACCCCTGGGATTCCGTGGGGGTGGCCAGGACCATCAACCGTTGTCTTCTGATGCTGGAGGATGAAAAGGTCAAACTAGAGGACACTCTTTACAAGACCGTGGCGCGTAACACCATCCAATCATGGACCTCCACCTTCCTTGAACACCTCATTGACCATGCTGCCAAAATCCACGAAACTCACTTGACGCCTACGTTAAACAGACCCCGGTTGCTTCAGGCATACCAAAAAGCCGAGCGCCGGTTATTTCTTTTTGACTACGACGGTACTTTGACCCCTATTGTTAAGGACCCCGCCGCCGCTATCCCATCGCATAAGCTTTTGAAAATCGTGGATGCCTTGACTCAGGACCCGAAAAACCAGTTCTGGATCATTTCTGGCAGGGACCAGGAGTTTTTGGAAAAGTGGTGGGGCTCGAAAAACGTGGGTCTTTCAGCAGAACATGGGTGCTTTATGAAAGACGTGGGCGAACTGCAGTGGTACAATCTTGCCGACACCATGGACATGTCGTGGCAAAAGAAGGTCGAGGACGTTTTCAACAGGTATACTGAAGAGACCCCTGGTGCAGTGGTGGAGAAGAAGAAAGTCGCCTTGACTTGGCACTACAGAAGGTCGGACCCCGAACTCGGAAAGTTCCAGGCAGAAAAGTGTTTGAAGGAGATCAAAGACACCATTGGCAAGGAATACGAAGTCGAGGTAATGCCGGGAAAAGCCAACATTGAGGTCAGACCCAGATTCGTGAACAAGGGAGAAATTGTCAAGAGATTGGTGCTATGTCCTCACGGGGCCAAACAGGAGCCCAAGGTGATCAAATTGGACCCAGATGCTACGCCCGCAGACGAACTCCCTGACTTCATGTTGTGTCTTGGCGACGATGTCACCGACGAAGATATGTTTGGATCGCTCAAAGAAATCGAGTCCCAGTGGCACTTGAAGGATTTGCCCAAAAACGATTACGGTGCTTACGGAGTGTACCCGGTTCTTGTAGGACCTGCAGCAAAACAGACGTTTGCCACGGCCCATTTGAATAACCCGCTGCAGGTGATCGATACTTTGGGCCTCTTGTCGGGCCACGTGTCGCTCTTTGAGAGTGCCGGCTCGGTTGATTTGGATGATCGTGGTCACATCACCAACAGCCAGTCCAGTGAGCGGTCCAAACTCCGTGCTGCTGCACTCAAAAGAGAGAACAGCCAGCGCAGCTCTACTTAGGACACCAACTTTAGCATAATAGAAATTTATAGTGAACCGCCGGCAATTTGTGAGCAAGACTAGCCAATTTTATTTGTCTGCTCAAGGAAATTGCCGGTGCCTACTAACCAGCTCGACCCTCCGGCTCTGGCTTGATTCTTTGGGGGATTCCTTTTTTTTTTCTTTTTTTCTTTTCCTTATCTCCGGGGATTCTTGGCGGAAGGGTTATGGCGGGTGCCGGAGATAATGCGTCGTTGCGAAATTCCGGCGTCCGCACATCCTCGGTTGAGTTGCTCGGGTCGGTCCACGGTTCGTCGGCAGCAAAAGATATCCGGTGCATATATACCGAGGCTTGCGCATCTCGGAACATCTAAAATATTTCTTTCTCCGATATTTATCCGACCACAACACTCGTTTGTCATGACTTATATTGGATTTTGGAAATGGGGCTTCCGCTCCACCTTGAAGATACACACGTCTAATGCAGAGACGCAGCCAGAAATCTCCAAGTCCACCACGTTCGCTGACTTCGTCCGCACCAAGATTCCTCTTCTAGATGAATCCAAGAAGTTATGGTTAAATCCGCTTCTTTTCAATGGTGCGCTCCAAACATTATACTATGGAATGCACAACTCCGCTACTGAGTTCCAGGTTTACTACGGACGTGAACTTTTCACCTACAAAGATGGCGGAGAGTGCTCTTTAGACTGGGTCATCGAGAGCCCCGAGTCGGATGACGAATTCCGCAAACTTTACAAGGAAACCCTTCCCGAGACTTCTCCAAAGCTCCACCCAAGGACCAGGTTCTTTACTGGTGAAGAATTGGCCAAGCAGGTGAAACCAGGACAGACCTCGGACACCGCACCCATCTGTGTGGTGTTCCATGGATTGGCTGGAGGTTCACACGAACCTTTGATCAGAAACTTGGCCCAAGATTTAAAGAAAATCCCCGGAACCAAGTGGGATGTTGTGGTGGTCAATTCACGCGGATGTTGCAGAACCAAGATCACCACAGGCAAGCTTTTTACGGGGCTTTCCCACGAGGACATCCATGAAGTGCTTGTGGATTTGAAGAAACGGTACCCAAACCGACCAGTATACACGGTGGGCTTCTCGTTTGGTGGATTGCTTGTTGCGAACTATTTGGCCATCCACGGAGACGAGGCCAAGAAATTGGTCAAGTCTGCCGTTGTCGTTGGGTGCCCTTGGGATATGGAGGAAAGTGCCAGACATATCAGGAAGTCGTTGACCGGACAATACATGCTTGGGCCTAGTCTCACCACTTTCTTGAACAAACTTATCAAGAGCAATTCGAAGGAATTGCAACAACACCTGCCTGAAGTGTACAATGACGAGAGCATCAAAAAGGCCAAGATGGCCAAGCAGACGTCGGACTGGGATGACATTTTCACCTGTAAAGCTGCTGGATTCAAAAACTCGTGGGAGTACTACAGGGAAGCATCTCCTGTGCACAGAGCAGAGAAGATCCGTGTGCCTTTGTTATCTTTGAATGCCACTGACGATCCAACAGTTTCCACGGACATAGATTTCGACAAGTTGGTCAAAGAAAACCCATACCTTGCCATGGTGGAGAGCAATCTTGGTGGGCACTTGGGCTGGGTCAAGCCCTCGGGTGAGTTCTGGTGTGTTGAGGTTGTGTCTGAGTTCATAAACACCTTCAATGCCCAGGCCAACTAGTGGGGGTTCGGGTGTGAAATTTAGATCTGGATATTTCCATGGCCGTTGATAGAACCTGGAAATGTTTGTATTAATCAGGGCGTTTTAACTTTCCACAAACTATGAATTATTAGATTGTCTCCTTTTTAACCATCATCATTGATATCCGACTAGAAGTCAATACCCCATCCAGGTCAGGTTCAGTATACGGCAGGTTGCTTAGTACGCTAATTACCCGGGTAACATCCAAATGAGTTCAATATAAAGATGGCTTTTCCATCTAACAAAATCAGCTTCGAAATAGGACCTTGTGGAAAAGTCACACAATTCTACTACAAATAATTGAAAGACGTGATAGAACGCTTCAGTATGTTTGAGCAATATAAAAACACTATCGCTATACACACATGTACATATATTTTCCTGTCCCAGCAGCTTAGTTCTTTCTCTCCTTGGCCTTCAAGATTTGCGCAACGGAGTCAACAATAGATGTTTTCAAGTCAAGCAAAGGGTAACCCAAGAGCTCTCTGGTCTTCTTATTGTCATATACAGCACCAGAGTAGTAGGCATCGTCCAGCTTTGCCACAGGCAATTTGTCTTTCAATTGATCAAAGTTTTGGGTCAAAATGTCAATGATTGATTGGGAAGTGAAGTATTCCGAGGTCAACAAGAGACGTTCCCGGGATAAGTTGTTCTCAAAGGCGGTCAAGTGGGCCTTGGCAACATCGCGCACATCGATGAATGGACCATAGAATTCGGGCACTTCAGAGTCGCGGTTCAACTTCAACAAGCTATTGACAATTTCGGAAGAAAGGTTGAGTTCATCCTTGACCTCGGAGTCAAACGCCTGTGGGCCATAGACATAGCCCGGGTTGACGAAATTAACGGTATAGTTGGGCTTTTCTTGCTCAAGGAAGTCCCATGCAGCCTTTTCAGCAAACTTCTTGGACCCACTGTATCCAAGGAAGCCGTCAGCCTTGGATTCGTCCCACGTAGTCGGGTTCCAAGAGGTCTCGGTCACGACAAAGGACGGATCCTTCAATCTGGACACATCAAACATGGCAACAATTGACGAAGTGACAACAACATTTTGGATTTGAGGACCGTGCACCTTAATGGCATTAAACACATTTTTGGTTCCCTCCACTGCAGGAATAAGCAATTCTGCCTCGATATCGGTGACGTTGAACTTGAGAGGCGACGCGGTGTGCAAGAAAACAGTCACTTCGGGGTGGTTGTTTAAGGCTTGGTCAAACGCACCAGGGGCCTCCAAATCAGGTACTATTTCGTATGTGAAGGCATCGGAGCTGAACAATTGCTTGATGTGGTCACCCTTTGCGGCAGACCGAACAGACCCAACAACGCTGTATCCCTTGGCAAGGAGGATTTTGATGATGTGTTGGGCAATAAAGCCGGTGGCTCCAGAGACAAAGACAGAGGTAGACATTTTTGGTGAGACTAGGGTAGACAAATACAAACTAGGGTAGAAACCTGTTCTGAAGATTTATTTTAAAGATCTAGTTACTTTAGCAGAAAATAACAAGCCATATTTATACCCATAGCAACCATGGTGTGGCTGTTTTCGTGCATTAGTTAACTCCGCAATATTTCTCTCCAATATTTCTCCGCAATATTTCTCTCCAATATTTCTCCGCAATATTTCTGGGCAGTGGTTATCCAGCAACAGTAGTAGGCCATGGAAATTCCATGGATACCCAAACGGGTAATCTCCGTGCGGCGGTAAGAGGTGTGCCAGTGAAAAAACACCCAGGAGCATTTCGGCAAGTCCGGGAGCCACATATTCAGACAATTTTCCAATTTTGCAAAATTATGTAATTGTGCATTGGAGTCTCGGAAACACGTGTGCTGACAAATTGCTCAGTTTCGCACCCAAGAACACGGTACTGCTATACATCAGAGGACGCTTTTTTCTTAAACATGGACATCGTGCTTGAAAAGTTTCCCCATCCATCTTTTGGTTCCTTGATTAAAATCTTTGCGAAGAAATACGATTGGGACGAAGATGGAGGACTGGATTTGGCCGTCAAATGGCTTATCGTAGTGTATATGGTTACGTATAGGAGGGACCGTGGTTCGGAGCAACGGGAAAAATTGTGCGTACATTTGTAAATATGATTGGACCGTTTGCTGCCTTTCTATTATATTTGCATCTGTTGATAAATCCGATAAAACATGGGGAGTTCATCCACTGGTTGTTTTTTGTTTGATCTCTTGGGTTGGTGCTGGTCGTATATCCGCACATTATTCTGCCAGCCAATTATCAGGGCATTCTTTGGCAAATATGGGTGAAGAGGTCTAATAGCACTAGGGAGACATATACAGAGAACTAACGTGGAGAGGTAGGGGGTGTATTCAACTTCATCAAAAAGTGCACTTTAAAGAAGGTTGGGGGTGTGTTCAAGTGAAGTGGATTGAGGCTCAATAACTGGATAAGGGTGCTAAAGTTGATTAAGATTTGGTCCGATTGACGAGATTGTGCAGATAGAATATCCACTTTTAAAGCATTGACGCCCCTCCGATGGAGCAGAAAATAAGGGAGCAACCTCAAACCAAGTGTGCAGCTGGTCACTGGATAAAGCATCGACGGTTTTGGTTAAGAAACCGCTCGAGAATGGGGTAAGACGGAATGTAATATTATTTTTATAGAGAGCATGTCGGGTTTCAAAACGTAAAGCACCCACCAATACACTCGGCAACACAGACACCGATGTCCCATATAACGATACATTCCCGAAAAGTCTACCCATCGTAATTACCAAGATTCGTGTATGGTGTGGTTACAAGAACGAGCTTTTTGCCAGTGCTAGTACAGGAAGCCATAAGTGAGTATGTATTATGCTCGTCTCCCACATATATAATACCTATTGAAGAGGAGAAACAAGCTTCAGGAAGTGTCTGGAAAAGACGGTTGCACCCCGATCGCATCGGCCAAAAGCCCGCATAGTACTCCTCAATCCTGTTCACAATGGACGCATTCACTGGCCATGGCTGGCTTTCCCCTTAGCTTTTAAGATCTGTGCAACCGAGTCAACAACCGAAGTTTTCAAATCAATGAATGGGAACGCCAAAAGTTGCTTGGTGTTCGTGTTGTCAAAAGCACTTCCCTCTGCGTTCGACGCAGCCTCTTTTCCAACAGGCAATTGACCCTTCAAGGAGTCAAAGTTTTCAGCCAAAATACCAATGAGTCGCGGAGCAGTGAATATTTCCGAGTACAACAAAAGACGTTCCTTGGACAAGGCGTTTTCAAAAGCAGCCAAATGGGCCTTGGCAACGTCTCGAACATCAATGAATGGACCCACCACCTCAGGCACATCTGAGTCCGGCGACAATTTCAATAAATTGTTGATGATTTCCGAGGATGAGTTAAGTTCTTGTTTGACTTCCGAATCAAACGCCTGAGGACCAAACACGTAACCCGGGTTGATGAAATTAACGGTGTAGGTGGGATTTTCTTGCTCAATGAAGTCCCACACCGCCTTTTCAGCAAATTTCTTCGAGCCAAAGTACCCAAAGAAAGGGTTCTGTTTGGATTGTTCCCACGTGATCGGGTTCCACGACGCCTCCGATACCGTGAAGGAGGCATCCTTCAATTTGAAGTAATCAAACATGGCCACTACAGAGGAAGTAACCACCACGTTCTTGATTTGGGGTCCGTACACCTTGATCGCCTGCAAAACATTCTTGGTACCCTCGACGGCCGGTTTAAGCAATTCTGCTTCAATATCGGTCACGTTGAATGTGACGGGCGAAGCTGTGTGCAAGAAAACCGTCACTTCGGGGTGATTTTTCAAGGCTTGGTCAAATGCACCGGGGGCCACTATATCAGAGACAATTTCGTAAGTAAACGCATCGGAGGCGAACAATTTCTTGACATGGTCTCCCTTAGCGGCAGAGCGTACCGACCCAACAACATTGTATCCCTTAGTAAGGAGAAACTTGATGATGTGCTGGGCAATAAAGCCGGTGGCTCCAGAGACAAATACAGACGTGGACATTATTTTAGACTATGTGGTGAGGATAGAGGAGTTCTCGATAGTTGATTGGTGTTTAATAAAATCGTTCAGATAACCAAGATTTACACTACATTTATACCATGTAAAAGGCAACGGATTGTGGAATGCTTTTCCACATTCTCCGATGGTGTGGCCATAGCCTTGACCAAGACGAAGAAACGAAACACGGAAACGGGGGAACACGCGGAATTAGTGAAGTCTCCGCGGCAGCCCCAAAAAACCCTGAGGAGGTCCCATATCCGGAAGAATTCCCTAGAGCAACCTCCCCGAACGGGCTTGCGCAGTCCGTGGAATGCTGACAAAGCATCCATGTCGTAGTGCGATTGCTGACAAATTTGTCGGGGAATGCTTACGGGAGGTTCTCGGGTTATGTGCCGTCCCAACCATCGGAACAATTTTGATATCTGGATTACGCGTCTCAGCGCGACAATTTCGCGTAATCCGGCATTTGTCATCGTATCGAGGGTCATTGTGCAGGCACATGCCGGCGGGAACAATTTGTAAGCCGAAAGGATATATATTCCGGGGTAACCGATTGAGGAGATTACTGGATTTGGACATTATTCCCCGCCATTGCATTTAATCCCGAATTAAATCACGCAAACCGCAAACAACACCGACATACCAACCAATCAAAACTCACCAAAAATGTCCAAGCCTTCAGTTGCAATTTTCGGCCTTAACGGCAACTTGGGTGCTTCTACCCTTGCAGCCTTCGAAACCTCGGTTTTCCAGGACAAGTTCCAACTCCCAGTGTTGGCCGTCACCAGAGATGTATCCAAAACCACCTCCACTGCATTTGTCAAGTATGTGCAGGGCGACATTGCCAACGGTAAAGAAGCCTTGATCAAAGAATTGGCCAATGTCGATGTGGTCATTTCCTTGCTTGGAGCCACTCCAGATGTCCTTGATAATATCGAAGCTGTGGTGGCGGGCATCAAGCCTAAGGTGTACATTCCTTCCCAGTTCGGAATGGACATTCCTGCGGCTAGTAAAATCTTCCCGGGACTTATCGCCTTCAAGGCCGCGCACTCCGACAAGATTCGTGAATTAGGTATCAAGGTGGTGGACATTATCACCTCTCTCTTTGCCGGTGGCATTTGGTTGCACCACGTGGTGGGCCATGTGGGTATTGACACCGAGTCCAACTCAGTAACCTACCTTGGATCGCCCGAGTCAAAGTTCTCCTTCAGTGCGCTTGAAGATATCGGAAAGGTTGTGGTGTCTGCGGCCTCAAAGGCATTTGCATCTCCAGTCGACTTCCCCGACACCTTGAACGTGCAGTCGGGTATCCTTACCCCTGCTGACGTGGTGAAGGCTTATGAGACTGCCAACAACACGAAGCTCGAGGTCAAAGAGATCATTCCTAAGGAGAAAGTGCTCGAAGAAGCCCAGGCTTTGTGGGTCAAGGGCTTTGACCCAAGCAAGTTCCTTTACTACTTGAATGTTCTTATCTCGCAGGGTGAAGGCGCAGGTGTTCTTTTTAGGGACAATGACAACGAGGTAGTGAACCCTCAAGAGTCCTTGTGGAAGTGGAGCAAGTTTTAGGGGGCTGCTTAACCAGCGCCGCAGCAAGGCAGTTAAATAGTTTTAGCATCTAATCAATTGATTTGATATGATAAGGAATGTAAGAGAGTGGTAGTTTTCAGTGCCATTATTGGAAGGGTGGATGTGTAAATCTGCACTATAAAATCCCACGAAAAGGGCAAGTGGAGTATGGTTTCTGACGCTGGTTTCTTCTATTAATAGTATTTCCTGTCAGTGTAAGATGCATTGTCTTGAAATAAATAAAATCAGGGAGTGTATATATATCAAAGTGCAGTTGCAATGCCTAACGTGTGCTGATGGGAACAGTCACCACTGACCCTTTTGGTGGGTGGAGTATGAAAACTTCGATTGCTCACAAAGTGCTGTTGGTTGGAAAAGCTAAGTACTTTGAGCCATTGCAACGTCCCGGGACCATCTTACAGATTTGTTTAGATCAGAGTAGCATGCTGGAAAGCTTTAGTGAAGAATAAAGACTTCCCATAAACACTCAACAGTGTGTGGTCAAATACTTGAGAATCCCCTGTGACGTGTTTCAAGGGATTTTCAAAGCGACTTGAAGAATCGATAAAATACTCTCAAAATGACACCAAAAGAGGCTTTGCAGTTCTTTTAGAATATTTCTTTGTTTATTACTTCGACGTGAAATCATATATTTGATGTTTCTTGAAATTATCTTACACACAAAGGATAGCCACAAATAGTGGCTGGGTGATCGGAGTTGGGAAATCTTTCAAATACCCAGACGCACGTCAAAACAAATACATGAGCACCCGAAAGACAGCCATATCTTGTTCTCTTTTTAAAATCTTATTACTGGACGTTATTGTCAGAATGTCTCAGACATCCCTACCAATAACTAAAACCTATATACCATATAGAAAAACCGTCACAGATAGCAACTTCCCCCTGGATGTTATTCTCCTGGAAATGAATCCTCCTCCCATTTTTGCCCAAGATAAATCACATCCGGATCGAAGAATATTACATGAGTACCCGCAAGAACAGTCTTTTCCGAAGGGGTGTGAGAATTCTCCATCCTCAGACCCCCGGCACCTAACGGAATAAGCCCTCTTTGAATACCATACTTTAAAAGTTGGTAAAGCATGCTTTCGATAAATGGGTAAAGTGGAACACGCATTTGATAGTATTACCGTTTAAAAGCCAAAACGTTTTATCCAAAAGAAGGGGCACTACAAGTAATACATATCCCGAACTGTGCGTAAACCACAACTTTATCCACTGGTGTTTGATGGAACACATCACTTCATAAACGCGGATGTATAAAACTATTTCCACTGATTAACTTCCAGTACTCTATAATCCATGTATATAAATCTGAGGGATACAAACGTTGCCCTCTTGAATTGGGATATCCCGGTGTGTGCATCAAAAGTGGGCCCTAGGGTTAGTTTGAAGCAAGGAAAACTATGGATGGTTATACGATCCACCAGAAAAAAAAAGTCAGTGGCATCCCTTATTGTATGCTGAGATCCATCATAAGGAGCGTACCACAAGTATCGAAAACACTATTGTGTTGATTTATGTGGGGCTTTCTCAATGAAAGTCTTCTGGGGGCGTATCGCACTGGGAAGTAATATCCCCACCACCTATTCGGGAAACTCGATATCAAGTATTTCCATTACCTCAAACACCTTATGATACAGAGGCTCACGTGGCGTTAAATATCATTGGAAGATATCATTTTGCGGCCACTACAAGAAACTGATTGTTGGTGCGGGGTTACTACATCGCGATCAATTTCGTGGGTCTTCTAGATGAAAGCAACATTTTACATACAACGAGAGTCGGACATTTCTTTACAAATGAGGACAGCGTTGCTTGTATGAATGGCGGTCTCGCTTCTGAAACTTGAACTAAAGGGTTGGTTCACCAACTTGTGGATGTGAACAGTCCGGCCTCAGTGGTATTTCGGGTCTTACTGATAGGTCAAAATCAAAACGGAAAAAAAAGTATTTTCGTTTTCAAAATCAAAGCCTAACAAAAAACAAAACCGCAATATATATTTTCCTGTTCCCGAAGAGTATCTCGACATTTTCTTTATATCATTAGGTAATCCAGAGGCTGTGTCCAAAAATGATGACGACTTAAATGAGTTAGTCAATTTTCACACCATCGTGTTGTCGTACATATTCTTGGCGCCAGATGCCAAGGAATGTTGAGTGCCAACTAAAAAGCCACCGGGTTGTACCTAAAATAACATAAAAGAAACCGAAAATAGCATTTTTTCCCTGAGTATGAGCCCTTCCAGTTGCAAAAAAGCCAATCACAGTGTTATCTTTGGCTCCTGGTACTGAGGAGTAACCGATATGAGCCCTCAACACCGTGAGTGTATCTTTGGCTCGAGTGAAATATCGCCGAAAAACTAGCTTCAGGCGCCGAGGATGTTGACTTAACTGTCTGAAAGCTAATTGCCAAGTATCCAATTGCAAATGCAGGCGATAGACGGTTTTTACGTATCCGGGAACCAGAGGATCGGGCATGCCAGTCAGGTTAAATAGTCCTAAAAGCTGGACATTGAGTTGGATCACGTGGTAGATCAAGTAAGTCATGTTGTTTGTTTCTGGAACATAAACCTTCGTCAATTCCACCGCCTCCATCATGGTATCCAACATATTTTCTATGTGAGCCATTTGGACCAACGCTCCGCACTTCAACGGTTTATGGATTCGGGCGGTGTCTTGAATTTGTAAAATTTGACGTTTTACGATGTGTTCCTGCGCTTCAAACTTCAGAACTAAAAGCCCCGACTGGTCAATAAATCCCTTCAAATACCAGAACAATATCCCCAACTGGGTTTCCACTGGCGAGTGTTTATCAGGGACTCCTTTGCAATCCCCTTCACATGAATGTGGGGATTCGATACTTGGTAAAGAAATTGGAGAAGGTTTGGCAAGAGAGGTTTCCACGGATCCAACCTCCCCTGAACAAATCGATCCAATTTTGATCGCACTCGAAAACAGTATCATAGGAGATACACTCCATACAAGAAAGAGTAAATTGCCTTTCATTTTCTTGGTATTTCTGGTCAAGGATATTAATTGTGGGCATTTTCTTTGTTTAATACCTGGAAAACGAGGGGATGCATTTCTGAAAGGTGACCTAACTCAAGAGTTATTGTTTGGTTGAGGCTATGCTGCTGGAGAAGTGGTGAGTGGTTTTCGAAGTCTTTGACTAAGAATTTTGCGACCCCACTATCTGAAAGTCCTTTTAACAAAGAGGGAGTTTCATCTGTGGCAAAACTGTAGAGGAAATAGAAAGGATGAATTGAATCGGCATCGGGTGCTTATTGAGATGCAGTGAAGTTAGATGACAATAGAATGTTTGGAGAGATGGTCCCATGGAGTAATGGTGATTTCTGGAATTTGAATGAAGAATCCCTTTTCTAAAATAAAAAAGCAAAGACTTGTTTAAAACTCACCCAGCGAATGTTCTGGTCATGTGTATCCCATCTAAGCCACAATAAAGGGCGATGTCGAAACTTTCAAGACCACAACACCCAGTAGGTGCTACTTTCCAACAATATACTTTCCCCAGTAGAATGACCGATTTTTCCATTTTTTTTATTTCTTTAAAACTGTAACATACAAAGGTACGTGAAGAACCCAAAGATGGCCGTTGCTACAGTTTTCGCAATTAGTAAGGTGTAGATCGGCTTGTAAGGAAAAAAAAAACATGAAATTAAATGACTCGTGGTGTTCCTTGTACACTTAAAGCACCACAGAGCTCCATTGTATACGAAAAGATTATTGGAGATTGCCCAGCGTAGAATCAAAATGACCCACCTTTGGCTAAACACTCCAGCAAGCTTAACTACCCGACTCAAACTTGTCCCAAAAGACCCACACAATGTCGGGTCACCCATCTACCAAGACTCGGCCACCCATGGCTTATTTTGATATTCCTCGGTGAATCTTTCCAAAACAAAAAGAGTGTTCTCCGTTTGCTCGATCACCAAGTCAAATACGAACATTAGTGAAGCGGACATGTCCCCCAACCCCAAGAAAATGCTCTTCCATGAAGTCAAAAGGTTATTACTTCGAAAAACACTTTCGGAATACCCAGGAATCAGAGGGTCGGGCTGACCTAACAAGTTGTGCAAAAACAATAACACTACATTTAACTGGCATGCTTTGAATATTATACGATGTGCCAACCAAGTATCTGGATTGTAAAACTCCATCAAAATTGCTGATTGTAACATTGTATGAAACACTTTTTCGGCAAAGGCCAACTTCGTGAGGAGGTCTAAGCTTACTGGTTTGCGGTGGTCAATATGCCAATTGATATGTGCAAGTTGATTTTGAAGCATGTGGGCCAGCAACCGAAACTCACTATCCTCAAACACGGTGTTGTGAACAAAAGATTTCAAGCACTTCATAAATATCTCAATTTGTGCTGTTATGTTTTGGTGACACCTGGACGCTAAGTGGACCAGGCCATCGTAGATATATGGACTGTGATTAATTATATAAGGGAGTTCTCCTCTGAATGATGGCGTGGCTTTTGGATGGGTTATTTTTGGAAGGGTTATTTTGGTGATATTCTCCATGCCAGCGCGAGGTATATTGACTGAAATGGCCGAGATCTTTGGCGTGCAAAGTGCCGCAATCAAGAGTTTGGGAAGAGAAACCATATTGAAGTTTAAGGGTGATATCGGGAATTTTGAAAGTAAAAAAAATACATGTAATTGCCTGGCAATATCTTCTATTATATATCCGGTAATTTTTCGCGACCTAAAAGCTTTGCTGGCAATTTTAGACTAGATTTCTCTCTTAGGGGCGGGGGAAATTTGAGTTTTGAAGACGGTAGAATCGTTCGGATATATGCGTTGTTCTTGAATGGAAAATTTGTGAATAATTTTGGCCATTGGTTTGTTGACCAGCTTAAAACGGCGTCTCTGGAAAATTTCAAACCGTAAACTTAAACCCATAAAGCCATGTTGCAATAATGAATCGATCAGGAGGTGTTCGAGCTCCTTCTGGATAGTGGGTGGATTTGGCTGGTGACGTACGGGTGCCAAATATATACTAGAGTATGGAAGTGTTGAGAAAATTGGATTGCTAGATAAGATATATAATATATCATCAAATGAAATCATTGCCATCCATCGACAAGTTATGGGGCCTTTTCATGTTTCAACCCTACATTGAATCGAATATTGCATCACTGACCACATCTATGAGCCTTAAAAAACAGCCAAATCCTTCACTCTTTTACATGCCCTTCTAGTATTGAAAGTGTTTCGTACGCCGTAACGTATTCCAGAGCAAACAATAACAGAAGCCCATGTAAATGTGTTGTGACATTACCGAAAACTTCACCCCAGAAGTCGAGAGACATTTTGACCCTGGTTACGATCCGATCGAACTCTGGATACAAAATGTTTGGCTGCCCCAAAGAGTCGTCCAATATCAAGAGCTGAACATTGAGTTGCACTGTTTTGTATAGCAATGCCTGTTCCAAAGTGTACTGGCTGTTATAGAAATCCATCAAAGCAGCTGCGTGGTGCATCATGCGAAACATCTTCTGCAAATACCCGAATTTTGCTATAAGTGTATTGTGCAATTGTGAACTGTTGTTCAATACGGCTAGAATATCATCTATTCCATCCTCGATGCTTCTGTGTAGTAATTGGAACTGAGCAATATTAAACAGTTCCCAACTAAGGAGGGACTTCAAACGTCCAATAATCTCTTCCAACTCGGCATCTAAACATTTTTCGAAGAACCCGCGGTACGGTTCGGGATGGGTGGGACTGGTGAAGTCGCCACCTCGCCAAGGTTTGTGGCGTGCTGAGTGATTGTTGGTCACTTGATCAAGGTTATGGGCAATGTTTGCTGAAACACATGAGGTCAAGAAAATAACAACGGCGAGAATAGATGGAACTGTGATATGCATAATGAGGAGGTTAGTGAAACCCACGTAGCATATACACCCACATGTTCACTTTTATAGCTAAGTGTTTTATATATTCAAGAGGTCACGTGGGCTGATAAATTTCGTCAATTATTCTCAGCGAGGCTGTGAAACAATAAGGAAGAATGACACTTCAGTATTTGTCCCACCTTTAGAAAGTACCAATGAGCCGTGAATAATTGAAGATCTGGTCATGCAAAAGAATTTTCTTCGAGCATGACTTATCTGCTGTTACTTTGTCTCGGGCGTCCATATCAATGTCTGATAAATGTGGTCTGATGTAGAGTAGACAGGATAAAGGTACGGTGAAGTTCGAAAACTAGAATCCCTCGAGCCCCGTTTCTCTTCAGCAAGGTGAATCAAGCATTTTTACTTATCCAAAGTTTCAGCTCTTTGTGGAGATAAATTCCCCTGTACTTGCTTATGAACTTCTTGAAAAAGCTTTCACTCTGTATTGACAACTCTAAACCCAACCTGTTGGGTCAGAATTGTCTCTACTTGCTTAACAGAAATGTGTTATCCCGATCATTGAACTTGAGCATAAAGGAGAGCCAGGAGATGTTGCTGAGAATAAAAAGGAATTGACAGGCTTTCTGTAGATCGACCAAATGTTCTCAGCTCGAACCCATTGAATCTGAATAAAACTTTGTAAATTTGTTTGGTCACTATTATTGGGAATACTAAACGCTTCAACGCCAACTGCATACATATATACACAAGGCCGGTGAAGTTCAGAGTGTAAGTTGGAGTCTCCACCAGGTATATTCGAGTTGAAATATTCTTCTAGGATGGATTTATTCAAGCGTAAGTGGAGTACTGCTTACATTTATTATCGAGCTCCCCTTTCGCTTTAGAATCAGATACTAATTTCTAGCTTTTTGGAGAAAAGAATATCTTTCCTCAATGTTTGTACTGCTCCGCCTATAGTCTTCCGAAGTTGAAAGGTCGAGAAATGGCTGGTACCTTTAAGGGTTCTCCTCAGTAAAAAGTCATCATGTGAGTATCTCACCAGCAGCAATTAGAACAAGAATTGAATCATCAAAAGTTCAAATGAACACTAGAATTAATATTTTTATATATCAATCAGGAAGCTTCACTCCAAGCTCTTAAGTCCTTTCATTGTGTTTTTTTCTGTTGAGAACATATCTCAAAGAGTAAAACCGTATTACGTGCTTTCGTATGCTGGTGAATAAACAACATCAGTAGATTAGGGGGTTTGTTCCTCAAAACATTAGAAATGCCTTTCCAGAACCCCAACACACTTTTTGATTCGGTAACCAAACGCGCATATCCAGGCAACAGAATGTCTACTTCCCCCTTTGAGTTGTATAACTGTAAGAATTGGACATTTAGCTGGACCACCTTGCATATCAACATATGGATCAAGGTATCGTGCTTCATGAAGGCGTCTATTATCTCTGCAGACTTAATCATCATTTTAAAACTGCTTTCGACATAAAAAAACTGTCTGGGGCTAAAGTGTGCCGTAATTTGGATGAAATCCCTGATAAGATCAAACCGTTTCCGGAGATTATCAGCCAGGAGCTGAAACTTTTCCACATCAAACCTTTCCCATGTTATGAAAGCCTTAAGGGAAGCTATAAAGTCATCCATTTGGTCTTCCAAGGACTCTTTGGGGAAGGGGTTGCCCATAACAACTGGTGTTTCCTCGAAGTTGGGGAAATTAGCGGATTTTGTTTTCTCAGCTTGAGGCACGTGACCAGCATGGCCGGGGTTTTCAGGCACTGCAGTGGCAGAAACCAATATAGAGAATACTGTAATGATGATCAAGGATACCTTCATGATTTTAGAAAATGGGCTCTGGCCTAAATTTTTTGTGTGCTTGATACTTTATGGGCACACCTTTTATAGACAGTATTTTTACGCGTGAAAGTGAAACGTCACCTCCAGGCTGAGCCCCAAAATGTATCATATTATGGTAATTCTGATTTTGCTGCTTTAAATGAATGAATATTCGTGGTGTTTGGAACTCCTCTTATTATGTTCGCCCTTTTATGAAAAAGTGAATTGCACCTCGAAAACCGGAAGTACATCACCGTAGCAGTCGGCTTAGATTTATACTTCCAGTGAAGAAAACAAGGCTGTATGATTGTGTTCCTTGATGAAAAATCCCAAAACATGGTCGCTCTGATTTCAGTGGGGTGACAAGGGTCATTTATCAAGGCTTAAAGTCTTAACTGCAAATTCAACAAGCCTCTATTCAGACAGCACCAACATCGTCAACAAAAGAAAATGGAAATTCTCTGATACATACCTATACAATCTTCCATTTGCTTTGAGTCACAAAACATATATAGTACCAAGTCCAGAGAAATGCTTTGGCTAACCTAAAAGATGCCTGCATCGTTGAATATGTCATGTGAATCATATGGATACAAAGTAATATGATGATTCTTTAAAAAAAAAATCAAACACAAATAAAGAAAGCAAGCCAAACTTTACATCATCCTGGGTGTTAACCAACAAGGAAGCCACAAGTTTGAAAACCCTACAACAACTTTCCCCCACATATAAAGTTAACAACGCGGTCTTGCGGCACAGCATACTTTCAATCACCGCCCTTAACATGACTCTGTAACACCAAAATAGTTCTGGAAGCTTTAGTATACTCCGAAGAAAACACTAGAAGAAGAGCAGGCGAATTTTCAGTCACGTTGTTGAAAACTTCCCGCCAATAGTTGAGAGATTGCTTCACCCGAGCTACAGTCTGAGTGAACCCTGGAAGAGATGTATTGGGCATCCCACAAGAGTCATGTAGTATCAAAAGCTGTGCATTGAGCTGGATTGTTTTGAATATCAAAGCCTGTTCCACGGTGTACTGTGCCGTATAGAAGTCCATCAACTCAGCAGCATCTACCATCATCCGAAACATGTTTTGGGTATATTTGAACTTTTGGCCAATTATTGTGTCGAACTGCCGATACTCGTGCACGATACTGCGCATGTATTCAACTTTTTCTTTGAGCACATTGATGGCATATCGGAACTGTACAAAGTCAAACATTTCCCAGCTAAGAAATGACTTTAACCGTTGAATAATCTCCTCCAACATACCCTCTACGAGCGTTGTGGGAAACACAAGGTTTGGTGGGAATCGAATGTATTGAGTTTCCATACTTCGTGGGGGTACACGGTGATTTTCCCCAGTGGTGATTCCTTTATTCGTTACGAATTCCGAGCTGGTGGGTATCGTTATAGCCAAGGAAACGAACATGGAAAGGAGAAGAAGTGGCGACGATAATTTCATATCTGTGTTTCTAACAAGGCCCGAGAAGCCTGGCATTCCATGCCCTGGTTTATATTAAACGAAAGGCATTGCATAGACGTCTAAATGAGATTCAAAGATATATTCTCAAACACCGGGCTATGCTAATTAGGACATTGATGATTCGGCTATGACTGATCATCCGTCCTTTTGTTGAAATTTCCAGGTACTCCCACAAAACAATTTTAAAGTATGGAGCAAAAGCTTCAACCAGACAATATATTGTGCGCAAGCGTTTTTTTACCATTTTCCTTTCCATTATGATTCGACACTGTCGTGATCTTAATAGACTAGCAAGCTTTATGGGGAAATTCAACGGTGTTGCTAAGCCCTTAAACCAGAAGATGGGGTGGTTCCAGAGCAAATTTAAAGCAAAACAAAAACCCCTCACTTATATTCTTCGGCACGAATCCCAAAACAGCCTCCAGTCAGAGTCGTTTTCATCCACCATACGTGTGTCTCTGGTCATGTGCATGCCCTTTTAAGGCAGGGCTTTGAGGCCGATTTATCCCACTACATAGATTTATGGGGCTAACCATGTGTGACATATTATTCTCTATTGTCTTAAAAAGCAACACGTTACCGCCAATACGCACTGAATGCGAGAAATAAATTCAACCAGTCTCCTTTGGTCCCCGGTGAGCACGTATTATTATGGCTAAATAAATATCATATTTAATACTCGAGCACGAAATAATACATCATTTCAAGTGCGCAATAATATGTCTATCACAAATAAATAGTTAGTGACCACACATTTGTGCCTTTGGAAATACTGAATCACGACCATGTAATGTGTTTTCTCTAGTACTATAAGAGTATCGTATGCTTTGGCATACTCCAGCATAAACGCCAACAGAAGTGCAGGCAGATGTGTAGTGATATAGTTGAAGACTTCTCCCCAGTACCGAAGACACATTTTCACCTGGGTTACTATAAAAGTATACCTCGGAAACGAAACATTTGGTTGCCCCACAGAATCGTGCAATAGCAATAGCTGTACATTGAGCTGTACTGTCTTGTAGATCAAAATCTGCTCCAAACGTTCGTCAGTGTCATAGAATTCCATCAACACATCTGCATCTACCATCATCCGAAAGATGTCCTGGGTATATTGCAACTTGCTAAAAAGTTTTATTTTCATTTCGGTATAGGTGCTCAAGATGCTTTCGATCAAGTCTATTTCCACTTGGATGTCATCGACAGCCGACAGGAACTCTAAAGTGTCAAACTTTTCCCAGCTAATAAATGTCATTAGCCATTCAATAATCATTTCCAAAGCATCATCCACAAGCTGGGTGGCATTTTCATTATGTGTTGTCATAGCCATGTCTTTGGTGTCCCCGGAATATTCATTGGGTTGTCTCTTAATCCAGTGATCAGCTTTTGTGGAAGATGTTTCCATTGTTGATAAAGTCGAGGCAGTTAGGAAACCTAGAAGAAGAAGTGGTTTTACTAATTTCATAATTGTGGGTGTACTCACAGAGAGATAGTAAGGAATCGCTTGGGCATTTATAACACTTGAGAAGTATTGTGTCCAGGATTGAAGACTAGCTCGAAGAGTCACTCAAAGATATGCTTGTGGGCTATGCTGACTCGGAATCAAAGCGTTCTGCTAATTACTGATAGATATTTCGGTAATCGCAATATAATCACACAGTGTGTAACCTACCAAGAATAGCGCTAGGAGGTTCCACACAACAATTCTAAGACATCAAATGGGTCAAATATTTCATCGCCCTTGGGCGTCTAAGCTAAATATTTGTATTCCCCACTGGAGTAATTCCGAAGCCTTCTCGGTGACTACGGTTTACACGAACGCGAATTCGTAATATTTGTTTTCGCGCATAATTCCATAATATCTCACCCATGAAACTGGCGTGTTTTGACATGGCATATATTATGATGTACTATATAAAGGTTATAGGTTGAAAGGAGAGGAAAACAAAATGGTAGGGGAGGAAACAGTAACCATTTCGCCATTTTGTTTTGAATAAGAGGACTATCTACCAAGGCGATACTCATCAACTAAGGATCTCTTTGTTGCTTCAAGGAATGCTACTTTTCGTGCCGTATAGTTGGAACTTTGCAGTCCTACCTTCTATAGAAACTTGGGCTGAAAAATTGAGATCCAACTTGCGAGACTGTAAATATATATGACTGAAAGCCTATTCTGTTAGTTCCAGAAAGTACTTTTGATGCGACAAAAACCTGTCAAATAGAATGGGTCTTTGACCTAGTGTGATGTGGACGGAGACTGCAAAAAAATCCCCGCAAACCGCATTTAAATTATATTCAAAAGAAAGAAAGAGGCCCGCTTTCATAATATTTGGACATACCTTGCTAGGGTTCGAGTGTTTGAATTATGCTTCAGCAGGTAAGATCATCCATTCCAGAAGAATGTACGCCCTCCGGAATTCAATATTTTTTGTTCTTGGTGTGCCATAAAAGATTGAAAGAAATCGATCAAAAATTGTCTTGTGAGTAATTGACGAGAAGGCCAAGAATACTATCGCATCGGTTTTTCTTTATTCGAATTCTTTTCATATGTCCTCGATTTTCTCCTTTATCCTGCTGGCTTTGAATATTTTAGACGTACCCCCTTATTCCTCAAAGAAGTTCAATTTTAGTTGAAAAAGAAAACTTTATGTGTTCAAAACAGTCACTCGTTTATTAACTTCAAGATATCTTGGATGTGAATCCGTGTGAGCATACATGAGAAGCTATAGTCCTAGAGTTGCTGCTCACATTTTACCGTCGACTAGTGTCCGAGGTGAAAGATCTTGAGGTAAGCTCTCAGCTCAAAAGCACCTCTTGTTGTATACTCGCAATCTTTCTGATTTCTACCCTTTCATCTTTTGGCACTAGCCTACCTTAGCTTTTGAGGGTGACTTTACCTTATGACCAAGTCAATGGGACCTACCAACTAACTCCAAATGATGACATATCTATTGAACCATTCCGAATGGACATATTTTCGAATTTACCTCGCCTCACTTCTGGAGTTTAGTATTTAATATACACTGGTTTCCTTCAAGTTGTATAAGAAGCCATTGATCCTACCACCCTTGGGCTTGGGGACTACTCCCTTGAGCAGTTGCTTTCGCCAGGCAGGTATCATACCCGGAAAAAAATGACTTAGGCCAAGTTAGCGTTCTCCATGATTGATGGGGGAGGATGTGATGGACACTTCTTCGCGGAAAAGAAAGTCTTACAGCTCTACCCAACACCCCTGGAAAGGGACCTTCTCATGTACTCTTATATATATTCTCGAAGCAGTCAACTTTATCTAAAAGGTCGTGCCTCAAGCGATTGGAGCTTTTTCACGAATTTCATATCCCAATCGAAGATTCTTATGAAAGTTCGAGTGCTTCAACGTGTATTACTGCCAGCCACACCAAGGTACGCTACTCAACAATATAGTAAGGTTGAAGTTATGGTTTGTGTTCTGGATTTATTCTGTTCTTGTTTCCTCCGAATAAAGCATGCCATGAATGGTATTAATTGACCCACGATGAATAAACAATACGATGTTTCCGTTGAACTAAACAATTTATTTTGTATACACCGTAAGTGGCTACTTTTCAATACCTGGTTTTGGAGTTTCGTTCTTACAGAATCCTTGTCGTATTATGCAATAGATCTTGTGGTTACACTTGGTGGCATGGTTTGACCGTGGTGGCTCGGAACACTACACCAAAAGACCTTGAGACCCACGGGTGTATGTGTACCTTAATTATCAGATCTAAAAGTACTACGAATATAAAGTTACAACACACATGTCCACAATTTAGTAAATAAATAGGTTCTGGGGAGTCCCGTTGTTCCTAGGACACTACATACTTTCAAACCGTATACTTACTTTTCATTTGAAGCAAAATTCAAACTGGCATAGACAGAGTGTATTGCTAACATTGTTTCTCCTCTGTAAAAATTGAAAAACCTAAAACATCACGGTTGTAAAGAACTCTTTAGGGAATCAGCATCACGTATATTTCCACAAGACACGCTCCAGCTACTTCCACGTTGTTACTCAGAATGAGCCCTAAACTCTTGAGCCATTTCATTAATCCTGAAACGAACAAAAACTAAGACACTCCACTATACGTGTGATCCATGGGATATTCCAAATTTCTTTATTCCTAGTAGTTTCCTGTGATAGCTCCTTCTCTGTTGGTAGATAAGTCTCCAAAACGGAAATTGCATTGTGTGCTTTCTCGTACTCCAAGTCAAACAAGAATACTAGCCCCTGCGATTGCTCCCTAGAAACTTTGACAACGGATTTCAAGAAAGCCAACATCTTTCGCCCGTTCCTCACCAAATGATTGTATCCCGGCACCAGAAGGTCTATGTGGCCAGTCGAGTTGTAGAATTGCAATATTTGGATATTTAGCTGCACTATCTCGTACACCAGTGTCTGCATCAAACTGTGGTCATTTTTGAAAAACTTCATCAACTGTGCGGCTTCAAGCATTGTGATGAACATATTTTCAGCGTAACTAAGCTGGTCGGACTGTTTTTTCCCGAAATCAGTAGTGTTCTTGATGTGATCGCGAATATGAAAAATGCGGTCCCAGAGCCTGTTCATCACGAGCTGAAACTCCTCGAAGTCAAACCTTTCCCAAGTGATGAACAGTTTAAGATACGTGGTGAAGTTGTCCAATTGCCACGCCGCAGAATAACTGTAAACAGTCTGGTGGTTGTATGCTTTTGTTGGCTCGTACTTAGTCAAAGGGTGTCCAGCCACTTCACCAGGTTCCCCAATTGCAACATTGATTGATACAGAAGACACAAGATAAGCAAATAAGGAAGTGATGAAAATGAATTTCATTTTCGCTGAGTTCTAAAGTGTTTCCTGCGAGTGGCAATCTTTTTTACTCTGATGTTTCTTTATACATAGTCAATGCACACATAGCAGAGAATATGGAAGCCGTTGACCTCGGGCTGTGTATTTCAAATCATGGCTGTACTGGGGATGCAGGTTTTTTGAAGGAATTTTGAAAATAAGTTTACATAGCGCGTTTAGATCGTGTGTACTCAAAACTCAAATCATACCTGTTTCAGTGGTGTGCCTATTTAATGACCACCTCAGGAATAAGACGGGAAACGGGAAAAAAAGAAAACAGGCTTCGTCGTTTCATCGACTTTAATGGTGTGGTATCGTCATTAGTTTTGATTCTTTTAATTTATTCGCTTCCGATTAGTCATTCCAGGAGGCGCTTGTGCCCGTCGGTTGGGTCATACGTGTCTTATACACTGTACATCTCCGCAGGCTCGTTCACAAGCCATGCCATATATCCCGTGTGAGGGCCCTCAATAAATGTAAGTCTACAAAAACTAGTGGTGCAACATGTGAACTCTGCTTGGCATGGCCCCAGAGTAAAATTATGATTTCCGGCTCTATTATGAATTTTATGGGGTGCGTGACATGGTGCAAATCCTGGAGGCGTACTGTGCTTCAGGCAATTATGTCTCAGTCGAAGTAGAGAATCTTTTCCAGATTTTGTTTATTTACTGAGCTATTTAAGAAACAATCGGGCTTACTGGATTTGTTCTCCGCTTTAGTAGAAGTAATAAGAAAAAGAATAAGTTATTAAAAATTTGTCTTTCTACAGTTACGGTGTAAAATTAATGGCCATTATTCGCATAATTAGTCATTCAGATGTGTCTACGCCTGCTTTAAATCCCCACATTCACCTATACATTGATGCCAACCTCCATTTCGAGAGATATATTTATAAGGTACACCACAAAGTGAAAAAAAAAATGCCCATACATACTGTAAGTTATAATCATAAAACAAAGTGCTCTTCTTCCTGGAATCAGAAATGCACCCAATTTCGCCTATTTCAGCAGAAACTTCAGCAGATATCAAGATATTCGTTTGTTTACGAGTAATGTTCTGGCCCCGACCATTGCCACAGTTCATATGCGACTTTTTTTATGGGCAGCTATTTATGAACACATTCTGCATGGTGCAACACCAACCCCCACGTCAAGACCGTCATCATCGGTAAATATATTCCGCCGTACGATGTATGGTACCTTATAACGTCTTGTTTTCTTACACGCCCAATCCGAAAAATGCCTTGGCTACTGACTTTTGTTTCTTGTGGACCCCTGCAATATCCCCATGTTTTACCCTATCCTTACCATATCTGCCAGGGACCCCATATTGGCCTCAATCCAATAAGGGTTGTCTCTTTAGACTTTCCGCTGTTTTGAATGGCTTTAACCATGTCTCCTTTAGGATTATGCGTTTTAGCCGCTACCGTCACCAGCAATTGTTACCTCCTGGTCACCTCGACTTCCCATGGGTTGAAGCATTATCAGTTCACTGCTGGCTGTAGTAGGATTATTGTCCTAATCCAGCCACTATATAAACTATTACTAGGTTCCATGGTTTGTGGCCTTGACGCTCACAATGACCAGTGACGTTGCCGCTAAGCACATTCCAGCATCCAGCAAGCACATTCCATAATACCGCGATAGCTTTAGACTCTTCTAGACTTGCTTTAGGAATACTTAAATAGCCCTCTTCCCACCCGTTGGTTTGTTCGTGGAAAAGAGGTTAGAATGATTTGAATACACTTATTGAATGCAAGAGACGTATCACGCCCCTTATAATATCCAGTGAGACATCTTTTGGCAGAAACTCTAACTCCATAAAAATTATTCATTTGCCCTTGTTATACTAGGTCAGAATATGAATGCCTTTGTCCTCTTAATAATATTGCTTACGTACTCTGCTGTGTATTTATAACCAGCCGTATTTACACATACTCTGTGATTTAAGCGCCGCTTTTGCAACCACCCGGTGTTTTAATGAGAACGGAGAAAATTGAATCACACATCGTCATCTCTAGCTCTCAAACCTTTTGTATTCTTGCCCGAGGAGGCAGGAATTGGTTGAGATATTTTTCTTTCAAGCCTTTTGAAAATAATATGGCGAGATGATAGAATTATATCACCAATTATACCCACTGCAATTCATGAAGAGTTCTGTGTTGGAATTAGTGAAGGCACTTTCGCACTATCATATTATCATGGGTATTACACCTAATTAAACAATGCATCTTTGCTCCATATGGAAATAGTGTTCGAGGTTTCCATTTGGGTATGTTATTTCTGTCACAGTACCATTAATTCTCCTCACTCATAGTGTAAGTGACTTTGGTTCGCGTAGCCACACTAAAAGTCGGTAGTTGATATAGTCTGACTAAGTTATCTTTATTAGAAGACAATGTCTTCTCCACGTTATTCGCGTATATCAAAAAAAAAAAAGAAACCTTCATAAATAAACACACTCTCTCCTTGAAAAAAAACTGCACTAATGTAGACAATAATGCAGGGGAATGTTCCTTTCCATACCTACTTCAAAGCTTTGCAAAAGATCGGTCCCACTTGGGGCTTCAAGTAAATAATTATTTCATTTGCTCCCCTTCCTGTTTGAAATTAAAAGATGATATCATAAACAAACTGAAAGAATACTTACCCTAAATAATAAAAATATAGCCATCGGTACGCTTGAAGTCCACAGCAAATAACACCCTTGAGTACACCGCAAATATTCGTTTGATCCAGACTTTTCCAACGCTTTCAACCCCAGCCGTTAGACACGTTCATAAACGTTTCTGCATTGGAAGATAGCTCTCCAATACTAACACTGAGCTGCGTGCTTTATCGTACTCCAAGTTAAACACGAATAATAACCCATCGGATTTCTCCTTGGAAAAATTCAAAACGGATTTCAAGAACCCCAACTGCTTTCGTACTTCACTGACTAAATAGTCGAATCCGGGCACCAGAGGATCAACATTGCCCATCGACGTGTTGAGCTGCAAGATCTGTACATTTAGCTGAACTATCTCGTAGATCAATACCTGCATCAAGCTATGGTCATTTTTGAAAAACACCATAGACTGGGTGGCATCTAGCATTAATCTAAACGCACGCTCGGCATAATTAAACTGCTCCGCTTCTATTTGCACGAGCGTAGCAGTGTGTTCAAGCTGAAGTCGAATGTGTGAAAGCTGTTGCCAAAGCATGCTCATCAGTCGCTGGAAGTTTTCATAATCGAACCTTTTCCAAGAGATAAACAGTTTGAGAGAAGCTATAAATCTTTCCAATTGCATCTCCAAGGTCTCGATGTAAGGATTGTTTGCCATATCGGTTGCTGGTTGAATTGAAGTCAAGTTGGGGGGCCTCAGTATATGGATTTGGGAGGACGCAATCCCGTGAGCTCCCGCAGTTGGCAGACTAACAGAGAGTGATGAAATAAAGGCAGGAAATAAGAAGATGAGAGTCAAGGGTGCGGTTAATTTCATTTTATCTTTATTTGAAATTCTTGGTTGATATGTTCAGTGCTTGTCTTATTGGTTTTATATAAGTTTTTGGATATTCCAAGGTGAGCGGAGGCTGAGTGAAATGATGATACCAGGCTGTGGGCTCGGGATTGGGGCTGTACCAACGTTATCGTGATTTATGGGAATTTTCAGACCTCATTGTTTCCATACCGTCGTGTGGGCACAACAGTTTATTTACATCTTAACAGTGTATAGAGATTCGTGTATAGACCCTCAGGCCCATCCTTTACATGAAATAAAGGAGTAACAGCCCACGTTTTCAAAGAAAAATAAGTAAAACCATGCATCCTATTAAGATAAAAATATGGCTTAAATATATTGAAGCATTTAACTTAGCCAGCATCGGTGTCTCCGAACATCTTTCCATTGCTCTCTTTTTCTGGTGTCTTTCCAGTACCATGATAGAGATAAACAACAACCCTTCTAAACACGGGGTACCCCACAACCCAATTGGGGTGAGATGTCACTTTGACATGACAAAACTGCGGACGAAAATGAGCACGGTGATGACCGCTAGGAGAATTCCACCCTGACTTCAACACCGAGATTGCATACCAAGAGAAAATGTCAAATATCAACGTGTTCTTTGTTATGCTTTTGTTCGGCCATTATTGTTAGATACACTATACACTCAAAGATTGCGGTCATGCTTTCTCATTCTGACCACAAGCCTTGACTTGTAAAAAGACATTTGGCTACATTATTGGAATAATTCATCACGATTCGTAGTATGTCCATCTGGAAACCTTGCCTTGGTTTAGGGTAGAGATAATGCGTCTCACCGGTTGATAAAATGCTGTTCCCTTGGAGTTTTATGAGAAGCAAATTGCACGAAAAGGAAAAGGGAAGTGTAAAACACTGTTTGGGCGAAACTTAAAATATTTCTGTAGGAAAAGAATGGATTGAATCATTCGATTATAAAGAGTGTAGATTCACCGACTCCAAGACAACATTGCCCCACAAGTCCACCCGTAACAAGGAGTACGCCAAGGTAAAAAGGTGGGGTTTCATTTATATGACCCGCAACGGTGGCCAGGAAATATCAATGAAAAGACCTAGCACACCTGTTTTTTGAGGAATATTATTTTAAAGAACCAGTGACCTCCCCCGAGACAATAACTGTACAAAAAAGGGAAAAGATTTACTCCAAGAGCCTGAAGAAACCTCCCAAAACGGAAGCCAAGCGTTTCATTTTTTGGTTCAATCACCGATTCCGTGACCAAACTTTGTCTATGCAGCGGAGAAATAAATAACCCCCAATAAATACATTCTCATGCGCAACAAACATTGTTCAGTAAACACCCAATTCGCTAGATTTGACAACCACTTGTCAAAGAAAAAATACATTATCCTTGCAAACTGAATACCATGACTTAGATCAAGCTCTTCAACAAATACATCGCCATAAATTTTTTATTTGATGGGTGATTTTAGCGTATGTGTTTTGGAACAGGTTTAATATTGAACAAGTACTGCCTACCGTCTGAATACCAGGCCATGTGCTCAAATATTTTTAAGATCCTGCGAATAGTACTTCAGGTAGGTATTCCAAAGGAAGATTTTTAAAGTTGATTAGATTCACCAACCCATTTGGAATTAGCTTTTGTTTTATCGGGTCTAGGCTTCAAATATTCCAATGTTTCTGCTACAAATTCATGTATGTAATTCTCTTCTAGAAATAATACACATGTAAGATCTGATTCAACTTGAATTTCTAATAATAAATAACCGTTTTTGAATCTTAGATCAACGTCGCCATGCATATATGACTATAAAGTTGGACTGTTAAAAATGTTGCTCGATATTGGTCAGATGGTCATCAGCCATATTGTTACTATATACTCACTCCTATGTACCACAGTTTGGTCCGTTTCAGTCATTGTAATGTTCCGGGTAAAATCTGGGTCGTCCAGGGTTCTGGCACTAATCTGTACCACTGTGAAATTCTATTTATAAACATAATCGGGCTCCCCTATCTTTGGCTAGCTATCATCCTATAAAGTCAATGCATGCTCTTTCTGGTGTACTTTGCTGATTGGATATTCTCTATTGCCCTGTTCTATTTAAGCTATGACTAATGATATGGGTGAATCTTCCCCATTATCTCCCCTGAGAATACCACCTAGAATGAGGAAAAGTCCCCTCAGGCTAATTTCCTCGAAGAATTCCTGCGTAAGTCAAATAATGACTCTGTTTTTTCCTCCTGTGGAGTGATTCCGGATGGTTTCCTGATAGTGGATGTGATTTGTGGTATCTTGTTATAATAACGTGTATAGGAGTAGACCTCATTAGAATAGTTATTTAATTAGTTGTTTGTGTGATTATGTATTCGGCCACGGCATACCTCCAGCTGGCGAGCAAGGGGTGTATTTTTCTCCATCAGAATAATCATATGTGAAGAGTTTCTCTCGTGGTACTTTTTTTCCTCGAAAAAAGGCCTAAACTTAGTATACTAAACATCTCAGTGGATAATGGTTTTAAAACATGAGGATATGTGGTTTTGTCCTTGATAGTTTATTACTTTGGTATGGTTATCTTATGTAGTCTTTAGAGATTCTGGAAAGATGCTATGACAAGTTCTGTCCACTAATAGGACAAAAGGATCTCCTGCCAAGGGTATTTGAATCATTCAACTAGGTCTTTGTTTTTCTTATTTTTCACGGTTCATTGACTTTGTTTATGATTAAATGTCATTATTACCTTGATTTGCGAAATTAAGATAAACCATTTTCTCATTTTCACTAGACGAGATGTAACCTCAGACGTATCACTGTTGCCTCGATTCTGCTTCGGAGGACCCACTTCATATGAAATTTTCACTTAATGTTCGTGAACAAAATAGTCTGTTGGAATTACCCACGGTATGTGTATAGTGAAGAGACTAATCGGGTAATTGGATATTACCTATTTGTTATTCTCCTACCATGTTTAATTTTCATGCACAGTGGCCCTAGAGAAAATCCCCAGTTGGGACAGATTTCCATAGTGGACTGGAACAAAAACCTCACAAAGTATTTACATTCCAAGTAAGCGATTTATCTTTCAATATATGATAAATCACACAACTATAAAAAATCCCGTCCCTAGTTTTAGCACCAGTAAAGATCGTCATAGTCATAGTCATAGTCATGCCCGTCATGATCCCAACCATACCTATCGTAATGGTCATCTACAGAGTCACCCACGGAGCCACCCACGGAGCCGTATGCATAGTCCAGGTCACTATCATTCACATGGTCAGACTCAGGATGCAATTCAGTATCGTCGCTACCGGAAGGTGTGACGTAGGCCTCAAGAAAACCTTCCGATACTATATCTTGCACTATATCAGAAGTGGCCACTTCATAACTGTGATCTGCGGAAGTGGACTCTTCGAAGAGCGTGTGAGGCAGTGCACTTCCTCCGTCAGTCCATGTTTGGGATTCGAACATGTGTGTGGACATTTTGCCTCCAGTTTGGGCAACATTGGAACCATCCATTTGGAAGTTTTTTAAGGTTTGCGGTGTCATCTTCTTCTTTTGGTCCCTTATTGAATCCATCGTCAAGCCGACAATCAACTCACCCACGTCCCGCAAAAGGATACTGGGAATTGGAGGATATTTGGTTACCATACGGCATATAGGACACAGTTTTGTTTGCTTGAGCCATAACTCAATACATCGTTGGCAAAACGAGTGGCCACATCCCACGACAAACGGTACATGCATCACCTGGAGACAAATACTACAGTCGAGGAACTTGACGATGTGGAGAAGAAGCAGGGTTTGGAACTCTTGGTGCCATTTCTGGCGATACTTAGAAAGCATTTTATCCGGATTATGATAGATTTTGAGAAAGTGCACATTTGAATGTCTTTATGGAACAAGGAGAATTCCAATGGTCACGAGAACCTTCTGGTATACAAACAATGGGGTCAATGAGACAATTTGACCGGAAATAAGCCAATACAATGAAGTTTCTGGTACGTATAAACCATGGTGCATTGTGCTAGCCACTGTTGCGAAATGTTTTAAACTATTCTGATATACTTTATGTGCTTAGTTCTAGGAAGAAGGTTATGAATATCATACAGAATATGGATACCAAAGAAGCTCGCCAAGGGTTGGTTTAAAGAAATAGTGCTGGAGGATGTCATTGGTAAAGTGAGAGACATTGTTTAGTTTCACTAGACACACAGTTAGTGGTGACCCTTTTTTCTTCCAAATTCGGTATTCATCAGTACTCTCTCTAGGAAAATGCAGGATACGTTTCTGTTATTAGTCAACAAAGGCTGATTGTTATGCATTAAACTGAAATGAGGTATTTTCTATCTGATTAGGCCCGCTTGTTCTCTTTTTGGAAACATGGTGATACTCGTAGGAGAAGGTTTAGAGGTGTTGCTGGTTCTGCTTTTTAATGAAGGCGGGGGCTTAAGAGAATTGCATGCTTTTTGAAAGCATATATTATTTCCCCAAACGGGAGAATATACTCGTAAGGTTGGCCAAAGGATGACGTCCAAGAAGGTACGTTTGCAATTTTTCCAAGCGCTGTTCTTCAGTGGTAGAAGCTGTGCATCGGGATATTTTCAAAATAATCCTAAATAGTATCTACTACTAATGTTAATATTGCACAGATTGATAGTATAACACCACCCAGTGCGCATTTAATGGCTTCTCGCAGCACCAACAATATTCCATATTTTAAAGCTAGCGTTAAAGAACTTAAGAACCCAGAAATCTATAACAGTTTTATTAGTCGTAGAAAATATTTGGAAGGAATTTCCAGTACATACCAAGAATAATTTCCCATCACTTTCGCCACTTGCTGGTGCTAATTTGAAGACTTAATAATATTTGACCCAGTGGGTTCGCGATAACAACTAACAACGCGTTTTTATTGAGATCGAAAATTATTAATGAATATGCACCAAAAATAAGATATCTACAATATATTATATATTGCAGGGTAACGATGTGGCCACGAAGAACAGAAACCGGTTACTTCCCAGTATAATCAAGCCATTGGCGATTGTCAGGCCTCGAGGTATCTTCACCGTCGGAGTGGAGACCGTTGGGGCGTGAGAAGACTTCATCAACGAACATGGCGGATACAATACCATACAGATGTGCCACACATTACACGATGACGTTGAAACTTACACTGATACAGATGAAGACAACTATACGGTAATGGCATTATTTTTGAAGTGGGTTTATATGAATGTCAAGTACATTATATGATGCTCACTCTGGGTGGCATCTGAAAAGGACTCTATAGTTTTCTGTGTTGCGTTAGGAGATATTCACCATATTCAAGATAGAAAACATCTTTATGTTCTTTTTTTTCTTGAAATCTACTATTTACAATCTATTCATTTTGAAAACTAATATTTCCTCATTAGCCTCGAACCCAGCACTGATTCCAGCGCTGCACTATCTATTTGGCCGACCCCTGTAAGTTCTTTGTGTCGCAACGCTGGCACACACAAAGCATAAAACAGCCGAAAAGAGGATCTTCCATCTCATGCCCCGCATATAACGCCTGTCACATAAAACAACTGACAAACTTGCAATTTCTTCCCAAACATTTTCTCGCAACCGGATGGCACACAGGTGTGCGGCGTGCTCTTGACGTGCCGAACCGTGCCGCACGGAAAGTTTTTCCGTCTCCATCGTGCCCTACAAGCACCCCAAAGATCAAAACGCACACCCACAAATATGAGGAAAAAACACCCCAAAAAAGGAGCAGTCTGCCCCCCTTTATATATTCCCCACTGACAAATTCCCCAGTTCCTTTTGTGGCACCCACCCCCTTATCTCCCTAAGGGTTCAACCCCTTGGTGTGCATACACCCATAGAACATTTGGCAGCCGCACGGCAACATCACCTCGCGTCGACACCGGTACAGGCTAGCAATAGCAACCGAGATGCCGGCCGAAATGAAAAAGCCCAACCAATGAAAAAAAAAAAAGGGAAAAGAACACCCCAATAAAAAAAAAAAAAAAATCCCCAAGACCATATATTCAATCTGGTCCAAATTATAGAGCTCAAACACAACCACTCTATTCATCACTCGTTATTACCCATTGATTCATAGCCGTATTGGTGGTGTCCGTTTCGCATACTATAGGGTAGAAAAGCACCCCAATCATCTTCAGTTCCACACATAAAAACACCCCACCAACACCCCACCTTGATTTTTGCATGTTTTCCCACAACAAAGACCAAGCCAAGGATCTAACGTACTTCGACATCCGCCTCAAAACCCACGGGTTCAAAAACACCGTGTTGGTCAAGGGCAACGAGGCCGAGGTGGAAAACGTGCCCTTGGAAGGCCACATCAAACTCCTGACCAAACTGGACTTGCACGTGAAAAAGATCCGGCTAGTGTTGACGGGCGAGCAGTCGGTGGATTACTATAACAAATCTCTCGACGGAGGCCAGGTGAGCGAGCGCAATTGCGTGTTGCGCGTGGTGTGGCCCAATCTTCTTTGTCTGGCCAAAGGTGACCTCCATTATGGTGACTATAGTGACACCACCATCAAGTACCAAAAGGCGGACCTGCTTGCCAAGCGCTCGCACGATACCTCTGCGTCAGACCTTGCCAGCTTGAACTCGCAAAAATCCGGCAGCCCCAAGCCAGAGCTATCCAAACGACCCACCTTCCATAAGACCAAGTCGCAGCCTATTCTCTTCAAGAACCAGGAGTCCTCGCTCATCCGTATTCCCCGGGCGGGCATTGATGGAACGCCGTGTCCCGAATATGCCGGGGCCAAGGGCGAAGGCCATTCGTTTCTTCTTCCCAACGGTAATTATTCCATGCCTTTTTTCATCCATCTCCCGGCAAACACCCCCGAATCCGTCGAGGGCTTGTCTATTGGGAAGATCCGCTACAAGCTCGAGTGCCACATCGAAAGAGGCCGGTTCGACCGCCCCTTCAAGAAGGCCTGCCACTTCCGCATCATCAGGACCCTTCACAGCAGAAACATGAACCTCTACGACTCCATTGATTTCACCAATACGTGGCCCGGCAAGATCGACTTCAATGTTTCGGTGCCCCGCAAAGGCATAGCGCTAGGCACCTCGGTGCCCATCAAACTCGTGATTGTTCCTCTCATAAAAGGTCTTTCGTTTAAGTCCATGTACGCGGAAATCGTCCAGCACTCGTTTGTCAGTGGACTTTGGGGCAGGTCTCCGGGCTTTGAGCATGTCATTGGCAAGCTGAAGTTGTCGTGCCCAAACCGTTCAATTACCGACGACCATTGGGTGATCCAGGGCTCATACCAGTTGCCGTCCTCACTCAGCGAGATCACCCCCACGTGCTCCTTGAAAAACGACCTTCTTTCGGTAAAACACCGTGTGCGCGTGCAGATCCACATCCGCAACGCCGACGGCCATGTCTCGGAGCTCCGCGCCAATCTCCCGGTGGTGCTTTATATCAGTCCAAACCACGGTCGTGTGGTGGCCAAACACTTGGAAATTGACGCCACGGGCCACTTTGTCACCGGTGCTAACCCAGGAAAGGAAGACCTGGTGTTTCCTGTGCGTGAACCCGTCAAGTCACCTTCTGAAACGGCGGAAACTGAGCCCGACAATGCCGAGCCCGAAGAAGAGGACGATGAGGACTCGGCTCCTCCCATTTATACCCAGCACACAAAGGATATGGTGTATGATTATACCAGTGCCCGTTCTCCCATGGAACAGCTCCGTGCCAGTAGTGGCGGGATGACGCCTATTGATGGGTATTTCGATCTTCCGGTGAACAAGTCCAAGGCGTCTTCCCCCATGCCGGATCTCACCACGCTTCTGAAAATCCCCTGCTATGAAGAAGCACTCGAGGAGGATTCCGACGAGGACGGAGAAGAACCCGCTCCTCTGTACCTGGGGGATAGCAGCTTCAGCAAATCTCCCACGCCGGTGCTGAGAACGACGCTTCCACGGCCTCTGCTTGCGGAGAGAAGTTCCAGTATGTCGAACTTATTGACCAAGGACAGATCGTCGCCTGCGAAGAAGAAGCATCTTTTTTTGAGGAAAGAGAAGAAGTGAGAATATATCTGATTTACAAGATAGGTGTTGTGCATTTTTCCATTTTGTGTATTCGTGTAATTATATACCGTGTGATGTAAGATTGCGTAGACAAACAAATGCACCGCATTCTAGAGCCACTGCTTCTCCAGCATTTGGCACCACCCCAAGCTGGACCACCCACTCATAAAATATCCAAAGCTAAATCATAAATCTGACAAGGCCGTGATCAATTTGGAGATCTTAGTGAAATCCGTGGCATTGCAACTTCCTCCAGTTTCGTCTTCGTCTTCCTCGCTTCGACGTAGTAAAATGGGCCAGCCACATCCACAAGGGTCGTTTGCGTCTCCCATACTACCCTTCTCATTGAGGACGTCACGTCCCGTGAGCATCAGGGTTTCGGTTTCTTCTGTGTCATCAATGACGCTTCTCTTATCGGGGAATTTCTCAGGGTACCCACAATGGACATAGCCGTCCTCGTCAACCGGGGCACCCAAACGGTCGTCCCGAGGAAGACGAAGGTGCTCGTCAATTAATTTGTAGGTATAATATAAATCCTGCTGCGTAGCACATGGTAAGTGGATACACATGCAAAGAGTGAGAGGCATCACTGTGAAGGCTAAAATGGCCAAAGTGTGTGTTTTCATTGAATTTTTTTTTTGGGATTTCTTTAACTGTTTTGTTTTGGGATTTCTTCCTATTTTTTTATTAACTTACGCAGACATCCATGTATTTATCATACCAGCGAAAAAGCAACAATGGACTACTTCACCATGTTGTGTGACCTTTGGGCTTACCCGAACAACCGACGAAGGGTGATTTTGGGTGTCTCCACAAAATGGCGGGATTGCTCGTGTGTTCTTACCGGGCAACAAAAATAGTGCAATACATGATCCATAGTGCGGGGGTGGAGAAATATCAACCATTGCACTCGTTGAATTTTCTGGAAGAAGTAGCCTGTGATATTACCATAGGGACAGTACATTCATGCTAGGGGACGTGTTGCAATTTCCTCGTGTATTTGTTAGTTTCCTTGCTTCTTCATTTCTTCGTGTTCACCATTTGGTTAACCTGGTTGGGCCCAAAGAATGACATGGTATGCAACACTTGATTCACCCCCGTGGGAAGATTTTTTCTTAGCAATTTGATAACAATGACTTCCCCTCTTTGGCAACGGGCGTGTCCCTGGACTTTTTAAACTGTTAGGCCGGAGATGCCTGGGGAACATCGTGCACGGGCAAGTTTCGCAGCCAATTAAGAGGGCTGACAGGCCGGGTGACTCGATTGTTGCCCGTGCAAAATATGCTCAAAAAAGGGTTACCCCATTCCCAATTAACAGAAATTGTTGAGTTTCGGGAGAATGTTGGACTTCTTTGCCTGGTTCTGGGTGGTTACTTCTGGGTGGTTACTTCTGGGATGAGGATCTGCAATGATCACAACTTTGCTTTTACTAAAGTTTCAAATGTTGGTATTCTAATACCCTCTCCAAAGATGAGGAGACATGTTATAATAGGCGCTTATATGAAGTGGGTTTCTATCTGAGTGTGTAGACAATTCCACCGGAAAATGGAAAGCAGGTTCCCTATATGAAGACGAAAAGCAAATACACAAACTTAAAAGCAAAACAAGGGGAGACAGGTGGGATGAAAAAAACACGCTACCGTTCTGATGCCCCTTTAAATCAAAAAAATAACATTTCTTGTTGAATTCCTCGCACGTATGGTGTATTTTATCAGGCATGGGGTACGCTCAACGGAGATGTTCGTTTTCATAGAGCTAGTGATTTTTTGGGGGCCCAAGAGCCGAGGCTGGTGAGGTGATCAAATCTTTTTCAGCATGACAAATCCATTTCAAATGGCTTTGGGGTTCTCTAGAGAAGGAGCTCCAATGAGGCCGTCAGCTGTAGGGATTGGCTAAATTGATAAAACCCCACATGTTCTCTCAAGGGTTCTATTTTTCGTGGATACATTTTGCGTTGCCTCTGCCGGTGAGACTATACACTTGTACTATCAGAAAGATAATCCCTAAGAAATGTGATAAAATCCTTGCAATTATAGTGCGTGAAACTTCGGATTTTGTCTAGTATCGAATGTCCGTTAACTTCACTCCTGCCACATTACTCACCAACACGTTTTTAAAGAGTATTTTGACTATTTCATGCAGAACATTTTTTAAACGAAATTTTAAAAACTTGACCCTAAAAAAGAGTCTCCGTTGACCTGGCCCTGTAGTATCTAGCACGCCCTGGTGATTTCACACCACCTCACTTCGCAGCATATTCCGTAGGTCATATTCCGTAGGTCATATCCATAGGTCATATCCATAGGTATATACTATGGGTCCTATCAACCGGCCCTCCTACGGACATTTTCTTGCTTGCTTCGTTTATCGGCTTAACCGGCATATTTCAAAAGATTATAGAGCAATTCCTCGCTTTTTCCAATTGTTAGCTTGTAGAATTACCAGTCAATTTTACGTGAAAGCTCCATACCCGCACGCACCCCCAAGGCGTGGCCGTATTAGCCTCGCTAGACATAATCCTGTTCATAATATTCCATAATGCCTCTTTCCGAAACCACACAAATGCACATTTTAAAATACAAAAATGCATTTTCCTCTTCTCTCAGCCACTACCAACGGAATTAAATTGCACAAAACTCCACAATACTCCATAATACTCCGCCAAATGGCACCAAACCCGGGTGCCACCAACACACCCGTACACCCAGAACCGCACCCAACCACCTCCGAATACGTCTTAACACGTATATAGATATATTAGCACAGGTGTCTTCTTATCCCCCCACCAAACCCGCCCGCGAGTCAGATATTATCACCACTGGAAATGGCGTCACCTTTGCAGAACGGAAACGTAAACGGAAACGTTAACGGAAATGGCATTCCCGGGGCCGGCGGTCCTGGCGAAACCCAAGTGCCTCTCACTAACGAAAGATCGCCCATCGTGATGAACGTGGCCAATTATCTCAGAGACAACAATGAGCTCAAAATGCGCAGTGGCTTGTTGAATAACGTGGAGGAGGTGGAGTTTTTCCGCTTCAAGCGCATGCAACGGGCGCTTTTAAGCGCCGACTATAAGGCCAAAAGTGCCAACGGCAAAAACCAGCTTATTCCCATTCCAAACGAGCAAGAAACCGCCAAAATCTTTGTGCAGATGATCCAGTCGCGTCTCTTGATCCCGGTGGAGAAATTGCACTTCCAGGAGATCAAGGCCGTCAAAGGGTGGAAGCCAAATCGGCAGAAACCCACCTTGAAGCCCTCCACCAAGGCCACCTTGGACCCCGACGCGTACTATGCGTGGACCTACCAGAAACCCAACCCCTATATTGTAGTGTATGGGTTTTTGACGCTTGCGGCGGTTTTTGCCGTGGTTCTTTTCCCGTTGTGGCCAACGTTTATGCGCGTGGGTGTGTGGTACTTGTCCATGGCGTGTTTGGGACTCTTGGGCCTTTTCTTTGCCATGGCCATTGTGCGGTTGATTATTTTCATTGTTACCTACTTGGCGTTGCCCCAGGCTTTCTGGTTGTACCCCAATTTGTTTGAAGACTGTGGCTTTTTCGAGAGTTTCCAGCCGGCATATGCGTGGAGCGGATCCTCGGGAAAGAAGTCGAAGAAGAAGAAGTCTGCCAAGGGTGCTGCAACTGGTGCTGGTGCTGATTCGGCCGGTGCTGATTTGGCCGGTGCTGACGCTCCCAGCGCAACTGCTCTGGGTGTTGAGAAAAGCTCGGGTGCGAAAAAGAGGACTGTTACTTTGGAAGAGGTTGCAGAATAGGGGTTCCTTTTTGCAGAAAAGTGTTTTGAAAAAAAGGATGGTATCAGGAGAAAAAACATGGCGTTCGGACGCCAACAGGCTACATGTGGATCTAATACCAGCTGATCGTTTGATGTGAAACCCCGTGGGCAGTAATATCTATCACACAAGCTAAGGCCGTTTCAAACGATGGGTTACATTCTAAGGAAATAAAAAGTCAAATTTCCGTATTTATGTAGTGCTAATGGTATAATGTGAGCTGGAATCCCGGTGTACCAGGACGATGTGCGTGGGTAAACAAGTAGTCATAGAAACCAGACCATTGGATAGTTTAATCAAGTAAAAGAAGGTTTTCTCGGTCTCTGCATTGCCAGGTGTGGTACTTCCCGTGAGATTTAATAATGGTTGGTCTAGTTTACCGATGGGGCGTTTACAATGGAAATTCCAAACTGGCCGTGTTTTCTGTCTGTCTTGGTTCGTTTCATGTTGAAATTGTAGGTCAATTTGTGAAGACATGGACCACATGATCAATGAGGGTGTGTAAGACTAGATTTCTTCAATTACTAATTGTCGGTTGGGTAACCACTTCTTGTGGTGTTTATGGTTCAAAATAGAGAAAGGCCCCAAAGCATTATGAAAATTGCTTCTGGGCACCTGGTTAAATGTTCATCCAATAAAATGCCAATAAATAGGCTTACGCCAACGCAAATTGCGCCTCTATCTTTGGTTCTGGGATATGGATTAAGATAAATATCGGGAGGGGGTGAAACCCTAAATGTCGAAATGGTCATCCTGGACATCATCCATACGTTATCAGGTATTCCAATTTGGCTAACAAGGGTTTCAATGGACTATTCATCTATTAGACGGCCAGGGATGGAACTTGTATAAATTCTTAATTTCCAAGTATACCTTGTTTCGTTCACTAGGCCTAATTCTGGGACTACTTAGTGGTGATACTCTTTGCTTTTACATGGCGTATCAATATCTTAAATTGGCAGGAATGAAAAATTACTCCCACTAGTACTGTTTTCTTAGAAGTTGATTAAAAAGATGGCCAAAGGATTTAAAAGAACCCCAATCACTTTGTAGATACAAACCATGCATGTCGATCCGAGATATAATCTGGTTTTCTTTCTACCCAAGTTTCAAAGTACATGTTTGGAGTAGATACCTACAGAAATAGATGGATATTTTGTCCACGGCACTTGTCAACCCAAGCATAGTTCTCTAATAAACTAGCCGGAATGGTCGACGCATGGTCTTCATTTGTAAGCTTCGACGACTAGCCACTGTTTCACACCATTACACAGCATCACCTGGATATAGTGATTATCTGTTTCGGGGAAAACTGGGTAGCATATTCCATGATCTGAGGGGATTTCCACAAGCTACGATGGGATAGATCATCCCAAAACTCCCACATTTCGACGCCCTGAGTTTATTGATATGTTTATCGCTTATCCCAGGTTTATTTAGGTACTCTCACTCTACGATGCGTGGTGGTTTATGATGGTTAACGATGTTCATTCCTTTCTCTCTAGTCCTTGTTCTGTAATACAACAGTGTGTCGGAGGTGGTTGCAATTCGGGAGGGAATTTGGAAGGTGGTTCGGCACAAGCTTAGTCCATGTAACTATATATCACAAAGCACCCTCTTAGGGATCCATCCCTGACCAATGCCCCGCTCATGGCTAGCTTGAATCCTGGCACTTTATGCCTTGCTACCCTGGCATCACAGATGCGGGTGGAACCCTGATTAGTCATGTGGATGCTTCTAGACCTACCTAGGAAATACTATATATAGCTATCTTTTTCCCTGTTGTTTGTTCTGGGAGGGTATTCCAGTTTGCTTTGGATATGATCTCTGATATAGTGGTGTTAAATGCAAGTCCCGTATCGACATTTACGATCTGAGCTCAGGATCTTCTATGGTCGAAAATCTAGAAAGTTTAATCTGGAAACACTGCAGTTCCTCATTCCAGTACTGGCAATTGTTCTGAGATTGATGAACTGTGAGAGAATTCTAAGTTTAAAAAAGACTGACTAGTCATGATTCTATAAGTGCACATTAGAATATATATAAGCACGTGTGAACATATCTTTTTTATACGAGGGAGTGATTTTCGAAAAGAGGATTCGATTTTGAATATTCTAAGACGCAGTGGCTCTCCTCGGTTGTCTAATCCACCTTGCTTCGTGGGTATAACGATACGCATGGCCAATAGATCCCTGTCAAGGAAATGACCCTTTTTTCCTGAGGGGTTTTGTATAATCAGATATCTTATACACAATCCTGGAAGTTTCAGGGGTTGATACTAAGAAAGTGAAGACCTAACTTTCACACCGTGATACTACAATCACCATTTGTATGGAAACCAACAGCAGGAAGCACACGGTACGTTTTTTTGAGTCCGCCGATTTTTTCCCTTTTCCCTTTGTTCACACTTACCAAGCTTAAATACTGCAAAAAACCCCCAACTGGAAACCCCAACTCCATTCTCTTGGGCCGCTTGGGAATTGGCTACGGCAATTACGGGCCCGGTGCTCTACCACTATATCCAGGGGACTACGCCAGGCCACGCGCACACCGTCTCCGGCCGCTTGGTACCCCGGATTATATACAGCCACCGCCAAATGCGCATGAATAGCATGTTTAAAGATTCCGCCAGATTATATCCCGAGGTTCGAACCACCCACAATACCATCCAATTCTACACAAACACACAAAACTGCAAACATATATAAACCCAGAAACCCCCCGAACCCCCCCAAAACACATAACCCGCTTAAAAACACCCCAGAATATCTCCCTCCCACCCCTTCACTATGAACGACTTATGTTTCAACCAAGACTTTACTTGTCTCCTGGTATCCACGCCAGAAAACCACCGCATCTTCAATTGTGACCCCTTTGGGGAATTCTACCTGCTGCCCGGTCAACCCGCCGACGCTGGCTCCCTGGTTGGGTGTGGTACGCTTCTTCTACGCATGCTTTTCTCGACGTCGCTCACCATCATAGTGCCCTCTTGTCCAGGCCAAGGAGGCACGGCGGGGCCCGGGTGTGGCGACAGCAGAGTGTTGAAAATCTACAACTTGAAGCAGAACCTTAAGATCTGCGAGTTGACTTTCCCGCTGCACATCCTTGACGTGAAGTTGAACCGCAAACGCATGGTTGTATTTTTGGAAATGGGCCTGATGTACATCTATGACTTGACCAGCATCCGCCTCATCAAAGTGTTGGAAGTAGACTCGTATATAGCTAAGCCGGACGACCACCGCCACCACCGTGTTCTCTACGACCTCAGTCTGGACGACCGGTCTTTTTTGGTGCTTCCCTTACTGGCGCTCACCGACCTGACGGACTTGTTCAACTCGGAAGCCGCCACCTCAATTCCTGGCCCGGGCAGCTTGGCCACGGGTCCTGAAGTGGACTCTGCGCCCATTTCCCCCGGGTCTCCCCCTTGTTTGCATGTCAAGCCCCAGGCGTCGTCACTTGCGCCCTACATAGAGTTGACGAAGAAGAACGAACAGGCGCAACTCGCCAAAACCCCATTAACCTCGCTTAAAGACCTCCAGCGCGACTCCCACGGCTGGATCTTGGTCTACGACACTGTCAACCTTAAACCCCGGCTCATTTACAAGGCCCACGACTCGGCCATTGCCAAGATCGCCATTTCCGCAAACAGCAACTATATTGCCACCGCTTCCACCAAGGGCACCATCATCCGGGTATGCCACATGGCGCCTGATAGCATTGTTGACCCAGCAAACGGAAAACTTGAAATCACCCAGGTGACCAACCTTCGTAGGGGTCATAATCCCGCAAACATCAACGCACTCAAGTTTAACTTGGACCTGACCATTTTGGGGTGTGGCTCTGAAAGTGGCACAGTCCATTTGTTCACTGTGACCGGCTCGGCCCGCCCGTCTCAAAACGATGATGCGGCGGACTTTGAGGACCTGCGTGATTTTGATGATGGCAACTTATCCGAGGACGAGCCAAATCCTCGGTTATCGTCCCTGGAGGACCTCAACGAGAACCTTGCCAATTTATTGCTTCTGAAGGATACCGAAGACCATGCGCCTAAACCCAAGGATAAGGAGGAAAGCGGGGTCTTATTTCTCGGCACTCAAATCTTCTTCGAAACTCATCAACAACCTGTACACGAAGCTGATCATGAAAAGACTACCTTACAAGCAATACTTTAAAAATTTGATCTGGGAGAAGCCGCGGCGCTCGTTTGCCTATGTCAAATTACCGGGCTCTGACCTGGGCCACCTGTCGCCGAAAAATGTTGAGATTGGCTTTAGTTCGGCTAGCCTTTTGATGTTGGCCTCATATAATGACGGGAAGTTGTACCAGTACCGTATGCCGGGCGAAGGCAGTGACGAGCGAGAACTGTGTAAGCTTTTGCTGCTGGACAGTCTCCTTTAAGAGGCATTCATATGGATGAATGATTTATGAATGATTTTGGAGAGGAAGGGACATTTGTTGGGGTGGACTATCCATAATCCTAGGGGAAAGACAACGGAAAGACGACGGAAAGACGACGGAAAGACGAGGGAAGTACGGCAACATTGACCTATTGGGGAAATTAAAGTCGATTGCAATAATCCTGACTGTGTCAATGAAATACCTGGGCATCTTTTACTATTCCAAACTACTGGTGGTGGGTACACTGGTACTCTTCCCGCACTAGTGACACCAAGAAAAGGCCGACTTAAGGAATGGATTATCTACCAAATAACAGGGTGATGGAAATCAATACTAGCCCTGGATTGACCTATAACAGAGGCCGGAATTGGTTCCACTATAAGAAACCGTTCGCACTGCTAGACAGAAAAGAAGCGAACTCTATTAACGACTGGCCCAACTTTAAGAGAAGTGCAAGACAAAAGGGGAAAAAAGAAAAAAAAGAACCAGAATGGAAGAGCACAAAAATAATATTCCAAAGAACTCAACACATCCACCCTTTTATTTGCTAAGTTCAATTCTGTCTTCGTTCTTATCCCTGCTCCCCGGGCCCACCGCACTTCAAAATTGCTCGCAGTGCTGTGGCCTCGTCTGCTCACCCACGGGCCACTCCACCATACAAAACCCACCCGCGAAAATTTTCACGGTGTGCAGTGTTCCCCTCTCCCGAGTGATATCAATCCCCCGGAACTCACCCCCTCGCCCCATTTACCCCACCTCCCCCTGTCTACCTTGTACATAATTTCCTCCACCATGCTAAAAGCCACCAGACAGTGCCCAGGTGTTTTCCAGAAAAGCATCAGAATGTCGTCTTCCATTGGGTATGCTGCGGATGATGTGTTGTTCTCCAACAACAACATGGCCCGTGTGATTACTCTCAATCGTGTCAACAAACTCAATTCGTTGAACACACTGATGGTGTCCAAGATTGTGCCACGTCTTACGGAGTACGCCAAGCTGGATGTGTGCAACTCCATCATCTTGACCTCCAACTCGCCCAAAGCTCTCTGTGCTGGCGGTGATGTTGCCGAGTGCGCAAGCCAGATTTTGGACGGCAGCACGCAATATGCGGTGGACTTTTTCCAAAAGGAGTACAACTTGAACTTCTTGATTGCTACCTACTCCAAGCCATACATTGCATTGATGGATGGCATTACCATGGGTGGCGGTGTCGGTCTTTCCGTCCACGCTCCCTTCCGTGTGGCCACCGAGAAGACTAAGTTGGCCATGCCTGAAATGGACATTGGTTTTGTCCCTGATGTGGGAACGACCTTCTTCTTGCCTCGTCTCGACGATAAGTTGGGTTACTACTATGCCTTGACAGGAGAGGTGCTTAGCGGTGCCGATGCATACATGGCTGGCTTTGCCACTCATTACGTTCCCTCCGAGAGACTCCCACAGTTGATTTCCCGTATATCTAACCTCAATCCGCCAGTCATCAACGGCTCGCCTAACGAGGCATCTAATCTCAGATCCCAGAAAGACTTTTACGTCCAGATGAACGCGGTCATTGACGAGTTTGCAGAGACAAAGTTACCTGAAAACTACTCTTTCCATTTATCGCCAGAAGAGATCTCCCTCATCAACAAATCCTTCTCCAAGAAATCCTTTGACGAGGCTCTTGCTTCTTTCAAAAACTCTGGTACGGAATTTGGCCTCAAAACTTACCAACGTTTGCTGGCTAAGTCTCCTACTTGTACTCGTTTGGCATTTGAAATGTTGAACAGAGGTCTCAAAAATACTCTTCGTGACCAATTGCAATTGGAGTTGACTGCTGTCACAAACATCATGAATTCAAAGCCTGAAGTCAATGACTTCGTTAAGGGTGTCAAACACAAGCTCCTCGATAAGATCAAGGAACCTAGCTTGCCTGAATGGGCAGAATTTGACCCAACCCGCGTGCAGAAGATTCTTTCCCAATCCATCTACACCACCATGCTTCCTACGCCGTTGATCAATAATTTCTTTGGCGTTGACTTCAAGAACTACATCTTCAACATGGGATTGCCCACCAATGGACAGGTGCATGACTACATCGTTGGTCAGGACGGTTCTAACAGATCTTACTTGCCCACCCCCAGCGAGGTTGTCAAACACTTTGTATCCAAGACTGATAACAAATTGGGTGTTGCAGAAAAGGTTAAGCTGGTGTTGGCCGTGCATGGAGAGTCTTCGCAATACGACAATAAGTACGTAACTTGGAGAGACTAAATTAATGAAAGTCTAAAAGAACTTAACTTTTATATCCCTATTTAATGATAGAATGAGCTTAAAACGTCTCTGGGGGGTTTTGGGAGCAGCTATGCAAGACTCTAATCATCGTGCATACTCGCTTATTTACTTGAACTTCTCCACAATCAAATCTTCACCTAGCTCCTCGTAATCTGCCTTTGACACAAACCAGTTGTCTAGAGCAATTCCCACACTGCTGGAGTCCTCCTCGGAGTTCTCCTTGAGCATAGAAGCCAAGTTTGCAGCACCTAACCAGGCACCAAATTTCTTATCGAAAATATCATTGATGCTTCCAGTGTTGTGATTTCTCAATGGGCTGATGTAGAGCTTGTAGGAGCCTGTAACAATATATCCCGGCAAGAGTTGTGGAGCCGTTCGGCTAAGGTCGCCACAAATTCTATCGCCAAAGCCAGGAATCAACGATCCACCGCCAGTTATCAAGGTGTTAGTGAACAATTGACGCAAAATCTCGTTGAAACGGGCGCTGGCATTAGCACCTTGGCTATCATTCGCAACGGAAGCCAAGAATGTTGACTCTAAGTTCTTGATGGCAAAAAGAACCAAGTTCGAAATGCCATGCGAGCCAGCCTTGTTAAATGCTGGTTCCGGAAGAGTGAGTCCAGGCAAAGGATAGGCATGTGGCACAAAAAGAGGCTCTGTAAGTGTAGTAAGGTCATTATCTGAGTAGGGTACATGGGTGCCATCAGGGAGTTGGTATGTTGCAGGATGTTGGTGTTGGGCCAGTGGGTAGTAGGCGTTAGTTGGGGGCATGCCTGGAGGAGACTCCGTCGTCGATACCATGGTATGTTTGAAGTTTGCCAAAAGGTTTTGTGTTACGTGGTACCGCTTGAAAGATTCCGATACATGACGTCCAGAACGGAATTTGGAGGGCATCAAGCGAGTGTAATCAAGCTGGGTGTGTGGAGAGCCCAACTTTGCCTCCAAGCTACGCAAGCAGTGTAAGTTGAGGAAGTCGCCGGCATATTTCGAATGGAAGCTTGATTTCAGTTGAATGATACCATCTAAGATTGGTGTCACGGAAGCTACGGCACCACCCACGTCGATGACCAATCCGCTAGAACGACCCATATGATAAAGCTGAGCCAATGGAGTTTTCACCAACGAGAAGAGAGGTACTTGGAACTCCTCAAATGCAATCTGAGCCATCTGTACGCGCGTCTTATTGGAGTTCCATACGGGCTCTGTGACCATCAAAGCATGCTCGCTGGCATCGACGCCATTGCCGCCGTCCAAGCTGCGGAAGACGTAGTCCCAGTTATGGCGAGCATGCTCCATATTGTAAATCACGCCGTCATCCATAATCGTCATCACCTCGGCTTCGGGGTGCTGTTCAATTGCATCATCCCCAGAAACGGAGTTTCCTTGGGCGTCGACTACGTAGTTGGTGCTGAATACAAGCGAGGGTAAATCTTCCAGGGCGAAACCGGCACGCGTAGTGTTGGACCCGTTGTCGATGACAATGGGAGGGAGCGAAGACACCATGGCACGTTAACGTAAAACAATTGGGATCAGGGACGGGTGTGTGAGGAAGATGGCGGGAAATTAAGTAAGACGAGGAAAGCACAAAGGTGACGCCCGGCCAGTATTTATAAAGCTGAGATTGGTTTGCCTTAATACAAAGTTATTCCAGCCACCAATTGTTTTTTTTCCGTCCCTCGCCTGTACGTCTTGTTTTCGCGCACCAATCGGTAGGTTTGTCTTGTGGTGCACGGGTGTACTCTTATGGGTGCGGTTTTTTTTTTTTTGGTTGTTTTGGCAGGTTCCCTAACCCCGCTAAAAGGCGGCGGTTATCATGGGCGGCTAACCAAGTACCACATAGTCAATTAGATCTTCAGACGGCTAAATGTGTCTTTTGGCTTTTTATATGATTTTTTTTGTTGTAAGTATAATGTTTTTGAGGTTTTTTGGGGTTTTTTGAGGTTTTTTGAAGTATACTGTGAATTGTTGTTTTTATGTCCAAGAAGAAAAGTAGTTGCAAAGTTGCGAAAAGAATTTTGTGAAACAGTGCGCAAAGGCTGAGTATTAATAATTGGGATAGGAAACAAAAAAAGAACAAAGGAGAAGGTTTTGTAAAAACACGCAAGTCTATTTGAAAAAAATCGGAGTTCCAGTTTCTGGGTTTTAAAGAAGAATTTTGGATCACTCATAAATACGGATTGTTGGGTACATTGAGTTACATGTATGATGCTGGACTGAGATATCCATGCAAATACCATATAAATAGGCCAGCTAAGATCCTCCGGTGCAGCAACAAACAAGTAAGTGTTCAAACTTGTCTGGTGCTTTTACAAGACATAACAATCACAAACATCATAAGAAAAGCTCAGAAATGGTAAAACATTAAAAATGCTGGTGCAAACATGACCGAGTACGGTTGGGTGTGCAAAAAACGCAGCCTTTTTACTTTCAAAAGCTTCCTCAAAGAACGCAACCACACCAATGGGGCTCACGAGAAGCTGAAGATATCACAATTCAACAAGGATTCCATGGCCGCCTAAGAAAAGCCCAAACCCACGATCCAGTTAAAGTGCTCTCAAGTCCTTGCATAGACGAAGAAGAAAACAAAATCGCTGTGTATCACGAAAACGAGAATATCACCAACATTATACAAAATCTGGAAGCTAAACCCAAATTCCCCGCAAAGCATTAGGGGGAAAATGAAACATCCGACTCAATAGTTCCTTCACCACAGGTAGTTCTCTTGCTTATAGTGCAAACAGTGCGTCAGGCCAACAACCGTACGTTCACTAACACTATTCTGGACCATTTGGTCCATCCGACCAGGACCACACGCAAGCACGTAAGTATGGGTTTTATTCTGGAGAATTCCAAGGCTTAAGCCTTCGGCAACCCACTCATCCACATTTGGCCTTTCTCCATAGCAAGTTACATAATTATACTTCAGTTCGATGGATAAGCCAGCCTCTTGATTACGCAGAGTAAGATGTACGCGAACATCAGCACCTTTGGATATCAAATACCCCAACTCCCTACTGAGGTAGTCAATATCCGCGGTATTATTGACAGCCCAGAAGATAAGAGAGCCGTTGGGGTTTTGGTAGAATGTCGGGAGCAAAGCACAAAGACCAAGCCCACCGGCTATACCCACGAGCTGTTCGTTCTTGGTGAATGTGCTTACACCGTTTCCATAAGGCCCTTCTATTAACAGCATTATAGCAAGGTTTCCCTTGTCATCAGTTTGGAGGTTTCCTAGCACCCTTGTGGTCCCCTTTTTAATACGAATGTAGATGACAAACAGGTGTTGGTTGTCTAGGGGCGAAGTGGTGATGGTAAATGGATGCGACTGAAAGAATCGGTACCAGATCAGCCAATGGTAGAAGCTAATAAAGATATGCGAGCCGGGTCGGTAAATCTTATCGTGAAGACCGGCTTTCGGTACGGTCAACTTAACAATTTTGTCATCAACAACACTCATTTGGACCCGGGTGAATCCACCATTGACAAAGAATATTTTGAAAACACGCACGGCACGATCATACGCAAGGATGGCAATAAGGGAATACACCCACCCCATCCACCCAAGGTAGATACAGTGGTACCACATCGCCGCTATAAAAACCCACCCAAGAAACTTATGGAGCACCAAAAAGCCTTCGTACACGAGGGACCTGAAGGCACGGATACTTTGGGCGAGCATAATGAAAAGAACACAGGTTCCCACCATGCCCCATCTCCAATAGTTCTCGAAACTCCACAGAAAATACCCACCATTAGCGAAAGAAAACGCTGTCCAAATCCACGAGTGGATCAAAGCTTCTATGGATAAAACTATTGCCACAACCTTATGGTACCTTATAAAAGTGGATTGAGGAAGGCCAGTCAATGTGCAAAAAGGGTTGTTTCGAAGCCCAAACACATACACTAACGGCATCAACCAGAAGGAAATGATAGCACTTCGGTTACCCAACAAGTGGAGCGTGAGGAATTTGTTGTGCTTGAAGAGTACATTTGGCATGACAATATTGTACGATAAAGCAGTGGAGACCGCGGTCTGAGCTATGAATAACGCCACAAGAATCACATCACCTGCCAGGAGACCAAAACACCAAGTCTCCCGAGTCATGTATCTTTGATGCCATTGTCGAAGGGTCCTGGGGATAACCGAAAGACGAAAGAAAGACCATAAACAGTTCTTGACAGTGAGGAACAAAAGAATAACACCCCAAAATGAGACGAGTCCCCACGCAAACCACTCGGACTTTTTCACTTGATACCTGATATCATCAAAAGATCTCCTATACACTTGAAACCGGAATCGGTCTACTGGTATAGGATGATATACAGGTACAGTTTTGTTCCAAGGGGCAGGGTTCATGTAACGTGTGGCATTCGAAGAGTAATGTTTGCTATCAGCCGCCGAAAAGTAGACGTGTGCTTTCGTAGAGCATTGCGTGGCCAAGTGTTTCCAAGCATGTTCGGTTTCGTGTTTGTTGTTACCTTGAGTGGAGATGCAATTTGCCACCGATCCGATCCAGTCGATGTTTTTGCACCTACACTTGTATATATTATGAGGAGTATCCAACCCTGCACACCCCCAGTTGAATGTTTTCATATAGTAGACACAAGCTGAAGCCAAAGGGGAATCGACCACTGCTAAAGTTGTCACGACACATGAAGCCAGAAGGAATACAATTAAGCTCCGCATGGCTGGAAAATTGGACGTTTATGCAACAATGTAGGCACCAATTTAGGAAAAAAAAAAACACAAAACAACCGAACACACAAAAAAAGCACAACAAAATTCCCAAAACACACAACAAAAAAACAAGAAAGGCCATTTGGAGTACCCGCACAGCGGAGCGGGAACGCTATCGGTTAAATACCTCCTGCCACGCAGTGGTATGTAATTTACGAGGAGGTTACCGTGGACAGCGAATGAAGATGGCCCCGGTGCAGAATTCCGAGGGCTTTGTACGCTTTATTCCTGAAAAGTATGCCACGTTCAGTGCTTGCTTGGCAGACACCGGCATCTAGGTGACATGCATTGATCCACGGTACATTTGGCATGTATGCATAGAACCACCCCATTGTGCACACCGTGTGTTTGAGGGCCAGTTGGCTAAGGTGACGACATGATTTATCGTGGGCTGTGTTGGGTGTGTCATACATATTATTATTTCAAGGGATATTTTAAACCGCCCTGAAAAGAAGACAGATGGGAGAGTGCCATTAAGATCTCCGCCACATGAATTGCAATAATGTAGGGACAAATATCCCATGTATTTGTGGGTGTGGTTGGAGATAGTTAAGTCTTTTTTTTTTTTTTCCAGGTTTTTTTTTCCAGTGCCATGTATCGGCGCCACTTTCAGCTCAACGACACGCAGCACTGGCACCTTTGGCACATCCCGATTCGGACGAACCTTTTTATGCGTGCATGATTGTCGTGCATAATTGTCGTGGATGGGAAAGGTTGACGGTTTGGTTTTTTTGGTAGAAATTTCAACAAATTGGTATTCTTAGAAACCACGGCAAATCCATACCGCTGTGGCGCTTATAGGGGCAGCGGGAGAAAGGCGTTTTTCTAAAAAGAAAAAATTTCTATGTGAATGTCACCCCAAAAGCTTGCCTTGCATGTGGCGTTCCCATACGTGGATACGGTGTAACCAATCACGACATGCATCAGTACACCCGAACACGCCCTTTCTGCCCATTGGAGGGTTTCCGGGATATTCCATTTGGGGAAGTGGTGGCTGCACTAGCTGGGCATCATAGTGGTTATCAAAGACAGTGGCCAGATATCCAGCGAAAGGATTTTGGTGGACGCGGCACACAGATGTTGAGGCCAGTACTCGCGACAAGACATAAAATATGTGTTGATGAAAAAATGTCGTGCCACCGGAAATACTCATCCAAGGACACACCTGAACTGTTTATTAGGGTCATATTTTTGAAGAAAACGATTATACATGCTTGGGTTTGAACTAATAGCGGTGAGCTGGCATGTTAAACAATGTCAGTTAACAATTGAAAAGGAAAATAAAACCCCCAAAAAGAAAAAGAAAAAGAACGAAAGAAAAAAAGAAACTGGTATAGTTTGGAAAGCAAAATACCCCACAGAAAGTGTTTCGTGGATCGCCACCTCAACCTAATCTTTCTATGGGGCCAAACATGTGACCAACTTCTTGGCCGTAGGTTTACAAAACAAAACAACTCTTACCAAATTCGCAACCGCATCGAAAACGCCGCTGGTTAACCGGGCCTGGATGAAGGATACCGAGATCTCGTACAGTGTTCGTAACCATTTCCAGGTGTGAATTCCAACATGGTGATGTTTTTGGATACGACCCCGCAGCCATGCAGTATCAAGGCACTCGGCGGCTGAAAATGAAGACTATCCAGGAAACAAACATTAAACATGATCTTACTCGCCTACTACATCTTCTACAAAGATAACTAATTGCGGAAAGAAACCCCGGCATTGGAAAAGACTATTTACGCATATAATTGCACAGCTTTCTTTGCATCACCTCTATTTTAGAGTGGTTTGGCCGAGGGCCAATTCCAGATGCTATCCCAACACATAGTTACATAAGAAGTTGCACCCAAAGGACCAAACGCCCCTTACTCAATCAGTCATCGTTAATTTCTATTGTGTAAAAAAATCTATTTATGCAAAGTATGGTGTTTGTTACCACTGGAAATTCTCCCTCATGTAATGAAGAATATGCTGCAGCCCAATCACAGTTCGTTCACTCACACTCGTCTGAACATCCTTATCCATGCGACCTGGTCCACAGGAAAGCACGTAAGTGTCGGTCTTGTTGCGGCCAATACCAACTTGTAATCCTTCGGCAACCCACTCATCAACGTGCGGTCTCGAGCCAAAGACCGTCACATATTCACATCTGGACGTGATGGAAGTATCGTCGCCCGCTTTGCCTCTCGTAAGGCACACCCGCACGTCGGTGCCCTTTGAGATCAAGTACTCGATATCTTTACTCAAGTAGTCGATATCAGCAGTATTGTTGACGGCCCAAAAGAGCAAGGCTCCGTCGGGGTTATTGTACAAGATAGGAAGCAAGGCGCAGATTCCCATGCCACCTGCAACACCAACTAGCTGCTCGTTCTGGGTAAATTTGGGCACGCCGTTTCCGTAAGGACCTTCAATCAACAGCCACATGCTAAGGTTGCCCTTTTCATCGCCTCTAAGCTTGCCAAGCGCACCGGTGGTTCCCTTCTTTATCCGTACGTAGATTGTAAACGCCTTCTCGGATTCCACCGGGGAATTCACAATGGTGAATGGGTGCGACTGGAAACATTGGTACCAGATTGGCCAGTGGTAGAAACTAATAAAGATGTGCGACCCGGGCCTGTAAAACTTATCGTGGAGACGAGATTTGGGCACGGTCAACTTGACGATTTTATCGTCGACAATCTCGAGCTCGATCCGGGTGAAGCCTCCATTGATAAAGAAGATCTTGAAGAGCCTGACTGCACGGTCATAAACAGTGAGGGCAATAAGGGAGTACACCCAACTCATCCACCCGAGAATACTGCAGTGGTTCCACATGGCCACGATAAACAACCAGCCAAAAGCCTTGTGCAACACCAAAAATAGCTCATACATGATGTTGCGGATAAACCCCACACTGTGGCCCAACATGACAAAGAGCAAAACCGTCCCCACAATACCCCATCTCCAGTAGTTATCCCCACTGTAGCCCGTATAGCCGCCGTCAGCGATGGCGTACGCTGTCCAGATTCCCGAGTGGAGTAACGCCTCCAAAGACAATACTATGGCGACAAATTTGTGGTAGGTGATGAAAGTCGATTGTGGGAGACCTGTCAAGGTACAGAAGGGGTTGTTGCGAAGACCAAACACAAACACCACCGGCATCAACGAGAACGCAAGCATTCCGCATCTGTACCCGATCATGTAGAGGGTGAGGAAATACGGGTCGTTGATAAACATGTTGGGCACGCTCACAGTATACGCAAAAGCGGTGGACATGATTGTTTGGATGGCAAAAAGGGCCATGACAGCCACGTCAGCGCGTGAAAGGCCAAACGGAATGGTCTCTTTGGTCATGTGTTTCTGGTACCACTGCCTGGCCATCTTGGGGAACAACGAAACGCGGAAAAACGACCATAAAATGTTCGACACGGTAAGGTAGGCAATGTAAGCGCCCCAGAAAATCACCAAGCCCCAGCCAAACCACTGGCAGTTGAACACGTAGTGGTTGATGTCGTCAAAAGACGTCTTGTAGATCTTGAATGCAGACGCGTTAACGGATATCGGGTGGTACAACCGCACGGTCTTGTTCAGCGGCGCCGGCTCAACAAAGCGGGTGGCGTTTTCGGCAAACTGCTTGATTTCAGAAACCGGGTAGAGGATATCACCTTTCTGCACACACCTGATGGATAAATGTTTCCATGCATGTTCGATCTGATGGTTGGTGGACGACTGTGTTTGCATACAGTAGGCCATAGACCCGAGCCAGTCGATGTTCATGCAACGACACTTGTAGAGCTTCCTGCCCTGACCGGAGCCACCACACCCCCAGTTGAAGTTTTTCAAATAGTACAGACATGCCGAGGCAATTGGAGAATCCACCACCACCAAGCCTGCAGCCAAGTGTAGAAGCACAAAAAAGACCGCCACTAACTTCATATTCCGTGTGTAAGTAGTCTGGGAAATAACAGGTGGAATCGGGCTACGCTACGGGAAATCTCCCTGCTACTTATAGTCCATATTTGGTGTGAAGAGTCTTGGCTTGGCCACACCGTAACCATCAGTTGTAGATGGTCGCGCACGATAAGTATGCATGAAGATGTGACAGAAGAAGTAGGAGTCGGACTGTGAGGATGTGCGTATAACCAGGAGTTATGCCGGCCAAGACTGTACCGGCCAAGCGGAAGTGCCAATGGAAGAAGTTACAATTTGAATTGCAGAATAAGCCTCATTGTTTACCAAAGCCGGTTCCTCCAGATGCTTCCCTGCAACCAGGTACGTTTACGATTACGCCATTACGTGGGTAAGCGTTCCACAGTATCATCACTACTGGACGTACGTGAAACGTACCTGAAACGAACGTCGGATGGAGAAGCAAAAACGAAGCCAAAGAGTGGTTATGCAATGTGCGATGTGTTTTGCTTCATTTGCTATTGTTGCTGTATGAGACGGCTGGGTATTTTGAGGAGGATGATGATGGGTACCTTAATTGGCAAACTGCGGGTGCGACCATCAAAAACACACGTGTGGTTAAGGCGTGGTTAGGGAGTGTGGTTAAGCAGCTGCGACAAACACGGGGAAGGACCAATGAAACCACGTGATTGTGTCATCAGTGTTTAGAGCAGAGCGCACTACTTGTGTGGCTTAGAAGACAAATAGAGAACGCTCCATAAATTGTTCTTTGCCCTTTTTGCTTGCTGAAGGCCGTTTGCTATACTGTGAGTTGGATGTGGCTTTGAGATGTGGTTATTGGAACGGAAGACGTGCACATGGGCGTAATGTCGCCGACAACCGCGGTGTATATAGTGCGCTATGTGCAGGATCAACAAGATGCAATTTGAATTTCTCGGAATATGAGAAATACCAGGTAGGTTATGGGTGGATTCGTAAATTACGACCAGGTTTTAAGACAAGTATTTGAAAATGGATACCAAGAAAGGATCAATAATAGCAAAAGATTCAAATCGTGTTTGTGGAGGTGGCCACAAATAGTGCTTGTCAAGTTCACCGCTAACATATGGCCCCTGATCTGTCAAATCCATTTATAGAGCTTGAACAGCGCCGCATCTTATCTTATCTTTGTTTTTTTTTTTTTTTTTTCTTTTTTTTTTTTTTTTTTTTTCACTTGGCGACACCAATCCCTTCACACCACGTGTAAACACAAGAAGCCCACTTTTGGCCACACGATCTTCTTCCTCGTCGTCCTTAAGGTGTGCCATAGATAATGCTTCGTTTCATTTGATCTGAAACACAAAGAGACCACGGCTTATGGCTGTTCCTTTTACCACACAAGAAACCCCTTTTAAAACAAGACGAATGTCGTCTTCCAGTTATTTGAGCCTTCTATTTTTGAGTTCCTAGCATCCAATGTACGCAATCCACAAGCAATATAGAACACAAGTATGGAGTGCGAAATCCGTGCACGTTCATTTTTTGCTCTTGGTGTAATTACTCATAAAGCAAAACACATTTCCTTCATACTGTTTTCATGTGACATTTTGTTATCAACCAATACCTAAATGTTCGGACTTCCAGTTCTTTTATGTCAAAATTATCCCGTATATTCCGCAACGAAGAATAATTAGAGGGTAAGTCAGGTGCCAGCCACCTATTTTGAATTTGTTACAGTTAAAAAGTCTTGTTTGAATTTTGGGGTGGCCCTTTAGGTCGACTTACTTGTGGGTACTTTGGGACTACCCTTTTAATCGAAGCCGTGATTACTTTGAGCAAATGAGAGTGTTCAAAGCAGACAAGCCCTCTGTTGATGCTTGAAAAGGTGCCTGTTTGCAGCCAAAAATGTCGCATCGAGTATATGCAGGACCATTACAGTAGAGCGTAATGAGTATTTCCAAGGTCTCCGGCGGGAGAAGAAAATGTGTGAAGTTTTAATTTTATCCTTTTTATTGAAATAATCACAGTAGTATCACTATCTTAAATAAATTCCACACACTCTGGTTTATTCATGCAACCTGACACCATCACATAAATGTCGCGCAATTACCGTACTCGTCAAACGCTGGCGAGTTACGTTATAAATATCTATTAATGCAATAATACACCACCATCCTCACCACTGGTAGTTCTCTCTCATATAGTGAAGACTGTGCTTCAGACCAACCACACTCCTGTCACTCACGCTATTTTGAACATCCTTATCCATATGGCCTGGACCACATGAAAGCACATAGGTATCGGTTTTTTCACCCATAAGGCCATTCTGCAACCCTTCAGCCACCCATTCATCCACACTGGGTCTTTCGCCCAATACCGTGACGTAGTGGGATTTTTCGTCGTCAGACGAATCTTCCTCGCCCTTTCTCCTGGTGAGATACACCCGCACGTCGGTGCCCTTTGAAATCAAGAATTCCAAATCTTTTCTTAAGTAATCAATGTCTGCCGTGTTGTTGACAGCCCACGAAAGGATGGATCCGTTGGGGTTGTGGTAGAAAATAGGGAGCAAAGCACAGATTCCAAGGCCTCCTGCGATCCCCACGAGCTGTTCCTTCTCGGTAAATGTGGGTACACCATTGCCATAAGGGCCCTCGATCAACAGCCACATTGTCAAATTGCCCTTTTCGTCGCCTCTAAGCTTGCCAAGAGCACCAGTGGTGCCCTTTTTGACGCGCACGTAGATAACAAAAACATCGTCCGATTCAATGGGTGACGAAATGATTGTGAATGGGTGTGACTGGAAACATTGGTACCAGATGGGCCAGTGGTACAAGCTGATGAAAATGTGACACCCTGGCTTGTAGAAGGATTCGTGAACACTCGATTTGGGCACGGTCAACTTGACCACCTTGTCGTCCACCACCGTCACCTGGATCTGCGTATAACCCCTATTGATGAAGAATGTCTTGAAAAGGCGGACCACCCGGTCGTATGCCGTGAATGCTATAAGTGAATAGACCCAGCCCATCCAGCCAAGGCTCTCGCAGTGGTACCACATGGCCACAATAAACAACCAGCCAAAAAGCTTGTGCACCACCAAGAAAAACTCGTACATGATGTTCCGGAGGAACCCAACACTTTGCCCCAACATGAGGAAAAGCAAGATGGTTCCCACAATTCCCCACCTGAAGTAGTCGTCCATGGTCCACATGGCATATCCACCGCTTCTCATGGCATAAGCAGTCCAGATGGAAGAGTGGATTAAAGCTTCGACGGATAAAACGATCGCCACCAATTTATGGTACTTGATGAACGTAGCCTGGGGAAGACCGGTCAAAGCACAGAAGGGGTTGTTACGAAGGCCAAAAACATACACCACCGGCATCAAAGAAAAGGCAATGAGGCAACTTCTGTAGCTGATAAGGTCGAGGGTAAGGAAATACACGTTGGGGAGGAACATGTTTGGCAGGCTGACAGTGTACGATAAGCCGGTGGACAACACTGTCTGGACCACGAAAAGCGACATCAACACCACGTCGGCGCGAGAAAGCCCAAACAAAAAGGTGTCTTTGGTCAAGTGTTTCTGGTACCACTGTCTGGCTCTTGTAGGGAAGACCGACACGCGGAAATAGGTCCATAAAACGTTGGACACCGTAAGGTAGGCAATATAAGCGCCCCAGAAAAGAACCAAGCCCCAGCCAAACCACTGGGATTTGAACACGTGATGGTTGATCTCGTCAAACGACTTCTTGTAGATGTGATAGGCAGATTTGTTGACGGAGATGGGATGGTATAAACGCATCGTCTTGTTCGCCGGCGGAGCCTCCATGTAATGAGTGGCATTGGTGGAGTAGTTGTGGATCTGGTCCACGGTGAAAAAGATATTTGCCCTTTGGGCACATCTGATGGTCAAGTGTTTCCATGCGTGCTCGATCTGTTTAGTGTTGGAGCCCTGTGTTTGCATGCAATTGGCGACCGAGCCGACCCAGTCGGTGTTGCGGCACCGACACAGGTACATCTTATGGCCCTGGCCGGTGCCACCGCAGCCCCAGTTGAAGTTTTTCATATAGTAGATACACGAAGACGCTAGCGACGAGTCCACCACGACCAAAGCCGCAGCCACGTTTAGAAGAGCAAGATAGACAGCGAAAAGCTTCATTGAATGGCGAGGCAAATGTCTATTGAGAGCGAGTTGGGGAAGGAAAGGCAATCCAGAAGTCCGTCTACGGAGAAAAACCGCAACATTTATAGCAAGTTTGGGTTTTTCATGGTCATTTGGGGTCAAGGTCCGACCCAGTGGGTGTATGAGAATGCGCAGGAAAGGCGGCGTATATGAGCATTTATATATGCTAGATTGAGTAGAAAAGGCAGATTTAATTGCTCGTTGTGCCGGACGGGTGTGTATAGCGTGTCCCCGGAAAATGAAAAACGAGAAAAAGAAAAAAAAAAGATAGAAAAAACGAGAAAAAAAAAAAAAAAAAAAAAAAAAGAAAGAAGAAAGATTCGCGACCGTAAGCAAGACACTGGCCACCAGAGTAGGCAGATTCTAAACCAATAACACAACAGGAAATTGGAATAGCCCAAGGTGCGTTTTGTGTTAAGGAAAAATCTCTAGAAGTCCGTCTGGAATTCAACACTATCTTTAGCAGCACCAACCTTAAAAAAATGGTTTAATTTACGAATGCCAAGACGGTTTGCAGCCTCGGCCCTCGCGATACGAGACGTACCTTTAACACCAACTACAGAACCCGTCCTTTTTACTGGAAGAAACGGCAGAAATGCCGGATAATATTTACGAGCTTGAGCCTAAAGGGATTTCCTTATTAGAGAAGGTCCCCGGACTGGCGAATTTCCAAGGGGCAAATCTGTAAAGTGTGTTCTCCTGGCCACGACCAAACACTACTAAATGCAACCATGAAATATGGCTGACCGCATTGTAAAACGTTATTAAACATGGTGGCAGGATTCTCACACTCAATTCCATACTTAATCTGGCCCTTCTCATTGGATGGATTGCGACGGAAAAATAGTCTCGGAAGTTTAGGTGGTGCCAGGTTTTATTTGCTCACCCTTGACAAATGTCAATACCCGTAGCACGCAACAATCTGTGGGTGCGAAAGTTTCAGTCCTCTTTCGGAAAGGCAAAAGACTCGTACGAGAACGTTGGGTTTCCCAAAAGGGAAGCTAGGTGCGGTGTTTTCCTCTCCGGTTATTTTTGTTAAGGGAATGAAGGGAATGGCGAGTCTGTGATTGGGTAATGGCAGGTAATGTAGCCTGGCACAGCATACCATTTCTTCTCTGTTTATTCTTGGAAATTCTTCCAGTAAATTAGAAGAAAATCACTACAAATGCCTTGAACAAAGTCACGATGATACTTCCATTGGTATCAGCAAATTGTTGCTCGGTTTTTCACCCCACCAGGAAGCCATCATCCCCCTCTTATTGATCATCCAACCATCATTAAAGGCCTTTATAACATGATAACAGTTTTTGAGGCAGCCGGACGTGGCTTGTGCATCACAATTCCTTGGTATGCTTGTTTGACTGAACCCTGCTCTGAAATTGTTGGAGTTCCGAATCTCGGGATTTTTAGGTTACCACAAGAGATATGAATACTAGAATAAGTCAGGACTACCAAGCTCTGGAAATTTATTCAATCGAAATGGGTGGCCCGACATATATCTGCCTCTAGATACTCATAAAACATCCTGGTTTCTCCACCAAATTGGACTTCCATACATCATCCATCTTACTGTCGGGTCGTCTCCAGAAAAGTTCTTCCCCTCTCTTTCTTCTTCTTCGTGTGTATGCTTTTCTGGAGGGAGCTGTATTTGCCGTACCTCATAAACTGCCTACTAGCATGTCGCTTTCCGGACCAATCTACTCAATGGATCAAGAAAAGTGTAACCTCGCTTAATTCAAATGTTTTGTTTCAGATGATGGCTTTTGAAGGACGCTTCCGGACACTGCGGATTTGCATTTAACCGATTTTGAACCATCCCTAACTTGGATGCCAGTTTGATAACAAATCATCTATAGTTGGTGGGGTCACGTGACGTGGAATGAACGAAACCTCTGGTGCAACCCCTCTCCATTATTTATCATCCATTAAAAGAGGTCGTTCCCCACTCTGGGATAACCCCTACTAAGACTGCCAGCTGGGAAACGAAGTGTGGGTTTGTTTATTTCTGGTTAATGTTTGTGCGGTGATATGGATAAACCGATGACGGATATAACGGTCATTTACTTGGGGCCCTTTTTCAGGGGAACGAAAACATGCAAATTGTGCGGGATTTTGAAGCGTACCTTCTTTGTTAGGCATCATTATTGGCGCTAAGCAATTTCTAGCTGGTCTGGAATTTCAAGTGAAGGTTCAAACCAAAATTCCCAGGTGTGCTATTCTTATGGAGGCTCACCTTAGGGTGGTCGGTGAATAATCACATTATTGATGAAGGGACTCTATTTATTTAAAGGCTTATTTCTTTCAAAAAAACGTACCTGATGCTCCTTTATTGGTGGTGTCCAATGACACATGGCCTTTAGTATAATCAAGAAAACAGGTAGGTGAATTATTGCCCACCATATTTCTAAGTCAGCCACTTCTTACCATATAAGGATACATACATGCACCAACTGCACCCTTCAATGACTGTGGTGGTAAAACTGTGGCTCGTGTAAGATGTACTCTAAACATTTGGCTCATGATCCAGTGAGGAACGGGTTTCACAGAAATCAAAATTTCTAGGGAAGAGTAATGTCCACCAAATGAAGCTTCTGTAAATTAGATCTTTCCTTGTTTATTCTTTAAAGAATCATCATATTACTGGACGTTATTGTCAGAATGTCTCAGACCCCCTATTAATAAGTAAATGGAAAAGCACCTGTAGCAGATCGCCCACGATAACAGTCCATTCAGAAGGAGGGATTTTTTCCATCCTCAGACTCCCGACGCCTAACTGATTAAACCCTCTTTAAGACTTTAACAACCCAGGTCAGATTACGTAGGTTGGCCTGGGAAGTATCTTTGGGTGCAAGCATTTCTCTCAAGTCCACGTCATTGAATTTTTCCACCAACATTTGGAACACTCACATTGGTTATAGAAATTTTAAATTCTTTTTTTTAATTGGCACGGAATGGATGACCTGGTGTTTTTGGATACCCTAAACGTCCACCTTTCGCCTTAACGAGAACAATGCACCTGCCAACACTTTGGCTCCCAAGAAACAGATGACTGACATTGTTTGTAGCACTGGATATAATTTCCCTGAATTTTGATCACGTCATCCATTGTTGTATTGTTGTTCCATTAACTCGCGTGACCGAAAAAAACAATGCACACCAGTTTCCCGAATCAGCACAATTTTTTTTCCTTCGTATCTCTCATTGCGGCATATCGGCTTAACACGATTTTCCCCGGCCTCAAACTTCCGGGGGCACGAACATCCCGAACATTTCTGTTTACGGCCGTAGCTTCTCTTCTCGTTGATATCGTCAGTAAATAGACGTGGGAAAACAGTTGAAAGGTGCGAAACTTCATATCCACGGTTTAGGTTTGTTCGTTTTGGAAGGCACAATTCACCGTTTGGGGCCCATAACCAGATCATGGATACTCATGGAAAGCCATGCTCTTGCAAGAACAGCCCCATTTTGAGCCCTGAGTGGTTGGAGGTCATCCTTCTTCTTCCATATCCATGATATGGCACACTATAAAAAGCCCATGTAATTCGGTCCTCTTTAGAATCAGAAACCTCATCAGTCCTAAGGTACCAAAAAAAAAAAAAATGAAGCTCTTCCACTTATTAATGTTCGTCGTAACGACCATGGCTTGGCTGTGGCCGGATATAGGAGGATTGTACATTTCCAAAGTGGCCAATATTGAAACCCATATAAATTTGGGGTTTCTGTATAACAGATTTGTCATTGACGAGGATTCGCTAGTGCTGTATAAAGAGCTGGAAGGGTGGATCGGACCCGTGTTGGGATGGAAATACATGGGCGTTGAAAATGGCACGTTTATTTTGCAAGAAGCCCCAGATAAGAATTTCCGGTTGGTCCCTGATAAAGATCCCAGGGCCCACAGAACAATGGCTTACCGAAACAGCACGGACTTCATACTTTGTGGTAATAATCTGATTGTTTTTCAAACAAACTGCACCGGTGGGGTTCCTGTCACCATCAAGTTCCAAAACCTTTTTGGGGTCTAGGGTGTGGTGCAGTCCATGTTGTTAGGGAGAATTGGAATTAACGGAGGTTCGGAGATTTTTTTAAAGCATAGATGCAATTTTTATGCCAATGTAAGTTTATGTTTATAGTGAATATTCAACCGCTGCGAGCATATATTGATCTGAGTATTATCATAGTTTAGAAGCACATTGAAGCACATTGAAGCACATTGAAGCATATTGAAGCACATTGAATTACATTGAATTATAGAAGTAAATCATTCAAGGATATCTCGATGTTTTAGACACTCGCCGGTTTCTATTTGATTATCTTCAATCGATTATATTCTGAAGGAGTCGCTCAAGAAAACGAAGTCCCTTTCACTCCTTCGACTTTCCTATATGGATAAATATATTCTATCAGAATACTGACACGTGTATGCGATTCTCGTGAGATTCGGCAACGTCTCATTCGGACAAGCGTCACGTGACGGCAGCGCCTGCTAGTAATATCGGACACTATGCTCAGTGCTGGCTGGTTGGGGTTGAAAAGCGTTGGCCCTTTCGTTTGACCTGAATGCTACATATCCCCGCAGATTCTGTTTCATCAAACATTTGGGATCTTGTCCTCAAGAAATGGTTCTCTGATATCGAGACTTGACCTATTTGGGGCCTCGTAAACACAGTCCTTCATACACTGTGGGGATTACGGTGAATCGGATTATTGCCTTATAAGAGTTTCACACCCGCTAACTTGGTCAGTAATCACCATTCACGAAGCGTCTAATCATTACAATTTGTTCTGATGAGTTTCAATAAATTAGTCAATATTTCACTTGTTGATTTTTTCGCACCCACAGCCACCACAGCCACCAGAGCCATGCACGTGCACGGCATTCTCTCCACCATCCCCATTCAATCAATCAAATAGGGCACTAAGTCAAAATTTCTTTTTTGACCCTTGCCCTTCCATTGCATGACTTAAATCGTATACAGTTGTCACGTAGCTCCAGTAACCACCCTATTTCTGCCACCCATTTCTGCCACCCCATTTTTGCCACCCCATTTTTGCCACCACGAGCATCCACCGATAAACAGGTGATAACCAGTGTTGCGCGTTACGATCGTTTTACGACAAAATTTACGATTCACGATTTTGGAGGCGATCGTTTTCGTTTCGTCATGGTGAATTACGATTTTCACAGCAACAAATTTCGTCACACCATTCGTAAATCGTAATTCTTCACCATTTTTTTCGTTATTCTTCGTGAATTTTCACCATTTTTTTTTCGTTATTCAGCACTAATTTTGTCGTAGTTCATCGCTGAAATTGTCGTGATTAGTACTTTACCGTAGAAGTGGGCTTACAATAGATTCTTTACTAGTAGAAGATAGCACGCATATTGGCGAAATTTTTCATCTCATTCAATTCTCTACTTGGCACTCTGAAAATATGTTAACAACATGTAATTATCTATATACATATCCCACAAAATTGCAGTACAGATCTCACATACTTAATTTGCCAATTCGAGTGTCGCATGAGGAGATGAGCTAGTTCTTACCCGAGTAGAAGTGTTTGACTACAAGCAAACCTTCCAATCATGAACAAAGCCACACCATCAACTAATCCGAGTAGATCCACTTTCGCCTTCTTCCGAATTCTCATCACTGCTATCGTTCATCTCTCTCTGAAGCTGGCCAGATAACTCTGCTTTATCTTCAATCATCTCATTATCAGAATCCACATCCAGCTCATCGTCACCAGGGCTTATTCTCCTCACCTTGTCTTTGAAAACTGCCACCATTTTAGTCATGGCTGGGTACAATTTGTTTCTCTTCTTTGTGACAATATCGCCTAGTATTGAAAAAAAAAAAAGACTCTAGTTGGGGCGGACATAGCTGGAATGGCCATAATGTCTCGCAAACTGATAAAGAACAGGGTAGTCTACAACGTTTGAATTTTTTGATGGGTTCCACAAGGTATGCGGTGAGTTCATCATATTCGACCTCAGAAACATCGTCGTCACTGAGGTAAGAGAAGTTTTCCTCTCCTGCGATCAGTCTGTCTGCTCTGTGGTTGCTTTATGAGTTAAGTTCCACAACTTCATCATTTACCAATTTCAATCGTGCGTAATAGATCTCATAAAGCTTGAACAAATTTTCCAATTTCGTTTTGATGCAATCTATTAAAGCAGGCGGAAATAAATCTCTGGTGCGAAAATAATTTAATTTGTACTTTGAGTGGAGGACGGTGGCGATATAGAGAATTTCCATGCCCTCGCAATCCTCATTGAAAATGGGGTAGTACGTGTAAAGCTTGTCATGCGCAGCGGTCAAACCACTGGAGATGGTCGTATGGGAAACGCGTACAGTATCTTTATTCATATCGTTGAGCTTCTTCAAAAGCGAATGAACGGTGGGAATGGTCGCATAAATGGTCGCATATTCAGAACCTTGGAGCCCCTTCGTGGGCCCGATGAAGATATATAAGATATCACGAAGAACCTTCAAATAGTCCCATTCAGAATTGGTGAATTCAGAAACGCCGATTTGTTTTTTATCTGCCGGTGAAAGCTTCTTGACATCATTGAACACTTCAATGATTTATTCTTTAAAATAAAGAAAAGAATCAATCATTTCATATTCAGAAAGCCATCTAGTCAAGTTTTCTCTCTTCAACTTCTCTTTCTTCGACTTGTCAGTCAGTCTTCTTTTTGCCACGGCGTTGTCAAAGTAGGCACCGAACAGATCACTCTTGTTAACAGCTCTGATAAATTTTCGGACTTGTTCAGAGAAGTTTTGTATGTTTGGAGGCAAATTCGAAGTAATTACATCCCCCGTGGAATCGTTGTCCTCCATAAGGACGGCCTCCATATGAGCGATTAAATTGCGCAGCACTACTTAAAGAAGACCTTCCGAGAGAAGTAATCAGATTTTTTTTCTTTGAAAATCGTAACAAATTCGTTAAAATTCGTTAAAAAAATCGTTAAAATTCGTTAAAAAGTTCGTTAAAACATTCGTTAAAAGTCGTTAAAACATTCGTTAAAAATCGTTAAAAAGTTCGTATTACGATAAATAACGAATGACGATTTCGACGACCTCAAAAATCGTAATCGTTTTTCGTAATTCGACGTGGAATTTCGTTATTTCGTAAAACGAAAAACGAGAAATTACGAGAACGCGCAACACTGGTGATAACTCCACCACTCTGTCGCGCCTGCAACAATCCCGCTCGAGGTCGGTTATCAAAAAAGGTCCAGTAGTTCCGGACGTGACTGGCAGTTCCGGGGTGGGCGCGCCCACGTGCCCGAGCCCTTGCGGCCACCAATTTCACCCTCGGCCACCAGCTTCCCCCTCGGCCACGCCTCCCACCTTAGGCCCTCTACACCCCGTCTTCCACTCCCGTGCTCTCCCGTGCTCTCCCGTTCCCGTCTCATTCCGCACACACTCTCAACACTGCGACTTTCCTGCGTAAAGGCCATATCTCGCAATTTTTCTTGTATTTCGCCATTGGGGTGAAACGCGGACAAATCAGGCAAAACACCCACCGGCGTTACGCGCGCGCCGGCGCCTCCCCCACACGTGACGTGGCCTTTCTTCCACCGTGTTCGGTTGATCTCGCTTATTTAACACCCGCCAATACTACGACTTTTTTCTTTACTACGGAATTTTTGCGGACCTTTTTTCTCCTTCCACAAAGTCTACATTATCGCAAACGATATCCATCGCATATATCCAACAAAATGCAGTTCTGGAAATTCTCTACCCTGGCCATCGCCGCCCTTCTTGCCTCGGTTGCACTTGTGTCTGCCGCCGGCGGGGACGAGCCTGCAATTGCCTCGCCAGATTCCGCAGTTTTGCAATTAACCGCTGAAAACTTCAAGCAATCCTTGGAGGAAAACCCCTTGATGTTGGTGGAGTTTTTTGCTCCTTGGTGTGGTCACTGTAAGACTTTGGGTCCCGAATTTTCTAAGGCGGCTGACGAGTTGAAGGTTTCCCACCCCGACTTGGCTTTGGCTCAAGTCAACTGTGTGGACCACGAGGACGTGTGTAGACTGCACGAGATCAGAGGCTACCCTACGTTGAAGCTCACCAGAGGTCTCTCTCAGCCTCCTCAGGACTACGAGGGTCCACGTGACGCTGCCGGTATTGTCGACTACATGGTGAAGATGTCCCAGCCTGCTGTCACCACCGTCACGGATGTTCCTGCCTTCATCAAGAAGACAAAGGAGGAGATCAAGCCATACGTGGTTCAGATTCTCCCTAAAGCCGCCCACGCCAAGTCTGCTGACTTCAACCAGACTTTCACCTCTATCGCTAACGCCGGCAGAAGCGAGCGTACCCACTACTCGCTTGAAGACGACAAGTCCATTGCCAAGTTCGGCAAATTGATCAACGCTGACATCTCGGGTGACAAGCCACAATACTTGCTTATCCACCCTGGCCAATTGGACGACGTCAGAGTTTTTGACGGCGAGACCTTTACTATTGAGGATTTCTCCGAGTGGGCTGCCAACGCCCAAGTTCCTGACTTTGGTGACATCAACAGAGAAACCTACTTGGTGTACATGGGCTCCACCTTGCCTTTGGGTTACTACTTTTACAACACTGCTGAAGAAAGAGCTGATGTGGCTGACTTCTTTGCCTCAAAGGGTAAGGAGTTGCGTGGTAAGATGAACTTCGTTGCCTTGGACGCTACCCAATTCGGCCGTCACGCCGAGATCTTGAGCATGGACCCAGAAATCGTTCCTTTGTTCGCTATCCAAGACAACACTACTGGTAGAAAGTACGGTATCGACCAATCCGAGCACCCTTCGCCTTCCACTGAAACCATTGAGGAGTTTGTTGAAAAATTCTTGGCTGGTGAGGCTGAGGCAATTGTCAAGTCTGAGCCTTTGCCAACCCCAGAAGATGAGGACTACGATGAGAACGTTACCAAGTTGGTTGCTCACAACTACAACGATGTGCTTGCCGATGACTCCAAAACGTCGTTGTCGAGTACTTTGCTCCATGGTGTGGCCACTGTAAGAAATTGGCTCCAGTCTGGTCTGAGTTGGGTGAGTACTACAAGGAGGCTGATGAGAGTGTTGTTGTTGCTAAGTTGGACCACACTCTTAACGATGTCGACATGCTCGACAACATTGAGGGTTACCCTACCATTATCTTTTACCCAGCCAATGGTACCAGAGATCCAAAGACCGGCTTGAGAGTTGGTATTGTCTACGAAGATGCTAGAGACTTTGGATCTTTCAAGGAATTCATTGACGAGAAGAAGGTTTCCGATGCTGCCCAAGACTCTGAAGAGGGAGGAGGTCGAGGAGGCTGAGGTTGCTGAGGAGGCTGAGGTTGCTGAGGAGGTTAAGGAAGAGGTTGCTGACCACGATGAGTTGTAAGCGCGCTCGGGTGTTAATGAGTCTCTAAGGAACCTAAAAAGAAAAGAAAAGAAAAGAAATTGTTTTATCATGGCTTTCTTACGTTTGATACGTAGTTTTCACGTGTGGATCTTGAGGACCCCAGATCTTTACAAGCTGGTCGTCCCCAACTGAACACCAATACATGCCGTAATCTCTTCCTGTTTTAGAGACGTAGAACCTGTTCCAGTCCACAGAATTGCATAATCCATCGTGCCCTTTAACGCGAGTCACCAACTGGCCTGTCTCGAGCTTCCAAATGTAAATAAACCCATCATCACTTCCGCTGAGTACAAGCTGCTCCCTCGTCTTAGGATTGGTGAGATAACCGAAGCACGAGCGCACCATATACACTGCCTGGCTCTGGCCCAAAAACTTTTGCTTCAAGAACGGCTTTTCGAAATGATCTAGCGGCGAAATGTCCCAAAGTTGTAATTCTTCGGGTGCAATGCTGAGTAGCATATATCTACCGTCTGCAGAGATGTTACATGAGGTAAGGCGGCCATTGAGGCTCAACAGAGCTATGCGTGAGGTTGTCGTGGAAGGATCAAAGAGATTTGGAATCTTGTAGAAAAAGACCTGCTTATCGTTATTGGCAGTGATGAGAACCCTGCCATTCGGGGTGATTGCAAAGTCGTTGATCCTATTGAACTGGCTAGCGTTTCCTGCAGCACTGCTAGAGGATTCTTCGGACGAAACATGACTAGTTTCTTCGGGGCGCCTGGCACCCAGGCTACTGGCTGGGGGCTCTGTTGCAGTAAAAGACGTTGGAGAAGGTTCCTCACCCAATATCGTCAGCCACTCATCCGCGTCACTGTAAAAGTCCAAGACTTCGTTTCCGTCGATGGAGTAAACCTTAAGCACCTTATCGGGAGAGCCCACGACGAAATGCGGGGTGGCAGTTTTATCGTACTTGAGGAATTCGCAGGGCCACGTCCGCATGCGCTGGCCCAAGGTAAAGCACGAAACTAGAGAAACAGATTCGGACCCATTCATGGATCTCGTGACACGGCGTTTGGGTGCAATGCCCTCCACGTTCCATACCCGGATAACGGTATCGAGACAGCACGTGACAATATACCTCTCATGGGGCTCCCAAGAGAAATATATGATTCCCTTCTTCTTGTCCAAGGGAGGCACGTATGAGTCCTTGACAAAAGCCGCGGGCTCGTTCTCGGCGTTGGCGTCGAGTTCAGCAAGCAAGCGGAAGTTGTCGGTGACATCATAGATCAAGCAAGTTCCGTCCAAGGAGCCGGTGGCCAAGAAGCGGCCTGAGGGCGAAAACCGTGTGAACCATACCTCGTCCGTGTGGTGGGCTAGTGTATGTAGTAAGTGGATCGGAAGATCGGCCCTGGTGGCGTCAGCCAGAAACGCATAATCGTCTACGCCCCGCAGGTCAGATGCACGCTGAGTACGTGGCGGCAAGTGGTAGAGCGACTGCGCCTCGTTATAAAGCGTGGCCTTATGGATGATTTCCGAGAGACAGTTCTCAGGGATATCGATATAATCAAGAATCGTCGGCCCTGCGCCGTCGGGGTTGGTGAGGCCAATGTTATCGCGCAAAAGCCCGGTAAGTGCATGGCGGAGACGTGCCAAGTACCTGGCGGTATCGGGGGAAGCGGCCATGGCGCTATTGGGGGTGGTGGCGCTGCTAAGTGCGGCTTCTGTCAATACACCTGCGGGCGGCAGCTTTACGTTTGTAAGTAATACGGAAGGCGTGAATATGGCGGCCTCGATTTGCGACCGGCGCGGCGGGTTCATGGCCAAAGGCACGAGAGCAGCGCCCTCTCTCTCCTTGGACAAGTGGGCGGCTAGGGGGAAGTTGGCGTCCAATCTGTTGATGGCGTCAAACGCCACCAGCACGCTGTGCTTGAGAAAGTCAAACGCATCATTGCCGGTATCAGGGGGCGCCTCCCCCATGGCCACCAACACGATTTTCTCGAGGAAAAACGTCCGTAGCATGAGGTAGTGCGCGAGACGTCGCTCGTTGGGCGTCAAGGCCGCCATAGCAGTACGCAATTCGCGAGTAGGGCCATTTTCCGAAGAGATACTGTCGTCGCTTTGGTCGAGACAAAGCATTTCATCTATTTCGATTGTTTGGGGGTCGTTTTCCGGGGGCATTTCGCTCAATGCGGCCTCTAGAACAGTGTAATTACCCTTTGCAATGAGCTCCAGAACTGGGTTCATGGCAACGAGCCCATTGGAGGCGGTTTTTTCCGAAGCCATGTGGTGGGCCAACACGTCTGCCACATCCAAGTACCCAAGGTCGCCAAGAGTCTTGCGTATAAGCTGCAACTGGAAGATTCTCGACATGGTGGGCGAGGGCAAAGCAGTAGAGGGTGGCCTTGCTTTTGGGATGTTTCTGGGGTGGTTTTGGTGAGATCTTTGTGTGTTTTTTGTGTTTTCTTGTGTGTTTTTTGTATGGTTTTGTGTGTTTTTTGTGTTTGGCACTGTATGTTTGCTGGGGCATATCCAAGTGTGGAGATAAGCATGGGGTCCCGGGTGCGAAAGGCCTGGTGCGTTTTCTGGTGCGTTTTCTGGTGCGTATGGCCTGGTGCGTATCGGGCCTGGTACGTATCGGGCCCGGTGCGAGAATGGGGCCATGGGATTTACGGAATACTATCAGGGCTGAAAGAGTTTTTTCGGTTTTTATTTTGAATTTCATCTTTTGGTTTTGGTACATGTATGAATAATTTCACCAGCCGGGTTGTATTTTGTCATAGCCAAGGCTTAGTTGTACTTTGAAAACGCAAGATCTGTGAGTCTAGTTCATAAACTGGTTGGAATCCGTATCCCCTGCCCACACTAGAGAATGGTTACAGAAAGGGGACCGTCAAAGTTTCTCAAATGTGGAATATCTTGATATATTGTGACAAAATATCCCAATGCCCCAAGGCCTCGTAAAAAGACCGGGTGTATCAGAAAAGTCGCCACCTGAACCTGAAAGAGGGGGTATGACAGATTCCTATTTTCAAATTCAGAGTTTGATTGGCGGAGAGTGAAATTGAGATATTTCAGGGGTCTGATTACGGGGATTGAAGCAAACAAAGATTAGATAATTTTGCCAATATTACTATGGCCATTTACTTTCTGGTTACAGCTAAATTGAATCATTATGTGGTGGAAGTGTGGCGCTATATTAGCGAGTGTTTTTAGAGTAGCCAGTGTTTTTATATTAGCTAGTCTGTTTATGGACGTTTTGATGATCTGACGTTCTCTCGTAGACTGATGGTTTATCGATAAAAAACAGCATTATCTATAGAGGAACACGATTACGATTGCATTTTCGTAATACGTCGTACTTCAACCCGGGTGTAATTGAAAATGTCGCGGGGAGTAAAACTAGAATGGATGGACCCTTCTTAACAGGATCTGTGTAGGTGTTTCTAATTTATAAGCCTTCAACTGGATAAAATTCTTTGATGACTGTATTTACCAGCTTGTTATATTGCAAACCATATATTCACCTAGTTTTCAGACAACTTTTACTGAAACCTTCCCGGTTAAATGACCTGGGGTAGGTATCCTGATAAGAGAGGTGTGCATTGCAAGACCACCTTATCCAAATTGAGAAGTAAAATCGGGGTGAAAGCCATATGGACATCGAATATATATAGATTTTAGAAAATTGCGATCACTTAAAGGCTTTATTACTTTTGTCTGGTACTTTTAAAAAACTGGGCGTTTTCCAACTCTTTTTAAATATTCCAAGGATTTTAAGTTTGTTTTCCCATTTTTCAATTTTTGTTTATTGCAAGCCAAATATCGAAAACATTAAATTAACAGGAATTATACATTCCAACAACAAAAAGGCAAAAAGTCAAATTTTGAAAATTTACAGCACCAACACTGAAAACAAATAACCATTTTTCTGAAAGTCTAAACTTTCAACTTCGAGCCATCGCACCGGGTTGAACTCGATATGATTACTACTTCGCAACCAGAGGCACCCGCAATTGGGGATACAGCAGGTAGCAACAGGGATGTTTACACCAAACAAAGAAATAAATAAAACCACCAGTGCCAAAAGTATCCAAAAGGTTCAGGGAATCGAAATTATTATACCACATCCAAGTGTTTCTCTCTAGAAGCCATTTCAATTGGTTTGCTCAAACGTTACCTCATTTTTCCTCCCTGCGTATGCCATTCTTTCAATGTGAGTTGCTGTGTTCATTTTTCATCTTCATATTCTTTTAATTCTTAAAATACAATCGATCAAAAATCTAAAAGGACACATCCAAAATTCTCTACTGGTTCTTTAATCTGGCGTATTACTGAAAGTATTACCAAAATTATTACCAAAATTTATACCAAAAGCATTACCAAAAGCATTACCGAAAGTATTCTTTGCTCTTATCTTGAAGCCAGTGCGCTTATCTAAGCACCAACCACCTACCACCTAAGCGCACTTAAAATTAGGGCCACCTTCTCTTGACCCCATAGAGACTCATCATCGTATACTTCAGAAGATTACACAAAACATGTCTTAAATTCTCGTCACAATTTCCTTTATATATATCATACACCATAATCCCCTTTTTGGTGTTGCCCGGACACCTGCATGGCAAGCAAGGCCACCTCAGACAACCAGAGATCTGGATAAAACCAGCAACTCAAAAAACCAACGAGACAGAAGAATTGCCAACAGAACACACCATGAAGTTTAAAGATGAGTACAGTGTGTGTGGCGTATGTAAAAGCACTAAGCAAGGATAGAAAGCGTACGAAATGATAAGAAATGTACGAAATGATAAAAATATTAAAAAGGATACACAAAAAATTCAAAAAATCAAAAAGCAAAAAATAGACTTCCCCGTTCCGTTCGCTATCCAATTTCCAGATTCGCTTGATACGGCAAGAACGCGACGTCCATGACAAGAGGCCAGGCGAAATCCCTAACCACCTCGGTAAGCCTTTAGAGGTACAGACCCCCACGTGCTGCACGATGCCGCAGCGCGCGGCCTACACACAGGACAATCACATAGTCTGGCGGCATTTGTGTACGCTTGAATGTGCATACATCGCAACAGTCCGGCACACACCGTCGATTCCACCATGCTCAATCAACCTGACTGCTCTGCTCCTTGCCACCAGAATTACGAGGCCCTGGATTACCCGAACATGACCTGCGAGAGAAAAACCTGTCTCACCAAAACCCCAAAAAAGTCATTTGGCAAAACATAGTGCCAATACTTCCCCTACCCGATTATCTTTTCTCGGGAATCTTCTATATTCCATTGAAACTCACTGCCCGTGCTTTGAAACCAAAAACCCCTGCAATCCTTGTCAGAATTTTTGGAGCGTTTGTTTGGGGCCATTGTCATTTTTTTTTTCCCCCGGGCCCTTCCCTCACTGCCTGCTATCACTAGTTAATTCTCACCTCAATTTTCCTGGAAGTACTCCCCAGACCCCCTAATACTCATAGAAATCCATTTCTTGTGTGACTCGTATATTTTCCGACATCTCTAGTGTCCGGTACGTTCAGCTGCAATCAAAAATACCTTTCCACCATGATTCAACCAAGGAAACGGACCCACAACAGTCACGTGTGCAACTTCTGCAAACGAAGAAAGGTCAGATGCGATAAAGGAAACCCTTGCTCGGCCTGTGTCAAGTATGGTAACCCCATCTGCGAATACCCGCCCGAGGTCACGGCTCGTGCAGCCGAGCGGCTGGACAAAAACGAGTTTGGCGAGATCATTTTGCAACTACACCAGCCGCAGCAAAAGCAACCTCACAAAAAGTCTAGGTCCCACAAGCAAGACCTGGACCGCAACAAGCGCCCCTCCAATTCGTTAGCAGACCCATTATCCACACCTTCGTCGGCTTCATCCACTTCGTCACTCCCCAACATGTTTGGCGGGGCCCACGATGACTCATATCCTCCCAACATGTACCTGGAGTTGGAGCTCTTGAAATCAAAGATATCGATGCTTGAAAGCTCTATTTCTACGGGCTCTTTGGGTAATAATTATAACACGAACGCTAGTAATGGGACGGGCATTGGATCTGGCATTGGATCTGGCATTGGATCTGGCATTAGCTCTGGCATTAGCTCTGGAATTAGCTCTGGAATTAGCACTGGTATCAGATCTGGATCTGGATCCAGCGGTCCTTTCGATCCCCACCGAAACGAATCACCCGGTCCGGTATGGTCAAACCAAAACCCCCCTGTCAACGACGACATGCTGTTTATGTTCGGCAAATACCCCTATTTATCCGCTTCCCAGTACTTCTCGTTCCACAATTCCTACACCCCCTTCATCTCCACGGCGTCGTCGAGCGTGCGCCACTATTACCCGCTCAACTGGGTATCTCTCATCAAAATCGATAGCGCCATATCCCCGCTTTTTGCCATGAAACAGAAAAAACTCTCGAGGGCAAGACACGTCGTGTTAACCTCAGACGCCGAGCCTTCGGGCCCATCCGAACGCGTCTTTAATAAGAAACTCCGCGAATTTGTAGATGACGAGGGCGCCTATCGCGTGCCGACACTTTCAAAAGACGACTCCAAGACGGAAAAACTAAAGAAAATCAACGAGCGCGCCCGCTCTGTCGGCTTGACTGTCTATGAAGGCGACCTAGATTCCGAAAATGATGTCTTGGTCAAAGCGACGTTGTTGTTGCCCACCAGAAAAGTCATTTGGTTGTTGATTGACCGCTTCTTCGATAGAGTATACCCGTTCTTCCCCTTTTTGGACCAGAATGACTTTGAGGAAACCGTCACACGCATCCTTGGCTCCGCCAACAGAGACCACGTGCGAGTCGAAAAGTTACAAATCCTGAAGAAAATCGACGTCATCCATGTAGGCATTCTTTTGCTCGTGCTCCGCTTTGCTTACCTTACGTTGTTTACCAATGAAGATGCTCGGAACGAGAAGAATTTGTATTCCACTGACCCCAGCTCCCATGCCCAGCAGCTCAAGTTTTTGCTAAATAACCCCATCGATATCGATGTTTTCGCCGTGGCTCAATTGTGCCTTTTCCAATTCGGATACCTACGCTACTCCAACTTCCCCATCTTGCAGCTATGTCTCTACCTTCAGATCTATAATTCTTATGCTCCGGAAAATGGCGAGGGTGCGGATGACTCCAACTCCCAGGGCTTTTGCGCAAGGCTCATCGACATGGCCATGACGCTAGGCTTGCATCGTGAGTCGGACAACTTCCGTTCCAAAGCCCGCGACGAAAAAACAAACAACTTGTGCAGAAAGATTTGGTGGTACTTGGTAATCATCGACATTGTGGCTGGGCTCACTAATGGAAGTCCACTCTCGATCAAAAAGTCCCAGTTTGACACTCTTGCGCCATTTCACAAGCCCGGAAATGAGAATATCAAAAACACTTTTCTTGAAACCCAGGTCATCATTTCTCTTGCCAGATTCGAACTGTGTTACGACCGGCTTTACAAGGTTGTTTCGGTAATCTCGGAAGTGAGGACCCCACTTGCGATGAAAGAGTTTTGCTCCGATCTTTCCGAGTTGGAGAATCTGCTTCCTGAGGTTTTGGGGGATATCGTCGTTGCACTCGAGCCTCAGCAAAATTATGTGCCTCACATCGAGATTGCCAATGCGCATTTGCTAAAAATCGGGTTCCAGTCCACCTTTTTCATGGTCAGTGTTCACTTGCATTTCTTCAACCACTATGAAAAGATGGGTGAAATGGACTTGGCCTATTTCTATCTCAAAAAGGTCCTTTCGGTCGCCGTCTACAGGATGATGCCATTCTACGACAAATTTGTCGACAACACGGCGGGCATTTTCCAAAGTACTACCGACATTGCTATCACCCCCTCGTTCCAGACTTTAGTCCATAAGTGTTCGATTATTATCCACTGCGTTGAAATCAGGACACGGTTTTCCATAGTTCAATGCGACACGCTGCCCACTCATCAACAAGATCTTGTCTCCAATCCTGCTTACAGGAGAAGATACGATCTTTTGATGGAGACCTTTGTTCTTTGCGAAAAATGCTTGAAGATATTCCTTAGATCTATGAAGAAGATGATGTCGAGATACTATTACTGCTGGAGGTTTTCAAAAGCCCAGGAAAAATTGAATAGTATTCGAAACGGAACTGACTACTACAAGACTTGGTGTCGGGGAAAGGAATCCTATATGCAATTGAACAACAGTATGCTTGAGGATCTCAATGTAATTTTGAGGCAATCCATTGCAAGCGTCGAAAAAAATGATACGGACACGGATCCTGTCCCTGAACTATCAAACGCAAATCCGCAAGACGGACCGGAAGCAAACTCCACGGATTCACCGGCTGGAACATTTTCAAACGACTTGAATGATCAATTTTCCGATGAAATGTGGACACAGATGCTTTCAATGAAGCCTGACATGGCAAAATCCGCAGTTTTCAGCCAGACACCTCCAATGAACTTCCCGCTCGACATAATGGATACGGGCTCCACATACGATCCCAACTTTTTCCCTGACATTAATTTGGCAGGTGCGGGGTTTTACGACTCGTTAATTAATGATTTCATGACACAGAGTGGCAATTTATAACAACAGAATCTTCCGAACAATCTAAGAATCACCTGCTCAATGCCCAGTTCCATGTTACATCTCCCGAATTCACAGTGAGGAAACTTCCGGTCTCGGTGGTTGCTTGAATGGATAAGCAGTCAGGATTACTCGCAAGATCATAGAATACCACCGGGTTGACGTCGGTTATGGTGACCAACGACGCCGAGCTCAACAGGACAGGTAATTTCACCACAGTATCTGGAATCTCGTATAAAGAAGTGGCACGCACATGTGAATTGGTAAAGTCAGGAAGCGCGTTCAAGTGAACCAACGACAAGTATTCGTATAGTTCTTGAGAGACATCAGAAGGAAGAGTATCTGTGATTCCACTGGGTGAGTCGGCAGTTGTTTCCGCCGACACCTTTGCGTCTTCTGGTAGGTATAGTGCCGTGGACGAAGGCAGGGCCTTTTCGTGGAGGTCTGTCAACGAGCCTCCAGGCGCAATGTTTGGCGGACCGCATGTGGTTAAAAGCGTCATGTCTGCACCAGTGAAAACTTCCGCCACCAAAGCAGTCAAATCTTTCTCGTACTTCTCTGGACCCCAGTTGGCAGTTGCCTTATGGTAGATGATATAATCCTTAGATCCTTTTGCCGGCAAGCACTTTGTGAACCGGAGGTATCTGCCTGCGTACGAGTGGTGGTTGTAGGTGTGGTCATCTAAAACCAAGGACACCGATTTTGGTGACAGTGAATCAATTCGAAGTTTGTTTCTGTCGCTGGTGAACTCTAACACATAGTAAGGTGCCCCTGATTTGATTGTCGACTGCACTATTTCGAGGACATTGTTGATGCCGGTGCCTTTATAGACATGGCTCTGTTGTAGTAGGCCAGCCACGACATTTTCAAGTGTTTGCGAGTTTGTCACCACGGATAGGTACTTGATGGGTTCTGCTACGAATTCTGGGAGCGTGTTGACCAGAAAGGTGAGTTTTTCCGACATTTTCGGGGAGTTCGTGGGTGTATATGAAGAACCCCAATCTTTCGATGATCATCTCGGTGCCCGAGTTGTGGGAAGACACCCGTACCTCTTCACATCACCCAGACACCAATTTCCGAACCTTTAATACCGAACATCATGGACACCAAACTCTACAATTAAATAGTACTTTTTCATATTTATATTCTATGATTTTCACTTCACGGTAATAGTAACAAGTTCAACTCATTTCAGATCACCATTAAAGCTCGGGTTGGTGCTGCTTTATACCATGACAAGGCTCTTCTCCCGACAGAGAAACACCACGCTCACCAGTTGGTGATGTTCTTCTCCGCCTCGCCGAAAACAGAGTTACCGCCATTCTCAACAGAAACGACATAGTCTTTCCAATCTTCAAAAGGCTCCACTTTGCCGGAATTGTCGTAGAACTCCGGCAATTTTTCATGCAAGAATGCTCTGCAATACTCGTCAATGATTTCAAAGTCCAACAAGAAGGCGTCGTGTCCTTCAGGCGAGTCTAGGGTCTTTAACACATTATTAGGGAGGTATTTGCCTAATAACTGTTGTTCCCCATAGGTGAAAAGGCCATCAGAAGTAATACCAATGACCAAGTGGGGCAACGTTAAACTCTCAAGGTATCCCGGAAGAGGGTCTTCCTCTGAATTCTCGTCGATATCAATGTGTCCTCGCGTTATGTCATGAGTATCAAGCTTCCGGCTGATCGAGATGTAGCAATTGGCATCAAAACGCGCCACAAACTTATCACCTTGGTACCGCAAGTACGATTGAGCAGTGAAGTAAGTTTGAGGCTTGTCGGAATTGGAAGACAGCTTGAGCGATGTCGTCGACACCTGTCTTGATGAAGAGCGGGCTCCATCGTTATGCATGAGCCAGTTTTCTTCATCCTTGTTGCGGGGTAGACGGATATCTTGCAGAGTCAGGGGGCTCAGTTTTATGCTGGAGGGCAACTTCCGGCCGAATCTGGTCTCAAAGGAATTTCTCAGCCTGTAAGTAAGCAACGCAGCCATTCTGGCCGCACTAAGACCCGAGTCGGGACGAAGTCCCGGTGTCTCATGGTAGTATCCATCATCATAGTTCGGGTCACTGAAAATGCACTGTCTTTGCGTCTCGTTCCACGAGATACACCACGCCGAGGCCCGTGCCGCAGTGGCGAGAGCAATCACACTCTTGACATAGCCAGTGCCCTGGTACGTCGAAGAATATTCCAACGCGGCCATGCCTCCCATTGAGCCACCAATCACACATGCAATTTTCTCAACACCCAAAGAGTCGAGGATGAGTTTCTGCACCCCAATGTCGTCTTTCACCGTGACCAAGGGGAACGCAGGACCATAAGGCTTTCCAGTGCTCTTATCAACCGTCACAGGCGAACAAGAGCCGTATGGGGAGCCGAGGAAATTGATGCAAATGATAAAAAAGCGTGAAGGATCAAACGTGAGGCCTGTGCCTAGAAGTGGACCCCACCAATCTTGAACATCGGAAGAACCGGTCAATGCATGGCAAATGAGCAATACATTATCCCTGGACTTGTTGAGCCGTCCCCACGTCTTGTACGCAACAGGAAAATCCAAGAGGATTTCGCCACATTCCAACTCGTATCTCGGGATCTCAACTATCGTTTGGCCCGGCACCATGGCGGCGTACAGGTTTGTCCGGATCTGTTCCTCCGTCACGTCCTGATATGTTGAATTTGCCATTGTATGAAATAACTTGAGATGAGAAAATTTCAACACTTCAGAAATTTTAGTTATGTCACTAAATTGGTTGATTTTGGAGCAAAAAAAAAAGAATCAAAAAAGGATAATCCGAAGATGGTGCTCTGAATCTCGAAAAAGTCCGAAGCCCTTCCCACAATTACTCATTATGCGATTGTTCATGGCACGTGAGCAAGACGGGCATATAAACATGGGGGAACCGAGTCAGCCGTGAAAGTCCGCATGGCCCGAGAGTTTAAATATGCACGCGTGCTGCCCCAAACACAAGGCATCCAGAGATATGGCATCCAGAGATATGGTTTGTGTGGGTTATTTTCAAGACGGCAAAGTGAAAGTAATGATGTGGCTTCATATAATGCAGTCTAGGAAAATTCCTTTGCGAACTTTGGGGAAAACAGCATCTTTGAAAATATGGAAATTGACTTCGACTCAAACCTTTGGTTTTGTTTGTTTGACCGCGACTAGACTGAGGCAAGACCAGATCAGAAGCCACATTTTTTTGGAGATGTATGAAGAGGTTTGGAAACTTTTTTAAACCTCTACAAAGGTCATCTTTTTTTCTTTTTTTTTTTTTTTTTTTTTTTTTTTTTTTTTTGTCTTTGCCCCTTAGTCTTCATTGCGAGTACGGATTGGGAGTAGAATCACCATTCACCACTCTTTCTGGGTCCCATGTTTCATGCTCCATGTTCAACATACATCTGGTCTTCACTCGAGTCATCATTTTTCAGCTCGTTTATCATATCAAAAGCTTCTTCATCAATGACACTTGTCGTGTGGACTTGTTTTCGACTATCGCTACCGTTTCGAATCACCAGAATTAGAGATTTCGAGTATGCAAGCTCGGTATAAATTGCTTCCACTGCAGAAAGAACTCCTCTCTCGTGACTCATGGCCTTCGATATCTCCATGGCTTTATAGGAAAACTTCTGCTCGGAAGTAATGGACTTCAAAGCTTTCGTAAACGACTTTTTGTTAAGGTGTTTAAGTGAAATCCCTACGCCAAGGTCGTCAACTCTGGCCGCGAAGAAAAACTGGTCTCCGAAAAATGGTTTGATTATCGTAGGAAGCCCAGCCCTTAGTGTAGCTCCAGTGGTACCCGACCCTCCGTGATGCACCGCAGCATCAATTTTAGTGAATAGCCAATCATGTGGAATAGCTCCACTGTTGTAAATTTGCGGAGGTAGTTCGATCTCTGGCTCATCTTTTGACTTGCTCAACTTGTCAGACCATCCTTTGTTCAAGATACACTTGACTCCCAGATCAAGTACGGCATCCACAATAGTTTTGGTCAAAGCCTTTGCGTCTGAGACAACAATTGATCCAAATCCAATGTACACCACCTTCTCTCCATTAGATTTTGCTGTATCGAGAAACCTCACCAATTCCTTGGGTGGTTCGTACTCTTTGGACCCTTCGTCCAAAAACCAGTAGCCTGTTACTTTCACCCAGTCTGGAAAATCAACTGCTGGGGGAAACATCGCCGGGGACACGTTGTATAAGAATGGCACACGTGTCTGTTGCATCTTAACCAAGCTAGTCCGGGGAAGCCCAAGAGTTTTTAGCCTCCACCGATTGACTTGTCCCGAAATACCTTTCCAGAACACATTCTCGAACATCACATGTGTCAAAAAATTGTACGAACCTCCTCGTTTTTGATCCGGAACAAGAAATGCATGTGGATACGCCCTCGTTCTGGTCCATGGCATGGTGAAAGCTCTCATATATGGAATGTTCAAGGCTTCAGCGATATGAAGCCCAGCCATTGCAGAGGGACTCTCAATTAGTAATTCGGCCCCTTGGCACGCTTTCCAACTTGTCTCCAAAAGTTCGCTAATCCAACCTCTAAACTTCGAGCTTGCTT
>BIMT01000035.1:0-153279 GCA_005406065.1 Metschnikowia sp. JCM 33374 | reverse complement strand
AATGTTGAGTTGTAAACTGGCTCTCTACTGAGCACCCATCCAACTAGCATGGTATGGATCATGTGAAAAGTCAACACCGATTAAATCAAAACAGGATCTTGGGTTCCCCTAATACACCAGTGGTCTCTTATTCGTCAAATCAAAATATTGTGGGGATAATTGCCATTTTTCGAGGCTGATCTATTACACTTCTACAGGATCAAATTCACACCATTGATATATGGCTGAAACCGCATCTTTCTCCATTGCAAGCTCCCCATGAGACATTATATGTTCGTTTAGAATTCTTAGCCACACAAATACAACGGAACATTCAAGCTGAGACAGAGTTTCAAAAGTTGCATGGCTTGAAATGCCTGTTTTGAAATCGGCAGTAGGGTACCGAATTACATGCTCGTGCTCAGCGGAGGGCACTGTTCATGAAACATTGAAGCATTAGCTTTTTCCCTGGGGAATAAAACTTGGGTGGCTCTTTCGGCATTAACCACGCGGCATCACATTGGTCTTTTCAAGAATTTTACGCAACCGTAGCGAAATACGCAAGTCATACGCAATCCGTGGTGAGATTCTCGCGTAAACGTAGTGGTTTGGGTAATTTACATTACGCAAATTGTTACCGTAATACGTGAACGTAGACAAAAAAAATCGACCAATTACGTGCTTCACTGACTGTAGTGACGCTACTTTCGCTTCGGCGCTACTGCGTTTCGTGAATGGCTACTTTTTAACAACACTGATATGGCATGAGATTTGCAGCCTCGTCAAACTGGCATCGCTTGTCATGGGAACGTCGCCCCCAGTGGGAAGCAAATCCAGTAAGTCGGGGAACTTACCGATCTTTGATATGTTTTTAACATTTAACCAAAACTAGATAAAACAAGTGTTGTTGCACTTACTGGTTGTCTACCTGCCCAGAACAGTGGCCAGAAAACAGAGGAAATTCAATAGGCAACCTAAAACAAACACAATCATCAACAGATATGATGAACAGATATGATGAACTCAAATCAAGCAGGCATATAACTAACGCTTCTTTGCAGGAGCATTGTTGGCCTGTGGACCGCCAGTTTCCTGACCAAGTTGGGGCCATTTGTCATAGAAGGCAATCAGCACTAAGTAGATCTTCAGTTTCCTGGGCAAAGTCGGCACCGAGGCTCCGTTTCTCCGTTAGCCACCTCCACCTCATCCTCCATGCTTGGGCCGTCGGCAGTGAGTGCTGCGGAAAAGCCCAGGGCGTAGGTAATAGTGGCCAGTCAAGGTTTCCCGCGTCCAGTGTGGAAGACAAGGTCAATTGCCAAAGCATGACCGATTCAACGTGTGAGGGGGGCATGCAATACACCATCATATGGGTGGAAGATGACCATCGTGCCTGTACAATTTCCACTTCGGGGAACAATTCTCTGGCGAATGTCGTACAGGATGTAATCCCCCGTGTGGGGTAATGTGCTCATACTGACACGGACCACTACATACCCAAAGAAGCTTGCGAATGATACAGTGGGCTACTGTACGTACCCCTTGGAAGACCCCTTGGAAGACCCCTTTCGGTATAAACCATCGAAAGCAAGATCAAATAAAACACCACAGATTCGTATCAAACTGGGATTAAACCTAGACACCTTTCCTAAACACCCCCAAACAAACGTAACGCAAACTACCCGGCCTATTCCCCTACCATGCGGTTTGCTTCCTCTCCTTCTTTCTTCCCTTCTTCTTCCCCTTCCCCTTCCCCCTACTGTGGCCGTTCCCTTCAAGCATCAGCAAAAGACACTCCAATTTATCCGCCAGTGACGCAACTTCCTGGGGATCCCGGACCTCAGCCAACTCCGTCGGTTTCTTAGAAGCCATAAGCCTAGAATCCATAAGCCTAGAACCCATAACCTTCGAGCCGTCAAGCTGTGGGTGTTGGTGCCCATTTCCTTCGGTCTTCCTGGACGCAGACCTCAGGTCCAAACATGCTTGTAGCGCAACCCCAATGTCGCGGATTTGTGGATCGGTCGATTCCGTCAAACCACCCGGAACTTGGCCCGGTGGCTCCGGCCCCTCGTGGCGCGACGCCCCCAGCATCCACGCATCCAAATACTCGAGCCTCTCGGATATGACCAAGATCTGGATTTTGAGGGTGCGGATATCCAGGTCCTTTTTCAACGCCCATTTGGTGGCGTTGACCGTCTGGAGAGCAACGAGACGCAGCTTGTGGAAGTCGGTGTCGAGGCGAAGCTGGGCGTGGTCGAAATCGGCCCCCGGCCGGTCCCGTGCGGTGTATTCCAGGGCAAGGTCTTCGATTTTGGCGTAGAGAAACCCCACCTCCCGTTGAAAGTCGTGTAGCGAAAACCGCAAGCAGTTGAAGAGGTACTGTTTGGCGTTGCCACAGGTGCCCTGGGACGAACAAGCCAACACCTCGTCCATGCACGTGATCTCGTGTGCCATTCGTCCCAACAGCCTTTCAAACTTCACCGACACGGTTTCCGGGGGGTTCAAGCTGTAGAACACCAATAGTTGTTGGTTGAGCGTCTGTTTGGCCGCGTGGTAGGTGAGCGGGTCGGGGGGTTTTTGCTGGAAAAGCGGCGTGATACACCTCTTCATCTCATGGAACGATCTTGCCACTGCAAGCAACGGTTGGGGGACCCCGTACACGGCATCGGTGAGCTTGATGTTTTTCAATTTCCACCGTGAAGAGTCGACCCTATGGGAATTGCTTCTGACGCGTGTTTCCCGGTCAAAGGGAACTGCTTTTGCCACGGACGCAAGAACAATCGCGAGAAGAGCAAGTCTCATTATTGCGGTTTGTATGGGTGACCAGATTCCAACAAACGGGGCCAAAGTGGGGTATTTAAGTAGTGGCAGGGATCAAACGTCGTCTCGAACAGCTCTGGAACACCGCCAGCTGGCTTTGCCCGCGGGCCATGTGTAATTCCAGAGGGTGGCCGATCGTGAAGTGCAACTGGCTATATACACAAGCTTTGGGCCAGAGGAGGTGCTGTGTTTGGGGTAATTCTGAAAATGTTTGACCTTTCCGGGGGTTTTTCCCAATTGCGTTATCCCAGTAGTAATTATAGATATTCTGGGGGTAAGTATTATACGAAATACGAGTGTGAGTGGTTGGGGGGGGGGCCCCTAGTAGAGATGCAGTTTTATGACCATGCAGGCCATTTTCCGTGCCATTTGCCGTGGCCCATTTCTCGATGACTGGAACTGATTTTTAGCCTTGGCCAAGCGAGGTTGCATGTGGTATGGGGCTATAATTCCGCATCGGGTGTCAGAGCCTGGGGGCTATACCATACCACGTGGATGGTTTGACTTTTGCCTAATGGATGCACCTCGGGCCAGTTCTGAAACAAGAGGGGGAATTCGTCGTTTTAGGAGGCTCTGAGAAAGAAAAGCAACAGGTTTTTTTCCAAATCTGTGGCATGGTAGTGGAGTGGACTGAGCACGGAACGTGCCTCGCCCGGTGCGAGGGAGAGGTTACTGATCTTATGGCCGGTGGTACTTTTGAACGGTGCATGTAGTATTTCCAGGGCCATTCATTGAATTTCGGCCCAAAACTGCTCGGTTGAACGCCAAAGAGTATCATTATACTTGTTGGGCAGAAATATTCTTATAAAGAGGATTCCTCGAAGTGGTCTTTCTAAACGTGTTTTACATACAATGGGCCATTGGGCTTTAAGGGTATAATCATCTACAGATTGCGTTCATTGGAGCTGGTGGAGCTGGCGGTTTACGTGTACCCAGATATGGTGCTTTTCTGTTGCTTCAGCTGCTTCAGCTTCAATATTGTACTCTCAGACGGGATTGGATAGACTCTGCAAATCAAGGCCATTGTATTGATTAATGTGCTAATTAAAGAGCCAGTCCTCTTTTGATTTTTCCATGGGCTAGCACAGAAATGGGGCTGTTTTTCTCTGGCTGTCATCAGTGGCTGTCATCAGTGGAGTTGTGGAAGTACCTGGTTAGAACGATATGGTTGCAACTAGCCCCAGATATATATCAGCTCAAAGGGAGGATACACATCAGCTCAAAGGGACGATACCACGTCTATACGGAAGACCGAGATAGTTTCGCTCACAATAGATGTTTGGCCGTAGGACAGGAGAGGTACCTGGCAAGTCTCGGCACATTGTTGTTGATATCGAACCTTACTGTGTTGGCAGCATACAAAAGCCTGCCAAAAAGTGAACGATAGTCTGTCTCGTCACACAACTCGTCGTTTCCACCAGGCCGGTCTCCAGTACCATGCATCTTTTGAATTGCTGGTAAATCTCTGGTCGCACATTCCTCCGTTTTATAGTCCTTGAGAAGCGACTGGATGTAGTCTGGTAGGTGGAGTTTTTACAGCCAGACTTGATGTCCATATTGGTACCTACAACTTTATCGCTTGTCCAAGGTCTTTGGTCTTGCAACGAGAGCCCAAATCCTTGTTGACTGTCAAGCATGATCAACAGATGATCCATGCTCAACAGATCGTCAACATAGAGAGCAATCAAAAGTGAATCACTTGCACGACCTCCATCAGAAATGCAAGGGATGGCTTTCTTGGACCCCTGCTTGGGAAGTTCCTGATTGATAGTTGCATTCCAACTCAAAGTTGTTTTTCAATCCACAGAGTGGCTTGTTCAACAACAAGACATAAACCACTCCGTCTCTAGCATTTCCAGGCTGCAAATGGAAACCAGTACTCTGTAGGGAATTTTCTTCACACGATGCTCCGTGAACAAATGCTGCCAGAACATCCATAGAATGAATTGCATCTCCGGTTGGGTAGCTACTGCAATTAGTGGCCGCAAGCTAGAATGCCTCATCTTTGAGAAAAGGTTTCTTCTTAATTAATACCCCAATCTGGGCATACCCTTTTGCTCCCAACCGAGCCATGAAAAAAAAGCCCTTGATCTTTGATAACAAACACCCAAAAACCCAAAATGCCATTCTTAGGCCCTTGGTACTGGAGTGAACGTGCCATTTCAACGGTGAGCTTCCATTTCGGGTTCACCGGCCACTTTCCACTTGTTCCACAAAGGAGGTGTCTTTGCACTTGGAAACGACGAGGAATCTCTCCCATTGACTCATCCAGTGGTGCAACATGATTTCTCATTGGTGATGAAAGTCCTTCAAATGATCTTTCCCATTGGTGCAGTCCAGACGTACTCCCCTCGTCATTGTTGGAGCTATTAGTACTCCCTCGTCATTTTTGGAGCTATTACTTCTCACCATCCAGTGTATCCTTCATTCTTGTCAGGTTGCCCTGGAATCTATTTACGGCATATTGTCACTCCCTCTCGAGGTGAGAACCAGAAGATCAGACCGATTCGATGTACCAGACGAGTGGGTGATGGTTCACCACTAGTCCTTATGTCCTGGTCGGTTCCAACCGCGTGAATAGAATCCAGTGAGCCTCGTCTGGTAAGGCCGGTAGTCCCCTATATCCGTTAAGTCCGGTAGTTCCCAAAATGGTAAGTGTCGCCATCAGTCCCAAAACTAAGGGTCACATCCTCATTGGTCAGAGAATTGATGTAGAACATATACTGATTGGTGTCAGACAATCATCTTTATAGAAAAGAGTCTAAGTAAATGGACCCAACTGTTAAACCTTCCTGGGCACCACAGGATGGCCATGGATGAACAGAAATATACTATCTGGTGTTTTTAGTGGCTCGCTGTGAACTCTCCACGGATTAGCTTCAGCACTGACGAATGCCTGGAATATTTCTCCATAGCTTAGTGTCTCATTTGGTCATATCTTCCTTTACGGTCGAGAATATTTTTTGCATGAAAATGCAGTTCTGTGAATCCCTTCAACTTCTATATCCCTCTTTTTCTGTTTCCGTAGATGAATAACTGATAAAAGCCAGAATAATTATGGCTCCATGGCTCTAAGCCTGGGGTCCAGTGCCACCCAAATGATGAAAAGTGATATTAAAAATACACACGCCCAGAGTGCTTATATAGACTCGAAGAAGGCCCACGTCTAAGCACTTTCTGTCCCCTGAAATTCCGCCAGCTCGCATAAGTGATCAGATCCACCAACACTGAAGTAATTCAGCTTCTGCGCCAAAAGCCAATGCAGACATTTTAAGCAAGAAACAAAGAAGCAAAAAAGCAGTAGCTACTGTACAAGCCAGAAAACAGCCTTCTCCATTTCATACTAACTGTAAAGTACCGTCCGTTCCACCGGTCATTTCACTCACATTTCCCCCACTTCACGCTATTCCCCCACTTCACGCTTTTCCCCCACTTCACGCTTTTCCTCAAGCATAAGCATGAGACACGCCACTCTTTGCGCCCGAGCCCCAAACTCCTTGGGCACTCGCACCGCCACAAGCCGCGAGTCTTTCTTCGACACAAGAAACCTCGAGTTCTGGAGCCACAATTGTTGCGTGGGCAGTTTTTCTCCCGTTTCATTCGCCGCCACCGCATCCATGCATTTCTGCAACTCGGCCCCAATCTGCTTGAGATGTGGATCGTCGGAGGTGGCCAAATTCAACTGATTGTTGGAAAATCCCCCGGCCCGGGCCTTGGCCATGCCACCACCACCCCCCGGCACCTCCCCACCGTCACCCCCACCACCAACAACAACATCGTTTCGGGACGCGGGGAAATTGTTTTGGCTATAGTGAAGCAACCCCCGCAAGAGATCGAGAAACTCGGTGATCACCATGATCTCGATTTTGAGCTTCAAGATGCCCAAGTTGAACCCGATGTTCCATTTGGTGGTGTTGACCATCTGAATCTCGCTAAGACGCGCTTGCAGCGACTCCGTGTCGAGGTTGAACTTGGCCATATCGAAGTGGGCTCCCGGCGCGCCACGAGTCTCGAATTCAAGCGCAAGCTTCTCCGTCGTTTTATAGAGCGCGTGTGTTTCCTGCTGGAACTCGTCTAGGCTGAAGCGCAAGCAGCTTTCGAGGCGTTTTTCGGCGTTGCGGCATGGGCCAACACGCGAGCACGCCACGATCTCGTCCATGCACCGGATATCATGGGCGCTTCTGGCCGCCAGGTGGTCAAACTTGACCTTAATGGTCTCGGGCATGACGGCCGCGTGGAAACTGGCGATTTCCATTTGTATAGTGGCCTTGGCGGCGTCGTAGGCGTCGATATCCACGCTTTTATACGCAAACGCTGGCGTTATTAACGTTCGCATTTCCTCGAGCTTCTGGCCCACCACAAATACGCTAGGGGGGATCCCATCCACGTGGTATTCCATGAGAGACGGGGTGGGTTCTGGGCCGTGGCTTAGCTGGTGGTGGTGGGGGCCTTTTTCGGACGGTTGGGATTGCACCAACGCGGCCATGAGAAGGGTCAATACAAAAAAATGTCATGTTGGATCGCTGGTGTGGCTATAAAAGACGGGGCACTTGGTGTGGGAAGTGGTGATACTGTGATATTTAAGCAAACAGCGAGGCCGGGGAGGCGCCAGGATTGCCATAGCCCCTCGTGGAGCCAAGTGGGGGAATGGGCAAACGGGCAACCCAAAGAGCCAAAAACCCAAAAATAAAGCTTGGAACTCCCCGGTTATGGGCGGTGTGAGCTCCTTGTGGTGATTGTCCATATTTGCTCAGCATGCCCCCGAGGCACATGATTCCCTGGGACTCCCCCAGGAGTATACATTTAAATATATTTGTAATAAATATTGTAATAAATATTGTAGTGTACATTTTGGAAACGCCAACCCCAATAGCACCCGTAATGAAATTCACTTGGCGTGGCTCAATCTAGGCGCAGCAGGTGGATGCGCGAGCCTAGCTAATTAATGAAATGCTACACCCTGTGAGACCGCCACGTTTCCCCGGGTTTGGGGTAATTCTGCCGCATCTGGCCTTTTCTATGGTCTGCTTTGTTTGAATGCAACGTTTCTTTCTGCTTCATTGAAACGGGGAGGTAGTGACTAGTCCATATTCTTCTTAAGAATGCCCGCCCTGCGGGTTCCATTGAGTGATGAATGGATGATATTATTATTATTATATTATTATTATTCTGAACGGAGCAGTACGGAAAGGCCAAAGAGAAACAAAGAGAGTATTAAGGAGCATGGTCAGGCGTGCGTTTTATGCTGAACCCACCGAAACTGTCGCCCTAGGTGGTATTACGGAGGCTGGTGTTTTGTTTTGGGATCGTTTTTGTGGCGCCCGACCGGATTTAGCCCCATTTGTTGTGAAACTCCGCTCTTTAGTGCCCTAGGTGCATTGCCATTGCCATTACGGTGTTAGAAATAGCTATTTGCGAGCAGATTCACTGGACGCCAACCCGAACAAGCGGCCCAAGCAACACAAAAAAGGGTTCCCGTGGCAACGATCTTTTTTTTTTAATGTCTGGATGTGTACACCGAAATCCCTCCATTTGCAAGTCCAAGGTTCTAGGCATCCAGCAAGCAACCTTATCTTTCTTTTCTTTGAGACCAAACAACTATGAAGCATCGGAACCTTCGGAGTGTCCTATATGTCATCTGACTTCCAGAGGATGTGGAAAAAAACAGGTTGCAGACACAAAACGCCAGGCCAGTGGCTTCGAGTTGATAGCAGTTACGGTCTCCTATGGCGCTTATTGTCGACAAATGTCGCTAGTATATCAGTGGACATATTCTCTGTTTTCCATGGCTCAGTCACGTACACGGTCCACCAAACTGCACCGAAATCAAACCTGCGGCCGGTCTCGTTCATGCCAGGAAAGCACCACGAGGTTCTCGCCCATCCAACTCATAGGATATAGGTGGTGAGATAGGGAAACTCCCGCCCATTGTAGGTCACCGTTGCCATCCGATTCCATCTCAACAACCTGAGAGAAAAATAGGTGACGGGTACTAAATAACACGATGCAATCAACTAAGATGGTATCTCTCCATCTGGTGGCCTCATCCATCCGATATTTAGTGCTTCCTTAACTCGCACAGGACACATCTTCCCAGTTGGCAGTCTGGATTTATCTGAGCATCTGTGGGGCGAGAAAACCGTGAAAAGTTCCGGAAGTTCGTGGCCCTCCGGCTTCATTCAAGCCTGCAGTAGCTATGAATGTTGGCCTGGGGTATTTACCATTATTTTCGGCGCAATTTGGACGGTGTGAGAGAGAAGAAAATGAAGCACATCTTGGCAGAATGAGTCAAACAAAAAAAATGGGAGGACGAAAGAGGTGAATGAGACTTATGTGAGCGGAATGCGCCCCGCCAAACCCTTTCGTCTTCGATATCCTTCATGTTAAGAAAACAGCCGATGTTGCCATACCGAAGAATAGGCATGACAACTTTTCCATTTTCTTTCAAAATAGCAAAACTCGACATCCTTCTCTGGTCGATCATTCCGAGACACATGGACCCCAAGAACTCTCCAAGGTATGTGAGTTATCTTGATTAAGCGATCAGAAGCAGTTTGCTGGGATACTGGTCTGGAAATCACTCCGTCAACGTCCACATCCCGCGAACGAAGAGCGACCCCTCGGACCCATGGAAAACTACATGGAAGCACTCTGGGTGTTGCTAGAAAGAAACTGGAAACTTTTCTTTCGTTTAAGGTACGTTTAGCGACATTTAGGAGCACATTTGGACTGGATATCTTTTGACGGCCCTGTGGATGCGGCTCGGATTCTGTTTCCCTGGGTTCAGGATATATCAAGATCACACTCCTCTATAAGCTCGTCGCCTTCCATGTTCTACCCTCCAGTCACCATTTGCATGGTGTCTACGTCCACCATATTTTCCCATTTAGCCCATCTCTGGGTGGTATTTCATGTGGCAATGCACCTTGGCGTTGGTTCCCAACGTGTATGGCGAAGGGGAACTTGGACTGGAGGATGTATGCGTGGGGGTCGATGCCCAAACTTACGTCACCAAAAGCTTCTTTACCGTAGGCCAGAATTGTATGTGTTGAACGTGGAACTCTTCTTTCACAGGCGGAGTCAGCATGCGGTTACTTTCTCCTTCAGGAACAATACCTGCCCCAGGGTCACGGGAACACGCGAGGCTCCAAGAAACGTTACCCGGCCTACTACACCCTCATTGATGAGGCGATTTCGCAAGGAAATCCCGAAAAAAGTGGCACGGGATGCGTACGCGTCGGCGGAGGAGCTTGTTGCCGATTTCTGCCTCGTGCACGACAATGCCGTGGAGTACAACTACCCAAACTCATGGATTGTTGAGGATGTCGCTAAACCCTTGACTTATGTTGAAGAGCACGCACCCGAAACCGCCTTACCTGCCGACTCTGGGCCTGAAACCACTGGTTTCTTTAGGCACCACCGGCCTGAATGTTCTTGCAATAGAAATGTATTGGCGGATTGTCTGAGGATCAAGCGGCGTGTACTCCTTTGGAGGTTGATGGTTGTGTTGATGCATGTAGGTGACGTGACGAGCCAACTATTCATCACCTGCTTCGGTGGCATGGTCCAACATCAAAAACATGATATCGAAACGAGACAAAAGAGCGGCAGGAAGATTGATGTTTTCATGTGGCGACAAGCGTGGGTTGTAAAGTCCGTACAAAGGGTTAGCCGCAGCCAAAATGGAAGTGCTGGCATTCAATGTGGTGCTGATAGCTGCCTTAGAAATCGAGATCGTTTGTTGTTCCATCACTAAAAGAAATAACATTAAAGAGGGTGTACGGGGCCACCTTCGGAAACGTCCAGCAGGGAGATTTACCAATCCCCAAGCAACGTTCTGGAGAACGCTTTACGAGCATTTGTAAACCCCTCTCTAAAGAACCTAGAAGGAAATATATCTATTGGGGCCAACACTATCAAAAACAAAGACTTTACCGTAGTTCATGATCGATCTCGTACCGGTATCAAAGTCACCTCCGGTTCCATTACCATTTGCAGCCGTGCGACCTTTTCGCTGCCTGCCCGTCTATGAGACAATTTCCCTTACCCATGAATTGAACTGCTATCTTATCTGCAATAACTACCTTGTAAAAACCATTAACGATTATTAATGACGATAGATAGATATAGGTTTGTCTTGGTGTGTTGGAAGACGTCATTGGCCACGACTTTCCTGGAGAGGGTCAACTCAGTGGTCTGTTTATGGGTGGAATTGACCCGGAGGAGTACGCTGACTATTACCAGTTGATGGACACCCCAACTTCATTCACTAATGTGCGTGCCAAAGTGACCCTGCGTGCCAAAGTGACCCTGGGGGACCTTTTCTCGAGGAAAAGTCTGTGCTTGAGGATTTACAGGCACTCTACCATGCGGTTTTCAATCTTCTCAAACGCTCAAACTTACAACCACCCTTCTTGACTTATCCACGACGGCCTGGAGGAGTGGCTTCTGGTGTTCTCCGAGAAGTTTGCTGCCCAAAACGCCCTTGTAGCTGACTCTACGCCTGGCTTGAAACTCACCCTGAAGGCACCCAAAGACCCGGTTAAACTCAAGGTGAAGTTGAACTTGAAGGGCAAGACTCCTGTTTCTCCTCCACTCCTAGCAACAGGCCCCGGCAGTGGAACCCAGCTCTTTATAGAGTTGGGAGTCTCTTCTGAGTAACGCCAGTTTTCTGGGGCCTTTTCTGTCGCCGTAGCCGCAATGTGTTCCTACTCAAGTACAGCCCACAGGAAGCAGACTCAGAAGACTCAAAAGAATCAAGACTCAAATGAATCAGATGTCATCAGTCGAGTTCGCCAGCGACTCAAGGTGTCCGAAACACTCAATTCAGCGAATTCGGAGAAACATCCAAGTCCACCGGCCACCCAGCTTCTTGTCGGAAACGTTGCAATTTCTTGGCAACCATACTGGCACATGTCGTGCACCTACCTCGTGCATCTACCTCGTACATCTACCTCGTCCACGAGCTCAAAAGTCGGTCCATGACATACCATATTCGTCAGAATGAGGGAGCACCGGTGGCTCGGGAGGATGGTGCACACTTTCGCTGTGCTTGTACTTGGTAGTCCGTGTTGTTGTGAATTAGACACGCGGGTAATGCCATTATTATAAGATATTTTGCGATAATAACGATATTTATATGGCCTTGGATTGTATAATCGGGCAGTTCTTGAGTACGATGTTCTATTCCATATGCGCAGTATCAAAACAGGATCCTCTGTTTCTAGATTCTGACCTCAGTGACGAGGACATCAGCAGTTTTGAATTTTCTTGACGATTTCGAGTGCCGACGCTTCCAAACGAAGAAAGGTGCATTGTTATATGTACAGCGTCCGTGTGGCCCACAATTACTGTTCCAGTGGGGACCAACACATTGTTCAATCACGTTCCGGTCTTTTATAGCTAGCACAAATCTTATACCGAGGATTCTTTTATCACGGACGGATGGTTCAGTCAGAAGACTTTTAAAGAAACAATTCCTCTTACAGGACGCCACTATTCAGTGTCCTAAAGCTCTATATATAGTCATTAAAGTTCTCGGGAAAAAACTGGTCAGTAGCGATGAAAGTAGACCTCCAGAAGGCCTCCATAACATCGCTAATTAAATTCTCTGAGTTATTAAAATTAGCGAAGTAGCTAACAATGCCATAACGTAGGCTTTTTGATCGGCGGGGGGAAGTCAAACCCCTGACCTTTCATTTTAGGGCCTACAGAATGTTTATAAAAGTAATTTTCTTTCCCACTTTCCCACTTGGAATCAGATATATGGAAAGAAAATCCAGGAAATCATCTCTTGGGGAAAACGTTGCAGTGTTTTCTATACTAAATGACCCCATTGATCCCGATAGCCAAACCTTGGTTGGTGCCATCAAAGGTACTGCAAGGTATGGTACATGGAACTCACAAAGTAAACACAAATGTTTCCATCCCAGTCACCTAACATGCTTGTGTGGGTGTGGTTGTATTCCGAGGAAACCATCAACAAGCTACTCCAAGTAGTGTGGAGGTATCCTCGCTATAAGGATACTCGGCCCTGTTTTACACCTCCACGCACTGAAACTTTTTGATGCTTTCAATCCCAAATAAATCGCTTGCAAGAATCAGCTCAAATGTAAAGCCTGCACTTGCTGTGACAGAGATCCCAGTCATATGCAGTGGTAATGCATACCCAGGCACGCTTTTAAGAAGTCCCTTCCCAAATGTAAACGGCAGTATTCGTAGAACGTCAACTCTTCCTGAAACATTTCGCAAGAACATACAAAGATACCAATCCACTGGTACAGCCTCATGCACATTAGAAACGGTCCTGACGTTTCTTGGCCTCATAAAACATCGCCAGATTGGGCCTGCAAAAATCCTCTTGTTGGAAACCAAACTAAACCATGGCACTCACCGTGCTCCTTTTCGGCGGTGGGGCCCCAGCCCTTTAGACTTTTCACGACTCCCTTCCTATATCCAAAACAAAAGACTTGGACCCGACGTCGTCCTCGTCGTCTTCTTGGCTCTCGAAGCCGTTGAAGGCGCTCCCATGCTCGTCATTTGCGTTGTCATCGAACACAGACCTCCGCGGCAGCTTGCGAGTGGATGTGGCACGTTTGATCTCTCCAATGTCCGAGTCGACATCGGAGTCCGAATCGGAATCTGACCCCAGGCCATCCTTTTTTGCTGACCCCGAATGGTCCTCACTCCAGAACGGCGACGCATCCGCCGCGTAGTGTCCCTGTCCTTCCTGGTGCTTACCCCCATGGTCCAACTGAACCTCTATCTCCTCTTCGTCTTCATCTTCTTCGGCTATATCTTCGTCAATACGAGTCACGTTCACAAGCTTAGGCTGCGCGCGGACCGCAGTCATGGTATTTTTCCCGTTCGCGTCAGCCCGCTCGTGAACAATCAGCGCATTATCGATCCCGGTAAAGTTGGTAAACACCGATTCGTTGTCGTCCAGAAAAATCGACCGTGTATTGTTCTTGGTCGGACGAATGGTCACCCCCGGAATATAAGCAATGGGCAATATATTGGAAGCGTTGGTGGTCGACATGGTGGTTGCCATAGAATCTCGTTTCGACAACATGTCGCTATTGTCGTAAGATATAGTACCGGGAGCAGAAATGCCCGGCGGCACACGTCGCTGCACGTCCGGTCCACCCCTGGTCCGTGGTCCTGCGCGACCTCCGCCTCGCTTGTTTTTCATATGTCCAGGTGGCCGCATAAAAGACTCGTACGCAGAAAGACGGTGGTTTTTGGTCCCTGGAACCAGAGAAGACAGGGTGGTGCGCTGAGCCGTGGGGCGCCCTTTTTCGCTTTGATCGGTGTAGAGACTTTCATGCCCGGCACCAGCACCACTGACTTGGGAATCCATCTCATACTCACTGTCGTAGCCGTCTGAATCATCATTAAGTCTGGGGTGTTTCTTGCGGTACACCAACGTATAGTAAAGAACAATCGCTATGACAAGAGCCACAACCCCACCAAGAACACCACCTACAATCCCACCAACTGCGGACCCAGAGATGGACCCCGAGCTGGAAGCGGGCACGCATCTATATTTCGGACACGTGTTGCAAGTCTGTGAAGTCAACGTACACTCTTCGCCTGTGGAACACTGCGGACATGATCCTACATTGGGCGGGCAAATCACGCACCCGTTGGCGGACGTTGGGTATGATGTACTGCTGGTGCTGCTGCTTGTAGTCACGTCATCTCTTAACCGTAGTGAATGAGGTGGAGTGATAAACGCACTCATTTGAAAAGACATCGTGCTTATCTTGTGATTTTTAAATCTTGGTTGGTGCGTTTCAGATGAAGCAGCGAAGGTGTTTGAAATAGTGGTGGAGGCGAATTAAACGAGCGGATCTGAAACACGCGTTGAGTTCTGAAACTGACCGGGATAGGGTGTTTTTTTTTTCTTCTTCTTGTTTTTATTTGGCTTTTTTTCTCCCCTTTGTGTTCACTTGGAAAAATTGTGATACAAATATTTGCCTATCGCGTCTTGGGAAAACCAACTAGTGTCTTTCGAGTGAAGTTATGGCCTTGGTGGTGGATGACTGGAGTGAAGGGGTTGCCAGCAAATTTCTGGATACCGAACCCAAAATGTCGCCTGGTGATGGATGCTCGCGCCTGCATGGATCATGTCTGGGCGCGTCATGGCTCAAAAGAGGCTTAGCCGGGTGAGCAAGGTTTTGGGAATTGCAAATTGATATGGACAGAAGAATATTTGAGTGGATTGGAATATTTTCTTTTCTCTTAATCATTGCTCTTTTTTTTCTGTTCTCTATTTTTCTGTTCTCTTTTGTTTCCTAGGATTGTGCGTCCATGGGCCCAAGAACCCCCCTCCTTTCATGCACATTATCAGCGTATTGATAACAGGTTTCCCTGGGCGACGCAGCCCTATATGCAAGGACGTCGACGTTCTAGCCTTCGTTAAGCTTTGGTTCATTGCTTGTGTCTAAATTAGTACACCCACCAAAGGATAAGGCCACTTTTTGGTAAGACACAAGACAGGGTACTCGCACGAGGAAGTTGGCCATGTTCTTTGAACGCATCTCAGTGGCCAAAAAAAAGAAAAAAGTTGCAAGACGTCAGCAAAGGTAAAAAGAGGTTAACCAAAATTAAAGAATACCCTCCTATCGACAACGCAGTTCGTGCGGCTGGGAACGAGCCATCGCTCAGAAAGTACGTTGTGCATCACGATCAAACACAAAGTTATCCTTTCGGCGAACCAACCAGCTGCTTTCGTAGTCAAAGTATTTGTAGCTTGCGGAACTGGACTCCTTCTCGCCATTCTGAAGACCGCCCAATATCGAGCGGGACTTGGGCCGTTCTTCCTTGCTGAACCATTGTTTGGTGTTCAGGTTGAACACCCACCCACGGCGGGATAATTCCCTGGCGGCGTTCCATTTGGCCAACGCATCCTGGTTCTCGTTGTAGTAGAAGCAGAAGAATAACGTATCGGTGTCGAACTTACGCATGATGGTGGCGGAGTTCAACTCAAACATAGGTTCCTGGGGGTAGTCCACCGACGATGGGTGTACATTTGTAGGATTGTATTGTCTGGGGCGTTCCAGGTCAAACGAATCTGGGCAATTGAGCAAAGACGCCTCCAACTGTTGGCTGATTGCCTGGAAGGGAAGAGGGTTGTTCAACCGGCTTTGTGCAAGAGCCGCCACATTGGCCGAGTTGTCCCAGAACGCTGCCACCTTGGAATCCTTTCTGTCTTTAGGAAGAACTGGCAGAGGTGATGGCAGCAGTACCACAGCCGTGGAGACAGCGCGGGAAGATTCAGCAGCGGCAGCAGCGGAAGCAGCGGAAGCAGCAGCAGGAGTTGCCACCGCTTGAGCTGGTTTCGTAGCAGGTGACTTGATTGCAGAAGCGGCCGCCGCAGCGTGTGTCATGGCCTTCTTCTTCAATTCCTCCGCTACAGTCAACTTCACTGGGGTTTGGACTGGGGTGCCTGGTTTCGACTGGGGGTTCAAGCCAGGGGGTGGTGCTCTGCTGGAGGACACGGGAGCCGAAGAAGTGGCGGGTGCGCTGGTAGGGGGTACGTTTGAGTTAGGCGCCGAAGCCGACGACGACGACGACGACGACGATGCTGACGCGGGCGCGGTGTTTGCGCCATTTTGGCTACTGGACGGCGTGATTGAGTTTCCAATGGTGATGGTCACACGCGGATGCTCGGGAGCCTTTGCCGCCTTCACTTCTGTCTTTGTGTCTGTTCCCTTCAGGTCGGTTGTTTTCACCTTCAGGTCCTGGCTTGCCTTTGTGTCGGTGGCACCGCCCGAACCGCCGGTGGAAACAGCCGCCGACTTCTTCGGACTCAGGTGTGCTGACGTGTTCAGCGGCTGTTGCAGTTGCAGTTGCAGATGGGGCTGTGCCTGTGCCTGTGTCTGTGCCTGTGACAGGGTCGGCGCCGGTGGGTCTACGTGGGTAGGAGGCACCACCTCGAGCGACTCGTCGAGTTCAAGCAAGTCGTAGAAATCGTCATACTCGACAAAATCGGGGCTCTGGTTGTTCTCCACGTAGTAGTCCAAATCGTCCTTGATTTCGTCGACTTTTTCCGGTTCCAAGCGATAGTTCTCCAAGTTACGAAGTACAAGCTCCAAGCGCAGGATATGGGAGTTGTTGCGGTCCAGTTTAGCCGACAAGTCGGCAAGCGCCGATTGGGCCGCCGACAGCTTTTTGCGGTGGGAGTACTGGCCCATTTCGCCCGATAAAAGCTCGTTTTGTCTCTTCAACTCCTCCAAAACCTCAACTATATACTTGGCGGCCTCGTTCTTGCGCGCCTCGTCAAGGCCACGTGCGCCGAGTTTCGTTTGCAACTCAAGCCCTTCGTTGGAGAACTGCTTCATTTTCGACACCTTCTCCACCTCCTTGAACCGTTCCATGGCGTTCTCGATGCGGCTACGGGTATCGAGCAACACCTCCTTGTCGAGCTTGTTGCTGCTGTCGCCCAGCCACTGCTTGACCTGGTCACGCGACCGCTGCAACTTCTTGATCTCCTTGCGCAAGTCGCCCTCCAATTTTTCCTTCAAGCTGGAGTTTTCCGTGATGCCGATTTTCTCGTAGATTTCTTCAAACAGTGCCAAGCCTTCGCCGACCTTTTTCTGGAGCTTATCGAACTCCTGTTGTAGTTTGCGCGAGCTCATGGTGGGTGCTTTCGTTGGGTTGTTTAGTATGTGGGGCAAAGCCTGGTTTTGGTGGGTTTGATAACACGCTATTGCTTGACGGGTTGAATGTCTGTGGAGCGGTGGTGGGTGAGGTGCTCACTGGTGGGTGAGGTGGTGGGTGAGTCCGCTACCGTGAAGTTGCGCAGCGCACGACTTATTATGAGGATGGAAAGATGGGGGTTTTTGATGCTGGGGGGGTTTAAATTTTGAGATGCTGCAATTGATGGTTTTGCTATGTATAGAGGGTTTTTGGGTGGTTTTATTTTTCCATTTTTTGGGTGTGGGGTGTTTTTGTCTGGGGGTCTTTGGGGGTCTTTGGGGTATACAAGTGATGGTGCAGCCTTGGTGTGCGCTGCGTAAAAGAGCCAAAGGGAAACCCTCAAAAAGCTCGAAAAAAGGCTCGAGAAAAAGGCTCGAGAAAAAGGCTCGAGAAAAAGGCTCGAGAAAAAGGCTCGAGAAAAAGGCTCGAGAAAAAGGCTCGAGAAAAAGGCTCGAGAAAAAAAGCTGGGTTCTTTTTTTTGGTGAGTCTTCTATACTGGTCTCTTTATCGCCGGGTCATAAGTCTGTGTTTTGGCGTGGCGTATGAGGAACGCACCGTCAATGGACTGAGCGTGGCCTGGCAGTTTACTCTGTTATAACGATAATACGGGGCTTTATTAAATTGAATGTTCATTGTGAAACCGTATCGAGGAGGTCACACGGAAGGTTTTGGTGGAGTTCATTAGGAAAATAACTGTGACCCGCCATTTGAAGGGTATGTAATAGATATAGTAGTAGCAGCCATAGTAGCCATAGTAGTAGACTTACAACTACGCCCTGGTCACTATTCCCCTACAGAATTCTGCCATTCTTCTTGTCTTTTATCCGATTCGTCCAGTCACCTTTAAAGCATTTTGTAGCATTTTGTGGCCTTGTGTGGCCTTGTGCAGCCGAAATGATATGGTATACGCGATATCCTTATAACCAGGTGGGAAGCACAGACACCACGCTTCTCGCAGAAACCCCAGGTTGGCCAGGTTGGGCAATTATATTAACCCCGGTTTCCGCATTTCGTTGGCCTTCCAAATTCTCTGGGCCACCACGCCTACAATTCTCCATGTATGTGGGGTACTCCCTCGCCCAAGCCGCACTGAGTCGTATTCCTTGTAGTAAGCATCAGTGGACATTACACATTCACTAAATCGAACTCCCGAGGCTCGGTCGGATATGCTTCCATCCACCGTCTTTCTTTATTCTCTCGCTACTTCCACAGTATACATTACTTCTCGCCAAGCTCCTGCTTGAGAAACTCCTCACTGAAATGGCAGATCTGGTGGAAATTCGTCTCAAACCCATCCCGGCCCCCGTAGTAGGGGTCCAGAACCACCTCAGCAAACTTGTCGTCGGTTCTCCAGCGGCCAAACATCTCCACCCTGGTCCTACTGCCACGTGGCTTGAGATGCAACAAGTCGCCCTTGTTCAGCTGGTCCATGCCAATGACATAGTCAAAACGGGCAAAATCTCCGCTGCTGATTTGCTGCGCCGCGTGCTTTACCGGCACGTTGTGCTTGCGACACGTGCTGGCGGACCTGGAGTCGGGGCTTTCGCCAATGTGCCAGCCCGACGTTCCAAACGAGTCAATCACGTCAAAACGGTCTTCGTAGCCTAGTTCCTTGACTTTATGCCTGAACACGGCCTCGGCCATAGGCGAGCGGCAGCTGGTGGTGTTAGTAGGGGTGTTTCTTGAACTGTGGGCTTTTTTTGGTGAAATTGCCGGGGACTGTATCATTTTGCAGTATGTTGCAATATTACGCCTAGGCCATTTGCTCGAGCAGGCTGGCTGGCTTTTGCAATTTTGGTATTTTGCCATTTTGGAATTTTGGGCTCACTTACATGTTTCCGAGACACACAAAAGCCACGGAGATCTTCTTTCCTTCGGTCATAATCGATGGTTTGTGTGGTTTCTTCCGCCTGGCACGTCAGTTGCGGCCCTAAATTGTAGCTTGCGAACAGGGTCGTGCGATAACGCGAAATATCCCCAGTAGCGGGCCGGGCCGGGGTTTGGGCTTTCCCAGCTGTTTTGGGGGGTAGGGTAATTTTCCGCAAAACAGTGGTGATTCGAGTTTTGGGCGTTTCAGTGGGATGGATGTGGGTCCTTTATTTCGTTTCGGTGTTTTTATCTATTTTTTTGGCTCTGTGGGGTTTTAGCCCATAGTGGAACACGGCTGTTGAGAGACTTGTGAGGGACCGGTGAGGGACCGGTGAGGACCGGTGAGGCCCTATTGGAGAACCATACGCAACCGTTGCTGCGGCTGCGAAACTTGCTATGTGCAATGTGTTTATAACAATACCAGAAGCTAAGGGGCACTTTGGCATTTTTATGCTCAACCCCCTTTTAAAGTTTGGACTGTTCTATCTGACCTTTGCTTTTAGCAGCAGTACACATATGATATCGGGTGTGGACGTACTACGGCTTTTGTCGGAGTCCTGGCCCACTGTGGTGGGCCTCTAGGCCTAGTGCACAGTGGGCCTTTAGGTCTATTTGCTCACACTAGGCCGATATTAGTCGGGCTACGTGAACCAGCTATCACCTACAATGATGAACGAATTCCTATTATTGAATTTCCTTTACTGGATTTACCTATGACCGAACTACCACTTCCTGGACTCGCGGCTGACAGCTTTAGTACTGCTTCTTAAGATAATAGTTATTAGTCTATATCTCAATGGTAGAGAGTATGATTGATAATCGTAGTATATAGGTTCAATTCCTATTAGACTAAAAATGTATATACTTGCCCCCTATTATTATCAGTATCATTTCTGATCATAAGACTATACCTTTTTACATAGTTTTTCAATGTAAGCCATGTGTTAAGAAGGTCAAGAAAATAAGATCCATTAACAAAGGACTGTGTTCCCCGCCGCGTATCAATCATTGTCCCCGGCCCGGCTTAATTAAGGGGATTGCTAAATTTCACTATCAGCTGGAAGATTATTTTATCAGCTCCAAATAGAACAATAGTACACGCATTTATAGATAAAATTAGAAATATATTTAAAAGTCTCAAAATCTTGACTCCTATTATCTAATTATCTATTTTCTCGGCCACGGGCTCTGAAAACGATGGAGTCTTCATGTTAAACCAAAAATGCCTCACTTTGGTCTTTTATCGAGGGAAAAAAAACACGGAATGCAAGCATGTACAAGCATTATTGCTGTGGTAAGAGCATGTGTCACTCCAGTAAAAGCGACATATCCGTTTCTATAACAAGCCATGGAAAGAATTAAACAAGCACCGGAGTAAGTCACCGAAGGAGCCGCTCTGATCTGACACATCCAGTTGGAAACCCTTGTGACCCCAGTTAAAAATGGAGCCCTTTTTTGGAGCCAATTGGGATGCCGCATATGCGGTACCGGCAGCAGTTGGAAAAGCCGAAGCCACTTCAGCCATGGAGTATGCAACGGATGTGACATCAGCCAATCCGAGAAACCAAGGAATGGGTGACATACCAACCACAAGTTGCTGGTAGTCAAAAGTGGCAGCAAGAGATGGAAGCAAGCCTAGAACAGAAAAGGAAACTGCAAACACTGAAAAGGCGCCGACGTTCTCGGGGTGAACTGTCTGAACACTTGAAGATTTGAGAACACTTGAAGATTTGAGAACACTTGAAGATTTGAGAACACTTGAAGATTTGAGTCGACTCACACCGCCCCTCCAACAGGGTCCATGCCAGTTTTGAAACGTCACTAGTGGTCTCACCAAATTCATGCTTGAGCCAACACAAAAACGCAGCTTTTCATTTGAAACACTTCAATTATGGATGTGCCGGCTCTTAAAATTTCCCCGAGAAATGTGAGCACCCGATACTGGCCTAACCCATTGCTCTTGTCCTTGGCACTCGGCCCTCCTAGGCATCTTGAGCCCAGAATATGTACGACGGAACCCCTTTGTTGGTTGCCAAGAAAACACGGTGACTAACTCATTACTAAGATCATCACTGTTAGTGGGCACTGCCTTGGGATTACATAATCGTATATATTGCCTAGACAGAGTCGTGTCGGCTCTTCTAGACTCACTCTGAATGTATATAGTGCCGTTTTCCCGTTTGTTTTGTTGGACAAAAAGGCTAGTTTGGTTTGAACACACGAAAATACTGCCTAAGATGTCTTGCGTACAGCGAACCTATCAAGAAACATGGTTTATATTCTTTCGTTGATCACTGAAAGGAAGTTACACCTCGTTCAATACACATTTGTGTGAAGAGGAACCAACTGGTCAGTGAGTGAACTCAACTCGATTTTTCCTGTGAAAGGGACTTTCTAAGCAAGCAAGGGTTTAATTAACCGAAAACGGTACACTTTGTTTGGTCTTTTTTGAGCCACACCCTAAATTGTTATTGAAGTAAGTGACGAATAATCCTCTTATTTCTTATCGAAACCAATTCACAACCGGCCCCACGTTAAATTATGTTTAGGTTGTTTTTTCAGGTCACCTCCTGTGTTTGGAAGGCTTTGCAGTTCACCAAAAGGGGTGTTGGGCTTCTCGCTAGGGAAAGAACACCCTGCTTCCTTTTCGGCCTTTTTTTACTAAAGTAGCAGGTTAAATTTTATATGAGCAAGAACTATTTCAGGGTCTAGTAGCATGAAACCTCACTGACTATCCCTAGACGGTGGCTAGATTACTCTTTATAAGAATATTACCCTGGGGCGATTGTTTTGCTTTTGTATCCATTCAAATACTCAAAAGCCTCGAAAAGGTATTGTAGAATGAAGAATCAGTTTATTGAAACCCCAAATGGCTCTATATCCGGGACTTTGTTGCCTTTCGTTCCTCGACAGAATTGCCCAATTAAATGATCGTTATATCCAAAATCGGCGTATCCGTGCCTCCGCATCCTCCAAAAACTAAGAAGTCTGGTAAAACAACGTCACCTCGTCTGAAAATCTGGATACACTTCACTGAATGAAAATTGTTGATTAAGGATTCCTCCCAGGACAATATGACCAAAAGACGGATCTTTCACATCGTGTCACGTGATGTGCTCCTACCTAACTTCAGCGTGGAATCATACTATTATCCAAGCTAGGAAACAACCGTAGGTTCCACGACAGAAAAGCCCAAATAAAAAAAATCATTATCCCTGTATACATAAGAGCTTATCTATTTATGGAGCTTTTTTGAACCCATCTTGTGGGGATGCATTCAACAAGTTTGGGGATAAATTCTTGATGCTTATGAACCCTGGCGTAAGTAGTATATTTGTGAATATTCTATTAGAAAAAAAGGCGCTTAAAACCTTCAAAATACAGTTATGATCGAATATTCATTTACTCTCTCTTCTAGAATTGTACATCACAATTGTATACCCGCAAATTCAAAGTTTTTCTGATACAAGTAAGTCTACAGCTTCTAGTTATGTTTTTAATAAATACCAGGTTTTCTCCAAAAAGTGCAGGGAAGTATTCTGGTGGTATTTAAAATGAGAATTATCTGTTCTCAGTGCGTAAACAAGGTTTTCAATCAAACACATGCAAATCCAATCCATTTATAAGAGCACTTGAATTAAAGCAATATGCAGCTAAGATGCTTTTACTGGAAACCCTGTAGCAGATACAACTTCACCCGGGGCTCAACGGAATAATTGAACGCAAATCGCCTGGAATTCAATCCTATCCATGTTTGGCCCACGATAAACTCAACACGGTCAATTATATTTGTCATCAACCCGTCAGTATTGTTTTCCTGAGAACACATAATACCAGTCTTCAGAAGACTTACTATTTCTCCGCCCTCCAGCCCCCAGTACCGCACTTAATAGCCCCTTTTGATCTCTCTAAAAACCCAGGCTAGCATATAAAGTATCTTTTGGTGCAAGTATTTCTCTCAACCTTCCAATTTTCCCCACCCAAATTTGGAACACTCACTTTGGTTATCAATGTGGGATAAGGAAGCGTCTTTTTACCACCCAATCCTTCATGGTGCCGGCTCAAACATACTTTGAGGAAGACCCTCACATATTTATGGACTTTTGTCACTTCGGCCCATGAATGGATTCCCACGTATTGTTATAGCCAACCAATGTACTGCAGACGGATAATTCGAGGTTGGATGGTTATAGGCATATCCCCTGTTTGATTGCTCTGGTGTTCCCTTCAAAATGGCTGTTTGGGGCAACCCACGTTATATCAATGTGTTTTTAACCGTGGAGTTCCTGTTTTTAGGGTATTTCCTAAGATCCATTTTTTCACCCTGTGATTTGTTACTTATTAGGATGTCAATTATTGTCACGGTTTATAATATTGCGAATTTACAAGACAGTTTCCCCAATGCGGTAAATTTCAAAAAGTCCCAATAAATGTTTCTTTAATATTTTGCCTTCAATGTTCGAACCAAGCACCGCCCATTATAGCTCTGGTGTGGAATAAACTTTTGGTTTTTTTAAATCCGTGTGGAAAGCCGAAATCCAAAATATTATTTGGCCACTCCTCGGCGACCATCTGTTACCCTATGATTGGCGCACGTCCCTGTTTCCATATACCTAAGGAATAAAAAAGTATTCTAGACAATGTTTTGTATTGAAAATCACCACAAACAAGAGTTTGTTGGATCTCTGCAGCCCTTATTTTATGAGTATCCCCCGAGAAAATGAACTTTAAAAGGAACGTTAAAAATGCAACGTCGTATTTTTCTGTACGGGGTTATAAGTCAGCATAGCTAGCCCCAAATTCTTGTGCTAGTTTAAAATCTGCTAGAGTGACTTCATAGCAAGAAATTTCAGTGGCCCGGGCCATAGACCTGACCTTTATCACAATTTATCAAATATCCATGCTTATTGGTACGTAAACTATGAGGATAAGCTAAGAGCAGCAGGGAGTTCGCACTCCTTGACCACTGGTCAATTACTTACCTGGGGGGTTTCTTCTGAGCTGGTCACAGTTTTCGACATTTGCTCAATCACATATGCATATATAAATAAAAATGGGTAAAGCTGAGAACCAATCTGCTGATTAGTAGTTGTTTCCTTCAACGATTGCCTCGTCCTCGCCAGCATCACAACCAATGCCGTGGCTTCGCTAGCTGGGCGAGCGGCACATCTTTGGCGTCTTTCATCATCCTTCAGGGGTTGAGGAACCACCGGCCCGTCAACCACAATTCATGCCCACTTCTCCACCATCCAACGATACTACGTTTTTTGGAGCCCACCGAGCCAGCTTTTCCAGTCATCAAGCTCAATAGGCGCAAAAAGGCGCTTCTCCATATCGTCATCCATCTTGAACTTCTTATCCTCAAAAAGCAAATCCATATCATCGTCATCTTCCTCATCTTCTCTCTTGCGCTTGAGATCCAAATTCTTGTCTTTCTCCTGCTGCTCTTTTGTGGCCAAATCCGCGCATTCGTGCAAAATGTCGCATCCTGTAAGCTCGGCAATAAACTCCACTTGACGGAATGCAGATGTGATCGCTTGTGATTTGACATCGCTGCTCCATTCACTAGAGCTCAAGGGCGAAAGAGGAGAGCGAATTCCTTTCTTACTATCTTTTGCCTTGGTGTCATCCCCACCTGTAGAATCCTGATCAAGTTCAAGCATATTGGAAAGCGCAGCAAAAAAGAATTCTTCTGGATTACTCTTCGAGAGCTCCCGCCTCTTCATCAATTTCTTGTCCATATTGCTAGAGCCAAACACATCCCCTGTAGAAGTGATTATATCACTAGTTGGTGGCGGTTTGCTATTCACTGGGGGTGAGTTGGAATTAGGTGTACCCTTGGCACTTTGAGATGCTGGTATTTGTGGAGTCGAAATACTATTCGGCGTTTTAATGGCATTTGCCAAAGTGGCAGGCGTCGCTGCATTTGCAACAGGAGTTGGTAAAGCAGTGGCACCCTTAACTGATTTTCTTTTAGATGCAGCTTGCTTTTTTGGAGCTTTTGCTCCACCTTTGGCTGTTGCCTGTGTTGGAGGAGACGAAGCATTTGGTAATGCAGGACTTGATCCTATCACCTGTGCGGCACTCGAGTTAGGTCCTGCCCTTTGAGCTTGCACAGGGGCATTGGTGTTATTTCTCATAAACTGCTGGTGTTGCTGCGATTGCTGGTGTTGTTGTGGCTGTTGCTGAGACACATTATTCACAGGCATTCCCTGGGGTAATCCATTGAAGTTTTGTTGCATTGGTTGCTGCTGCAAAGCGACTTGAGAAGCAAATTGTTGAGTAGAATACTGGGCTCCTTGTCTGGCTTGTTGAGACTGCACCGGAGCCGAGAGAGGTTGGTTTTGTGTTTGATTCCGAGCTTGTTGCGCTCTTCTTCGAGTAAGTTCCTCCTTCACAAAGTCCAAATGCTTTTGATACTGAACGCGTATTTTTTCAAGTAAGTCGGGTCCTGCGAGATAAATTCCCACTTGAAGATTCTCGATGATATTTTTAGTCATATTTTTCATCTGAATCAACCGCTTTGTACCCTCAATATTGCGGGTAAGCACGTAGTAATAACTGAGAATACTATCAATATTGGAGTATTGCTGAGTAATCCTGGCCATACTTTCCTTGACATCAATCTTCTCCTTATCTGATAAAAGCATTGTAACATCCTTGAGATGAACACTATTTCTTGCGACTTCTTCAAAAAGAGCTCTAAGCTTCATCTTCATCTCATCAGTCAAAGCAGGCATGACTGAAGCCAAAGAACCCGGGGACATTCGCTGCTGTGCAACATTATTACCTCCAGCCACTGAATCTACAGGCATTCCCTGCGCCGACAAACTTCTGCGCTGAGCATTAGACGAGAGGTTTTGCGAATGTACTGGGGTCTGACCCATAATCTGATTGCCATTCGGTTGTCCCATTTGCTGCATTGTTGGCAGTTGAAGCTGAATATGGGTAGGTACAGGGGGTTGCACAGGTTGTGAACGTTGCTGCTGTTGTTGTTGCAAATAACTGCTAGCATTGTTCGGAGTTGGTTTTTGTTGTTGCTGGCGCTGCATTTGCTGCTGCTGCTCTTGCTGACCCACCACACTGTTCTGTGCCAACCCCTTCTGTTGAGCCTTCCATGCATTTAGCTTTTGATGGGAAATGAATTTTCGAACGAAGTTCTGTTTCTGAGCCGGATCCAAGTTTGGTTGAATTGATCCACTTTGCTGCAACTTATTTAAAAGTGCCATGGCATCTGGGCTATACTTAGCAACGTCTTGAGATGTGATTTGAAAATTGGGAGGTTTCATTTGCTGTTGTTGCTGCTGTTGCTGCTTTAACTGGTTTTGCTGCTGGTGAAGTGGGGCCAGTTGAGACTGATTTTGCATTCCCATCGATGCTTGCATCGATTGCTGTGGTTGCAGTTGGGAATTCTGGATTTGGTTCCCTCTGAAGGCTTGGTTGGCCATTTGCGGCAGACTTTGCATGTTGATGGGATTACTCTGCACTTGTCTGTTCACATTCATGTTCGCCATACCATTCAAGTTATTGACATTGTTCATGACACCCACATTGTTCATGTTGTTCATGGATCCCATATTGTTCATATTCATTGATCCTATGTTGTTCACGTTCATGCCGCCGACGTTGCTCGACATTCCATTTAAATTGTTCATGCCGTTCATGACCCCCATATTGTTCATACCGTTTACATTGCCCACATTTCCCATGTTGTTCATGTTATTCATGTTGTTCATGTTTCCCATATTGCTCATTCCTCCTAAGCTGTTCATGTTTCCCATATTATTCATGTTTGCAATATTTTTCGAGGGGCCACCAGCCATATTATTGAGTTTGTTCTTTGCAGCTGCGGTTCGATTTCCCAAGGCATCCATACCATTCACAGAATTCACACCCATACCGTTCATATTTGACAGCATGTTATTGGTATTGTTGGTGGCAAACGAGTCCGCACCAAGAGTGGCAGCCAGGTTGTCAACTATACCATTGGCACCACCCGGATTTGCCCGGCGCATTTGGGTCAACTTCTGTTGCTGGTGCTGGCGCACAGCTAATTGGAAATGTGCATTATGTACCTCCTTGATCACAGGCATGGCGGTAGCCGGAATGATTTTCTTTTGAAGACACTCATAAATGCGCGTCCATGTGTTCACATTTGGTGGTAAATTTGGCAACTTGCTTAAGAGTGCTGGGGGGATAGGACTCGTCCGGATCATCTGGCCGATCTGCTGGATTTGTTGCTGGGTTGGCTGTAACGCCTGGGGAATTTGTTGTTGTTGTTGTTGTTGTTGCTGCTGCTGTTGCGTATTAGCCACCGGTCCCTGCCGCTGTTGATTTTGTCCCTGTTGTTGTCCCTGTTGCTGCTGTTGTCTATTTTGAGCGTACATGGCCATATTCTGACCAGAGAAATCTGCATTTCCAACATTCCCGTTCCCTCCAACGGCACCAGCCGAAACCGGGCCCCCGGGGCCAGACGTGGCACCACCTAGAGCCAGTGGGTTCCCAGAAGAGTTTGCTTGGTTGCGCATTCCCATACGTAACTGGGTCACTTTTTGCTTGATGACGTTTAGATATTCCTCCTTTGAAGCCGATTTAGCGAACGTAAACTTTTCAAACTCCTGAGCCATGCCAAGGGCCTTCTGTTCATTGTAATTCGTACTCTGGATCTCCTTGAGGGTCGCAGCTAGGATCTGGACAACCTTTTGCCGGTCCACCATGCTATAAGAACTATGCCAAGTTGCGCCCATGCGAGTATTTTGCATTCCGTTCATGACGAAAGCCTTGTGTTGTGTATTTGCCGGGTGATTCAACGACTATAGCGGGGGTGGCACCTGGGTGTTGTGCTCAGAAGCAAAATGTATCGTTTTTGGGGGGTTTTGTTTTGGGGGTTTGTTTTGGGGTTTTGTTTTGGGGTTTTAGTTATGAGGGATTTTTTTTGTTGGTTTCTGAAATAGCGAGGCAGAGTTTTCGGGCGCTATGCTTTCTTTTTTTAAAAGATAATTTGCTAACTTTTGAATTTTCTTCACACGACTTCCCTAGTCAAAGACTTTGTACTCGAAGAGACAGTTGATGAAAACAGAGTTTGGCCACTTTGAGGAATCTGGCAGAGGTCCGAGGAAAAGAGTTTTGGTGTTTTTTTTTGGGGGGTGGTGTGGTTTGCAGTACGCTTGGGGTGATTTTCTGTGGTTTTGAGGGTAGGTTTTAGGACCGACGGGCAGACGGCGATATAAGCGAGGCGGAAACGGCACTGCGTGAGGTGAGGCAGGATGTTCTGGGGCTTGTCTAATTTTTTTTTTTTCGCGGTGTGTTTTTGTTCCGTTTAGTGAGGAAACCCCAAACTCCCGCCGTGTGTGAGGAAGGTGTAAAAAAGGGACAAACAGGGAAAAAGGGGAAACGAGGAAACGAGAGGGAAAACAGGAACGAGAGAGAAAAGAGGGAAAAGAGGAAAAAGAGGAAAAAGAGGAAAGTAGAAAATGATTAGGATAGGAAAAGATAGCAAACGAAGAGGGCGCTTAATAAAAAGAAATCCTTTGGATATTGGGAAAAGAGGAGGCGGGAAAAATCACAGCGTGAAGTTAAAAAGTGTAAAGAAAAGAAGATAAGAGGGTTTGACAGGGCGCTAAATTGGGAGCGCGTGGGGCGTGCTGCAAAAAAAAAAAAAAAAAAAAAAAGAATAGTATAAAAAAGTTTACTAAAAAGGCCGGGGAGCCCAGCAGGAAGTTGCAAAATAAATTTCAAATATAAATGGTAAAGGGCCACACATGATTAACAAAACAACAAACAAGGGATTGGAATACGTTGGATACGTTGGATACGTTGAGTACGTTGAGTACGTTGAGTACGTTGAGTACGTTAAATACGTTGACGTTAAATTGAATACACTGTATAAGTTGAATACGCTGAATAAGTTGAATACGTTGAACAAGTTGAATACGCTGCACCCTATCACACACCTTCTGGTATGAAATCATTATTCTCCCACCAGGATAATACGCGAATAAAATCAGCCCGTTTTTTCAGCCCAATCGGCTCACTATGAATCCCAAAGATCCCACGCTGAAGAAATTAGACAGGAGACCATAACAATAAACACCGCATGGAAACAGAAGGAACAGAGAAAAAACACGAGAGTTACAGAAAAGTTGCAATAACGGAGAAATACAAGACTTGGTCTTTAGCGTTGTGTCTAATGCCCGTGAATGGGGCGACAAGGTCTTAGCGCGCAACAGATAGTCTGCGAAACCTGCAACAATAGAGGCAATGTCAGGAAATCAGCCGAGAAGTGTATTCAAAGACGCGATTGGGAAAGTATAGACGACGGCCAAGTATTGTTTTATTTTTTTCTATATTTTTCTCTTTTTCTTCTGCTTTTCTCTTTTTCTTCTGCTTTTCTGCTTTTCTTCTTGTGTTTTTTTCTTGGGCTTGGTTGATACGTTTTCTTGACCCATCTGAAGGAGAAATTACTCTTTGGGTTTATCCCAAGGGCTTCTTCTTGCTCGGCCAAACTAAGGACCTAAATTAAATCTACACTGTGCAGCCACGCGGCTGAGTGTGGACTGAGTGTGGGGCTGGCCAGGCGCGCACGAGAAATTCCTCTTTGGCCCGGCCCTACAAGATTGAAGTTTATAAAAAAATAGAGATCACACATGGCACTAAAAAGACACAGAGCCAGTTTTTAAAGTGCCATCCATTCTTGGCCTTGTCCCTTTGACTTTGTGGTTGAAGTGGATCTTTTTCAAGTGTTTGGAGATGTATTTTTCTTTGCTACGCCAGAAAACAGCTGGACCAGGGCACACACTCTTGGGCCATGTTGGTGGCCGCGACTGTTTCAGTTTTCACCCAAGCAAGGTTCACCCAAGCAAGATTCACCCAAGCAAGACTCACCCAAGTGTTAGGGTAGGGAAGAGAAGACGGAGGTGAAAAAAGATGAAACTGGGGTTTGGTTTTCTCTGATCTACAATGAATTTTCAATGAAGGAGATGAAAAAAATGTGAATAAAAAAGAGGACGAAGATGAGAGCATGAAGAAATCAGAGAAAATGTCCAAAAAGACTAACTAGGCAAGAAATGGCCCACTTGCCTGAAACAACTATTCAAAGTGCGTTTCATCCTTTCCACCATTTTTCCTGTTTCATATATATTCCGGCAAGAACAATACAAGCCCCTCGCTCAATGTTTGGACAAGCGTAATCATGCATACAAGTCTTTCTCTGTTCTGGTCTGGTTCGTTGAAACAAATAAAATCATCTCTTCCACGCACATGTGGCAAAAATAAAGTCACTGTGCTCCGTTAGTCTCGGGTTCTTATCTCATATCGCTAGCTTTCTGGGAGATCATAAAAAACGTTATCTGATTTTGATTTCCTTCTGAAAAGATTAGTGTTGTATGCACATTGGCACTGCACACACGTTTAACGTTTTCTTATTATGGCCTCGTGCCTTGCACAACAGAGAAGGGGAGGAAGGGTCATAATTACTGTGGGGTTGTACTACACAAGACAGATACACGAACGTGAACTTGTGTGCGGCGAAATTTCGAATCAAGGCTATTAATACGCTAAAATGGGGGAAAACACAGCATCCGTGGTGACAGTGACTTCAGCCTACAGTGCCATCTAGACCACTTACAGAACCAACAAATGAGCCGGCTTCGTGTATCAGCCAGAACATCCGTCGGTGATTGATTTCCTCTTTCTACCTCTTCAAATGCCTCTATGGAGTTTTCTATTTCATAGTATTAATGCAATTAGGGTTGGTCGTCCATCCGTCTTTTTGAATGCTTGAATCCCACCACCTCACCTCTTCTGTTGGCTCCCCCATCAACTTAGTCCGGTGGGTGTCACTAAACCGTAGCAAATGTTCTCTTGACGGCCCTCTTCTCCTCGTAATCTCTCTGCTCAGTCTCGTCGATGAACTCAGTCTCGTGGTTCATCTTCCACTGGGCCTTCTGGAACTTCAAGCCCTGGGTGTTGTAACCAAGCTGCTTGGCTGCCTTCGCAAGCTCGCCACGGAGCTGGCTCTTCACCTGGATCAAGTGGTTGCGGAGGACCTCGTTGCGCTGGCTGATCAACTCCTTGGCGTTGACCCGAATCACGAAAAACAAGACTTTGCATATGGTGGCAAGGTTGACCAAGTTGCCATTGAGGTTCTGGTGGTTGGTCCAGATCTGCACAAACCGCATCAACTTGACGGTGTAGGAGAACGGAAGAACCAAAAGAGCGTCTTCGAGTTGAGCCGCACGGATCTTCAATAACACCGACAACACGTGCTGCTGTCCGGTGATTCCGTATGCCTGAAGAATGGCATTGGGCGTGGGTTTCCCAGGCATCGTGGCCCCGACCTTTTTGCTGTGGAAATCACGCAATTGCGCCTCATATGCCTCGGTGGCCTCCACATCCTCGATACCGATATCAATCGCCTCCATCAACTTTTCTCCTGCCTTCAACGTTTCCATGGTCTGGCGAGTGACCTTGGTGGTTTCGCCGCCCTCGCCCTCGCCCTCTGCCTCGCCGTTTTCGTCGTCGCCACGTGGCGCACCTTCGGCCTCCAACGAGTCCAAAAGCTCGGTCTCGTACAACTCGTCCATTTCTTTCTCACGCTCCTCCTCCAAGAAAACTTGGTCGTTGGTGGCGGTCCAGAGACGGATGGAATGATCATGAGACGTGGACACCACGGAAGCACCGGATCTGCTCACACATAACGCCCACACCTCGCTCTGGTGGGCGGGCAATTTCTGGATACACTGGAACTTGTCTCCATCCCAGTACTTGACCATGCCGTCCTTGGCTGCACTGAAGAAGTTGTGGCTGTCGGGAAGGAACCGCACATTCATGATGGAATCCTGGTGCCCAAAGATGGACTTGTGGCAATCACCAAAGTCCAAGCCCCAGATCTTAATGTTCTTGTCTGCAGAGGAAGTGATGATCAATTTGCTGTCGGACGACATATCAATCGAAAGCACCGGCAACTTGTGTCCGTACAACGTCAAGTAGAGCTTCAACGTATCGAAAAACACCACCTGGACGTTGTTGTTGAGAAGCGAAATGGCCAAGTATTTGCTGTCGCCAGACACACGCACACAAAGCACCTCGTCCGAGAGCTGGAGCGTCTGCGTGTGGGCCAACTTCAACGTGGATACCTCGGCATCGGTGCCTGCCACTGTCTCCTGGACAAGTTGGAAATCCCAGAACTTGACGCACTTGTCGTTGCCGCCGGTCACCAACTTCTTGCCGTCAGGCGTGATGTCCATCGACCAAATTGCAGACCCATTATCGTCTTTTGAGGCGGCGGCGGCGGCGGTGTTTTCGTGAGCGTGCTCAATGCGGTCGATCATGGTGGAGGAGGCCAAGTCGTAAAGCTCCAAGTCTCCGTTCTTGAAACCAACCACCACCAACGTGCCTCCGGGCAAGAATCTACAGCACAAAGCGTAGCCGCCCTCCAACACAAACGTACGCACGACATTGCGGGTGCGTATATTCCAGATCTTGAGCTCTCCGTTGGACGCGGTGGCCAAAAGCCGGTCGTCGTCCGACATGTCCATGGCACGGATGTCTGTGCGGTGGCCCACAAGGTCAACGGCGTTGGTTTTGACGCTGTGGATTTCGCCGGCGCCCGCCTTTCGGAGCTGCTCGGGCAACGCAAGGCTATGGTACTCGATGCTATTGTTGGTCAACGAGATCAAGAGATCTAGCTTGCGTTTTGTGGACGAAGGCACCCACACACACGAGCGGATCTTGGCGGTGGTACGCACCGTCAGGAGCGGGGTGATAAGCATGGTGATCTCGGCTTCTTGAAGCGCGTGCAAGATCTCGTCGTCGTCCAAGCCCTTCTCACGCAACCGCTTTGTCCGCTTGGTGATACCTTTCTTGAGCTCGTCGGCAGAACGAACACGGAACATCTCGCACGTGCGGTCGGCGTTCTGCAACGAGAACACCTCGCCGGTGCCGGTAGAGTCCTTGACCGTGGTAAACGCCACTTGCACACAACGGGAGCTGCTTTGTTTTGTAAACTCGCCCTTGGTGACAATGCGGGCGCCGTCTTCGCGGGACAAGTCGAGCGTCCACACTTTGACCTGGTCCTTGGTTCCGGTGGTGATGAGGGTATCCTTGGCGGCATTTACGCCCAACGCCCAGCACTCGCCCAGGTGCGCCAAGTGGGTTTCAATGCACTGTTTGGCTTTGAGGTCCCATAATTTGATGAGGCCGTCTTTCGACACAGAAACAAGGTAGTCCTCGCCTTCTTCAAGCACGGAGCTGGTCTTGCCCGCCTCGTGGAGAAGCGCCACGCCGGTGATCTGCGCCTTGTGCCCTTTCAATTTGAAGAGACCCTCTTCGGCGACCAAATCCCACACGATGATGGACGAGTCCGCCGACCCGGAAACAATGCGCGTGCCGGTGGAGTCGAAATGCAATGTAGACACGGCCGATTTGTGCCCGGAAAACGTGAGCATCACCGCCCCGGACGTCACATCCCACACCTTGATCGACCCGTCGCTTAGGCCCAGCGCCAAAAGATTTGTCTGTTGATGGTATGCCAAAACCACCACTGCTGCAGGAGCAACGGAAGTTTTTGCGTTGGAAGCTCCGGGAGTCAACCCGTCGGTCAACTTTTGCATGAGTTCGCCCGTCTTGATGTCCCAGATCAAGATCTCTTCTAGCGCACCGGTGGCGGCTCTTCCTAGAGATTTGCCCAGCTGGGTTTCTGCTGGAGGAAGCCAAAGAATATTACATTGAGATGCAATGACTCCAAAAACGGCATCTTGCTCGTACCTATCGTAGGACTTGACCATTTTGTTTGGAGGGAAGGGGTAGAAATATGCAGAAGAAACCTAGAAGAAACCTAGCTAATACACACGAGAACCTGGGTTTTTCGGTAGTGTTTGAGTTTGAGTTTGTGGGGGTTTAAAAGTTCCGGTTAATTTGCTGGTGCTGAAAAGTCTGGAGGGTATGGGTTTTTTACGCTGCGATGACTTTTAGTGCGCGATGGGCCGTTTGGGTTTGGTGGGCGATGGCGGCGCGTGGATATAACGATGGGCGGGCCAGGATCGTTGCGCCGCGGACCCCGCGGACCCCCGCGGACCCGTATCGTTAAAACAGACGGTACCGGTGTATCGAGCTATCGTTGTATCGAGCTATCGTTGTATCGGCATATCGGCACATCGATACTGAACACTGTTGATTGGAGTGGATATATTGACTACAGTAAAAGCACTTTGCATAAGTCATTTACATGCTATTTTATGCAAGTATCGTGATTATCCATTTATCGAGCGTTTTTTGAACCCATCTTGTGGGGATGCATTTAAGAAGTTTGGGGAAATAAATTCTTGAGAGTTATTTACCCTGGCGTAAGTAGTATATTTATGAATATTTCATTCGGAAAAAAGGAGCGCTTAAAGCCTTCAAAATATTATCGTTTAATCATTACGCTCGCTTTTTGAATAGTACATTACAATTGTATACCCGCAAATTCAAAGTTTTTCTGATACAAGTAAGTCTACAAACTTCTAGTTATGTTTTTAATAAATACCAAGTTTTTTGGAAAAGTTCGGGGAACTATTCTGGTGGTATTTTAAAATGAGAATTATCTATTCTCAGTGCGTAAAACAAGGTTTTCAATCAAATACATGCGAATCCAATTCATTTATAGACCGTTTGAATTAAAGTGATATGAAAAAGTGCTTTTACTGAATATGTTTTTAGTAGAGTGTGACCCGAGTCATTATATATAGAATCAATCCCTAGTAACTGGCAAATACATGAAACTATATCTCAAAATACATGTGGCTAAATTTTGCACTTCGCTAATTTTGATCTTCACTGACTGGCCAATCCCATGTAAATCTAGGCAGTCAACACTCAGCTGCATTTTGGTCACTATTTCGTAATCACTGATTAAACTGGAACCCCAAATATCTCCATAACAACTGGCTTTAATGGAGATGGAAAGTCCAAACCATCATCTGAGGATCGGTCTCCTGTTGATTTAGGTCTTAGTGTCAAATCATCCCCTATACTCTCACCCTTGAAAGATTACCCAGAATCTAGAGTTCTAAACTGAAATGTTTTGGATACTTTCAATTAAAAGGATGTCCCATAAGCAATTTATTTTACTCATGCAAACAAGATTGGTTTCCGTTATTATCTGATAAAAGAAGAAATCACCCGAAATGGGTTCTAACTGAAGGTGGGGATGTTTTCAAAGCCATATGTCCAAGCAATGACGCTTTTGAAAAACCTTAAAGGCAAATCATCCAACGGTGGGGGTTTTGAAAACGTCATCGACAAACTATGTTATAATTTTACCTACTAAATTGAAATCAACTCGATGCCGTCCTCGTGAAACTGTTATAATACTACCTGCCTCCCCCGCCCGCCTCGCTGTATCCCCCGCCTCGCTACGGCTGGATACAATATTCCACCTCCGGCTTTTTTTCCTTTGGATAGTCGCAGGTCAACGCTCGAAATACTTCCTCTGCATCCGTATACTGAGATTCAAGATTTAGCCTTAAACTGATCGGCACGTCTGCCAAATACTTAAGCAATTCACGCCAAAACCGCAAGTGTCTCATATGCAAGGACATTGCACCAGCAAATTCGCTGAGCTGTGCTTCAATGCCGCTACTCACGCTGTACAGGGTCAATAGAATGCAATTTAGATGGAAGATACTGTCAGCAAAATGCTGGCTGTTTTCCGGTAATCCAGGGTCTTCGAAAAACCCCAGCGATTTCTCGATGGCTCGGACCAAGTACGCCGAAAAGCCCACCTTGGCCGAGAGCTCGTCGTTTTTCTTGCCCAAGGTGTTGGCCCCGGCCAAAATTTCCTGGAGCCGGTACCGAAGCTCGGTGACCAGCTTATCAAGAAGCAGGTTTTCAAACAAAGCTTCCTCCAAGAGAGCCTTGACCCGAACGACAAACCTCCCAATCAACATTTCTACTTTCTCTACCGTTGTAGTGGAGGAAATGCTGGTTATGTTTCTGTGGGTATACCAATCCGGTTCAAACCCCCACTCTTTTGCAATGGTGTACCCTGAAAGACCTCCAAAAGGGTTATTTGGCAGAAAAGATGCCCTTTTCATTTGAGCCACGGCAGAAATGATCGACACGTGTAGTAAACCAGCAATGACTGAGTTTCCCCTCATTTTCAGCCCTTTATTTTGGTGATTTTAGGTGATTTTGATGCTGTTTTGGAGTTTTTCTGTGGGACGGTGGAGGTTTAAGTAGGCTATATGCTTTCATTTATATTGACGGCTTTTTTGAGGCGGTTTTGTAGGTTTTGAGGCGGTTTTGTAGGTTTTGGTATCCACCGGTTTAATTCCTTGACCGGGCTGTGTTTATGCCTTTGAATGATAAACTTTTATTGTTTTCTGGGGGAATTTACATGATATTCTTTCCATTTTATTGTTAAAATCAAGGATTTGGATGTTCCCACTGAACTTTCCGGGAAAAGGGCGATTCATTCCTTATGTATGGAAACTATTTCACAAACCTCAAACAAAATGGTCAGGGAATTTCTTCTTTTCTCAAAGATTAACTCAATATGGTTTTTTTCTGCAAATTGCTTGCGGAATAGTGCCACCCGGGTGTCTCCCTATCAGTTGGTGCCCTTCTACTGACAAACTTCAAGCGATCCTGTGGAATTTATGTCTCCTTTTTTAAATTCTGATGAACAGCAAGGTACATACTGGGAATTTTACCCATAAAATTTCTTTCCAGGATCAATCGTCATCGTGTAGTTATTATTACCAGCACAATGAGACACTGTAAAAACAGTAAACGTCGTTTTTTGTTGACTACTGCGTTTCACATCTCACACAATAAATATGAGTAGACTAGTTTTTGGTTTAAACACAAAATGAGGCTTAGGAAAATACCAGGCAGGATTGATGTTTCAAAGAGAGAACGGTTTTCCTAAAGAGATTTGGTACTCGCACATGATGTGTGATTATCGCGGAATCGTGCATCACTGAGTAGTAAATTCCTGAAGGAGTATCTTCGTTTATGCGAGCAAAGATTTTCATGTTAAAGGCGCATATTCAGTTGCTGCAACTTATTCCGTCGTCTTAGCTCGACATATTTATAAACTATTTCTGCAGTTACACCTACACAATTAGCGCTGGGTATTTATAATGTTTGATATTTGTTTCTTTGTCGTTTTCCTCGCGTGAACTTCATTCCATTCTTTTCTTCTGAGTGGTCTTGGGTGTTGGAATCTTCCGTGCTAAATCCCCAAGCATATTCCTTGCCTCTGCCACCTGTTTCATGAATAACACTCTCACGCTGAATGATACGGGCCCCGGCAAACGAGAGAATATTCCCTCCCACATATGCAAGATGTGACGGATCCGCTTCACCTTTCGTTTATAGTTAGGAATGGTGGAGTCAGGCACACCAAGTGCGTTGTAAAACGTAAAAAGACGAATGTTGAGCTGGATCACACTGCAAAGTATTCTGTGGCTGGTTCTTTTGGATTCAAAATACTCCAAATACTTTGAAGCAATACTCATGGTGCCGTAAATGTTGGCGGCAAACCGGAGCAGATCTTCAAGATCCTGGTTATGGGGGAATTGCGCGGCCCAGTCGGTGATTTCTGAGAGCTGTTTGCCTAATTTCTCGTTAACCGCCAAAAAGCTATGCTGCTTGAATCTAAGGCCATCCATGTATGATTTCAAGTGGTTGATGAACCACTCCAACAGCTGGGACACTTCGGTAACTAGACCCGGATTCTCTTCAACGCTGCATTTATATGGGCCAGTGTTTGGGTTTGCTGCTTTTTTAGCGTTTTTTGTTCCTGAAACTTGGTCAATGGCGTAGGTTTCTCCTACAGGAAGGGGTGCCTCTTTTGGATCAATCAGCTTATTGGAGGCATGAGGTGCCGCCAAGGCTAGGTAGGAAAAAGCCATGGCGATGAAGAGGGTCAAGCTTGTCCTCATGTTGATGTTCTTATTATTTTTTCTCTTTTTCGGGGCGTGGGGGAAGTATTTATAATTGCGAATACCGCTTGTTTCACTGATGGGATGTAAAGGCGGAAAGATCCTTGGGATTTCTTCTAAGCCTTCAATCGGGGAGTTAATGGGCTGATTTCGGGCACATTTTAAGCTCCAGTCTAGTATAAGTTCCGATATTCTGACGTTTTGAATCGAATTCTTTCATTCCCCGCCTTAGAAGGGAGGCTCTTTTCCGAGTTGAAGGTAGTGACTGTACTAAACCACTTTTGGGAGAAAGTAGGACAAAACGTGCTTTATACGAAGTGTTAGAATGATTTCTTTAGAAGTGCCATGCCACGTTACTGGTGCATACGGAAAACCAGCTCAAGAATTCAGCATTTACTCGCAAATCGCAGTAGAAAACACCCACAAGAAAATTTCAACTTTCGTTTCAGCCTGCTCAGCCTGATTTGGTGACTTCAAAGATTCAGCTTATGCAAATACAAGTTGGATTGTATCTTTCCGACCAGACGCGGTCTTCCATTAAAGTACTGAGGCTTTGATGAGTAATTTGGGTTCATGGGGCGGTTATTCCTGGTCCAACTTCTAGGTTTCAAAGCGAATTACAATACGGGGAGGGAATATGTAATAATTTTATGAAAATACTTTTCAAAGAAGTCGTTTTCCCCTAATACCATACTGGGGAAACTTCTTAGGGGGAAGAAAAAGCCGTTTATTCTTGGAGGAATCTTACTATACACCCGACCCCATTGAAAGCTTCATTTGGTCTGTTTTCCTGACTTCAGTAAACATAAACACTTAGATTCAAGGCTGTTCAAAAGTAACCCAGCTCTTTCCTTACAGAAAAATGATCGGCCCTATTACAGCTGCAAAATAAACAAAAACGTCTCTCTTAAAGACGAGTCTCAAATAACCCAAGCGTCTTTTGGGCCTGGTGTAGCTGGTTGAAAAATATCATCCTTATATCCGGGGAAGGCCCGTTCAACCCGCAAAACACACTTTCCCAGAACCCCAAGTGGCCTCGGCTAAGCCTCACCTCTTTGGAAACCCTTCTCAGTGGAATGGGAGGGTTCCCGTGGGAATCGTAGAGTGCCAAAAGACGAACGTTGAGCTGGACTACATGGCGTAGCAAGTGGTGGTGCGCGATGTTCCGAGAATATGTGCGTAAAAGTTCTGCCGCGTTGGCCATCGCCAGAAACGTGTATTTTGCATATGAGAGCTGGGCGTTGAGCTTTCTACTGGGGGGTAAACTGGAAACCATAGTTTCGATTTTGTGGAGACGTGTTTGGAGGTGTTGTGCCTGTGTTTCAAACCCAGTGCGGTTGAAACCAGTGGCCGGGGCAAACGACTGCAAAAGAAGAACCCAGCCATCTAGCCGGGCTTCAACTTCGTGGGTGTGCTCTTCGGGGGTATGAGTACAGGTTTTTTGGGGAATTTTGGCCAAGTTGTGGGGGGATTCTATTGATAGTGCTGATGATATTGAGCAGACCCATAGTATGGCTGTGAGTATAGCCACCGTTACGCTCATGGCAAGGGGTTTTTGGATATTTGATGTTCGGGGGTATTTGGGAGGTTTCTTAACCTTCTTATACTTGGCTACCCACAGTTTGGGTGGCTTTATATGATCTTTTGCGTGGCTCTCCATCTCTATTTGAGGGGAAATCCATCATTCCGGGTCCTCGGAGGGGCCATGCGAAAGTTATTGAGCGATTTTAGGCATTTCGCAAACGATAGGTCGTATTTCACAGCCACCTTCAAAAATTCTTCAAAGCAAAATTGAAAAGAGAAAATCTCCATGAAATTTGGTGTGGTGGCATTTCATACACCATAAATAGGGTCGCACCCACGGTCATATGCGGTAAAAACAGCGGAACTCGCCCAATTTGTATGTTATCAGGGAATTTTTTTACCGTCACAGCAATTCTAAGATATTTCAATTTGAATCCCGCGAGATTTGTGCAGATACACCGAAACTTCGGTTGATTTTTTAATGCTGGAGGTTCAGAAAATACCCTTTGATACGGTTTGTATGTGCGGGGATCCTAGGTGAACTTTTCCCACAATCCTAATTATTAAGGAAGGCTAAAACTTTAGAAGAGCACTGATGAGGTGGGCTCAGGGTAGCTTTGTAATGGTACCCTATGATATGGAAGCAGGTATTGGCGTATTCATGCGTTTAACGAAACAATTCGACGTGCAAAATCGATTGCGTACTCGTGACAAAGTGCGTAAAGTGTTTGTTTTTTAAAACATTCCACGCAAGCGTAATGCGTAGCATTGTGCAAATGTGTAGCATTGCGAAAATGCTTAATGGAGTATTGAACCGTTTTTGTCATCAATTGTTGAAACCAGAGGTTCTAGGCCAATCTAGCTGTTGGAAAAAGGAAACGGTCCATATCACTCTGTTTAATGTGCGTATCGGGTCCGTCAGAAAGTGTCCTAGCTAGTCCAAGGACCCAAAATCATTGGGGGCACTCTAGGGTCTATATTAAATCCATCGAATAAAGGGCTACGTCTGGTCTCACTTCCTCTTCCGCTTTCTTGGTCCCAGGGCCCCATTGTCAACCCCAAGACCCGGTGGATAGTATCCATTTAGTCAGGCATGTGTCGGTGAGACGTCAAGATCGCTTAAATCGTGCTCTTGGTAGTTGAAATCGGCTTCTTTTCCTAGGGGATTTCAGAAAAGCTCGGTTTCACAGTCACTCCAAACTTTTGAACTGTTTTCTTGTGAACTGTCTTACTAAAGAGCACTATCCAACTAGGATGTTATGGACCATGTGAGAAGTCAACACCGACTGAACCAAAACATAATCTTCGATGCTCACAAATGCCCCAGTGGTCTCTCCTTAGTCTAATGCAAATATTGTGGGGATAATTGCCACGCGTGTCTAGGCCTATCTGCTACACTTCCACAAGATCAAATTTACTCCAATAATATATTGCTGAAAACGCATCTTTCTCCTTTGCAAGCTCCCCATGGAGGCATCATATGTTCCTTTGATTCTTAAAAAACACAAGGAAAGATTCAAGCTGAGATGTGTTTTCAAAATCAGTCTTGAAATCCCTTCTTTCTTTAAACATTTCTTCTAGCGCCAATTCCATTTTTCGACAGGAGGCTTCTATTGATGGAAAAGATCTAAATAGCTAAATAAACACTTTTAAAACTCTCTTGTTTTAAGTTATTGAGGGTATTTTGTTCCCGGGTGATGCCGGATCAACTGAACTTCAGTAGAACTCAACTACCCAAACTAATCAACCAAAATGGACCGGTGTATTCATACAGTATTCAAAGGAATTGGATCTGATACGATGTATGCCCGGCCAAAGAAAGATGGATATGGCCTACTCGAGATGAAAACTCAATTGCAAGGACACAGGACAGCAGTGCTTGCCTTTTGAGTGATGATAAGGATTGGTACACACAATACCTTCGACTAAAACTTACACATCATATGGCGAAGATTATGAGTGGGGATCCGCGAACGCATATTGGTCGATCGAAAGGGCTTTATGTTTCCGATTTCGTTCTTGAAAATCTCAGGTGGACGTTCACAAAAACGGAAATCTGCTATCTCAAAACATGGCAAGAAAATGTCCCTCGGTCCAGGATTTCTGAGACTTCAACCCTTGTCGAGGACAATTGGATTTCTCGCCGTCATATGTGGCTCCTGGCAAAGGGGCAGATGGCTTCATGTTATCAGAGGAAGAAGAAAAAGGATGGCATCCATCTAATTGTACATCCTTGAGTAAGAAGAAGCAGGAAAAGCTCAAACCAGTGATGCCTATACAATTTTTGGAGTTATGTCCAGAACTAAAGGCATATGATGGGAACATTTTTGGAAAACACTACAAAAGTTCGAATGGCGTAAACATCGAGATTTACGAGCATTACATCTTTTTAATTTGGGGGTCTATGTCCCTGTTCATGACGCAAAGAAACCGGGACCTCGAGACAAATGTCACCTTTGTCTAACAGAGGTGAACATGAAAAAAGTCATCTTTCCAATGACTGTGCATGGACAAAATTCTGGTGGAATCTCTTAAACATCGAAACTCCGATGCATCTAAATTCAATTTTGGCTCCATTACACAATACTTATGAACCATTGCGCAGCCTTAATTGGTACGTCGAAACAGTCCGCCGTGTGGATTGCTCTAGACGCGGAGAGACAGAGAGGAATAGTCATACAGCCTTTACTGCATAGGCACCTAAAGAAGGCTATGGGACATAGCAAGGCCAAGACGAGTTGACGCTACCTACACAGCGATTAATGTAAGGAGGAAGGCCTAGGGCTCGGGAGAGCCGGGGGTTTCTATTGATGGAAAGATCTAAATAGCTAAATAAACACTTTGAAAATTCTCTTGTTTTAAGTTTTTGAGGGTCTTTTATTCCCGGGTGATGCCGGATCGACTGCACTTCAGTAGAGCTCAACTACCCAAACGAATCCACCTGGTGGCATTCTCTAGTGAGAAGGCATGGCCTCCCCTTCTTAAGGAAAACCACCTAATAAACCTACGGGTGGTCAGGATCTGGTCTTGGGTCATAATACTATTTGTATTCAAGTAAAGAACTCTTCAAAGTGATCTCACTCTTTCAAACACCAAAGTCTGAATGCATTCATCAACAACTAGACAAGTCTTCCTCCATGTGTTCGTCCTCCATTTCATCCTTCTCTTTCCCTTCGCCCTCTTCGTTTTCTTGTTCTCCGTCCTCCTCACTACTCCCAATATAGGTCGACATAAACTGGAGGGTATTCTTGACCGCAGTATATTTGTTTTGAAACCTTTGCTGGAGAACAGGGTCGGTATTACCCACGTGCTTAAAGATCTCTGCCCAATGGTTGGTAATGTAAGTGAAATACTCCACCTTGCTTCTGAAGCCACCGACGGTGGGATCCGGAACCCCCTGGGAGTCATGGAGCGCCAAAAGCAGCACATTGAGCTGAATAATGCTTGACAAGAGGTGGTGCTCAATGCTGCCTCCGAAAATGTACTGCCTCAAGGACCTGGCGGCCTCTACCATGGCACTATACGTGTGCTTGGCGAACCCAAGACGCCCCGAAATGTCGGTGAAGTAGCCCATGTTCTCGGCATTACTTCCCAAGTCCAAAAGCCGCAACTTGAGCTGTGTTGCGTGTGTTTCAAACGCCTTGCTGTCGAAATACTGGTCATGGATGAACGACTGCATGCGGGCGATCACCAAGTCCAACATTTCTGTTATTTCCAAGATGGCGGTTTGCGATACTTCCATGTGGAAGTCCTCCTGGGTGTGATTGTCGACTTTTTTCCCCGAAAACACCTCGTTGTGTGCAAGAATCACCGTCAAGGTTTCATTGTGCACGGGGGTCTGTTGGGGTGAAGTGACGTCTGGAAAGGACACCTTGAAGTTGGTCCAAGCCATTGCCATGGCGAAGTGAGTGCCGAAATTTGCAGCCGCAACCAAGAATGGGGCCCTCATTATGGAGACTCCAAAACACCTGGGCAAAAGAAGTGGGCAAATACAAAAATTGCAAGCGGGTGATTTTGGCGAGCTCGCGCTTATTTATATACTTTCTGTAGGGGTGGGTGAATCCCGTGTTTGTGGCATTCTCCGCTCGGCTGTGGATTTCTCTTCTGCGGGAATAAAACCGCCGCTTACGCCTTGTAGGCTGTGTGGACCCGGGCGTGGAAATTGTATTATTTCTTGACGGGTTTAAGGACGGGCTGTTCTTTTTATGTGGGCAGTGGAGATGTAAAGAGTTTGGCGGCTCGGAGGATTGAAAAGGAGGGGCTTAGTTAAATACCATGTTGACATGTAAATACAATGGGTCGTATTTTACATCCCGGGCACGGTTTCGTGGTTGATTTGGCCCTGGGAACTAAGCTTCCATTGTACTATTTAAGAAAATGTCGGTTAATCAAGACCCATGTTCACTGCCTTGTTTCTTCGCCGCATGCGGGCATCTTCATGTGAGTTTATGAGATTCCGACTCTGCTTCAAGTGAAATCACCGGTGGAATTGCGTGCTGGAATTGCAAACGACTGGATCTTAACCTTTCCGCTGGTCCGGGCCCCGAAACTCCCACACCTTGCCTTTCAATATTTCTGTCTATTCTATGGATACAAGGTTACTGTTCTTTTTTAAAATTTTTTGGGAATCTCCCACTTTAAAGACCTTCTATGATATCATGAATCATCAAACCATTAATAACCTCAACTGGTGCTGGAATCTTCATTTTTGCTAGAGAATCAGGCACCATCGTTGCCTAATATTTGGCTCTGTTGCTGAAACACCGACGGGGTCAGAATATGTTTCCGCAAGAGGGAAATATTTAAAGCAAGTTTCCATTTGGGTGATAGTTTCCTGATCATACGGCTCTCCACAATTTTTATTCAGTCTTATTACGATCAAATCTTGCTGTGACATCATGAGGTATTGAACGTTTACCCTCATGATATTTCATGACAGCTCCTACATAGAGGTGGCTGTTTACGATTAGCTTTGGCCATTAAGTAATCTAAAGTACCCTTGATAGGTTTAAGATCTTTCATCATTCTAACATGATGCATTTCAACTCTATAATCACTGATACATACTAAACATTTTGCTTTCATAACGCTCGCTAAAGATATGGACTCGGAATAAAAAGCTGGTACATTAGAATCTACAGTCTTTCTTTTAAAGCCTCATACATTTAACTTATAATTCTCTGGTTTGAAGCAAGTTGCTAATACTAGGGTTCTGAATTTATTATGTAATATGATGTATGTATTATTAAGCAATAATCCAGATCATACAATAAGATATATATAATCTTACGATCTTATTAAATCAAAATTAGTTAAATCTGGATTCCTATCCAGACAAGCTGATAAACATGTAGGTGTATCTAGATTTACATGACTGAGCTTAAAACCTCAACAAACAATTCACTTAGCTAATAGTATAATCAGAGGTTATCTCAATTATTATTCGTTTGTGTTTAATAAAGGTCATCTTACTGGATATATTTTCTGTATAATTAGAGATGTTGTATTACGTACATTTGCACATAAATATAAGTCAGGTACGAGAGCAAAAGTCTATCATAAATTTGGTAAAAATTTACAAATTATAGATCTTAAAAATCGTAACCACTATCCCCCGGTCGAAACACGCCCGATTTTTTACTTGAAGTTTGGTTGAAAACGTTTTGAGGAACCCAGCAATTTGATGATATATCACATGCTTTTTCTTTGAATCTTTTCAGAGTTCCTTCACAACAAGCTTTTGTCCTGTTGCCCAGAAATACTGGGGATTCTCCTTCCAATGTTTTCAACTAAACCTGGGCCACCATAGATGTATTACCCGTGGTCTTTACTGGCAGCCTTTTACTTTCAATCTTTTACTATCAATCGTTTAATGTCAAAAGAAATTATATTCTGAAAAACCCACACGAACCTAGTGGATATCCCCCAGATCTCTACATTTCATCTGAATAACTGTTTGACAAAATCCACCTTATACCGTACAGGTCTAGTACGCCGATGGACTTTGTCCTTCTGGGCAGTTTCTACCGCAGCCACATTGTCACAATAAACCAGGCATGTTGTTATAAAGCCAATCTCCTTGAGGAGATTCCATAGCCACATCGTATCAGCGCACGTGTCAGCGCACGTGTCAGCGCACGTGTCACAGAGGGCAACCATTTCAGCGTTCGTCGTAGACAAGGCTGTCAAGGTTTGTAGCCGAATTAGCCTACTTGGATGCTTGGTTCGATATCATTCGATCAATCCGACCAGACACCAGGGCGGTCAAGGCCAAGGCCCTCAATTTTCTATTCACCGAATTTCTTACTCTGGTTGACCTGGCTATTGAACCTGAGATCCTCCCTGCACCCTTTGGACCTCAGAACCTCAACCCTGACCTATTCCGTTCCCACTGCAAAAAGTTCCAACTTGCTAAGAAGGAGAATGTTGTTTCTAACTCGGTTCACTCCCTTCTTCCCACTGCCACCTACGAGAAATTTTGGAAGGATTTGAAAAAGCTGATTTTCTTTCAACACCAGCCTTTCACCTACATCCATCTATTCCACCTAGGAGGCGATATTCCACCTAGGAGGCGATGTCAAGACGTTTAACAACTACCCCCTTTGCATGTTCTGCAAAACCCCCATCCCTACGGGCCTGGAGAAAGTTTTCAAGGAGCATGCTGCCGCCCACATTTACCTTGGCGGTCATTTTACTCACCTCGAAATAAATTTCTATTCTACATCAGGACGTTAATAGTTCTGCGCAAGCCTGAAAATGTCACTGATACTACACAGAGACGAAATCTGGTGGAACAACAAAGAGCTGCCACTCTAGCCATCCTGTATTTGACAGAGAAGCTGCCCTGTCAAAAACTAACGTTTTTTGATTTGTCCTACAACAAATTCTTTTGAGTAAAATGACAACAGAACTCCTCCTTCCTCCCTGGGATCACCGCTCCTGGGACCCTGACCTAGCCTGCAACGGCTAAGCCCGGTGACCCTGAGCCACCACCCCAGATCTGAGAAGGCCCATCCTGACACCCTGAGCATACAATCACACAACTACCCACTTTGACTCATCATGAGGACAGTTCCCTACGACCCGATTGTGACTAAGTTACGACCAAAGCGTACGGGCACTGGACCTCCTGGCAGAGCCCTGCCACGGGTGTTTTTAGACCGATGAATCGTTCAGTCGACTACAACGGTTTTCATCCGGAGGCGAAACTAAAACAATATTCTTATTCCATTTGTGGACCCTACGTATATAGAGTAATACAAATCATGATAGTGAGCACCAACTGACCGGAGAACCGTCATAGGCAATAATCAGACCTGACGTAGATCTGCTGTTGGGTTCATCTGCAGGGGCAAAGTTAGCATCACTATCGCTTATGATTCCAGGCTTGGAACCGTGCAAATAGATCACCCCAGAGTGTTTTGCACCCTTAAGATATTGAAGTACCCGCACAGCAGCAGCCAAGTGTTTTTCCCGTGGTTGGGAAAGAAACCTCGAAAGTTTCAGGACTATGAATGAGATGTCAAATCGCACCGTACCGGCACCATAGAGAAGCTTTCCGATGATAGAGCGATATAGCGAATCCTACATGCCGTTTCATATCCCTTTTGGGTAGACTAGAATTTATTTCATAAATAGAACTCTTCTAAACGTTACGCCTATGATCTTCTACATCTCTCGCCGTCTAGATCTCACCTCTAGCCTTGAGAATTTGCGTCACAGTGTCAACCACAGATGTCTTCAAGTCAATCAATGGGAAGCCAAGGATCTCACGGGTCTTGGTGTTGTCAATAGAAGAGCTCTTGGCAGCAGCCTCCTTTCCGGATCCTGGCTGACCAGCAGGCAACTTTTCCTTCAACGAGTCGAAGTTTTCTCTCAAAATATCCAACAAGTCTTGCGAGGTGAACTTCCGCTCCGACAAAGTCAAACGCTGGTTCTCGATGTCCTTCTCAAAAGCAACCAAGTGAGCTTTGGCGACATCTCTAACATCGACGGCGTTACCAGCATTGGTTGGGATCTCAGAGTCCTTGTTCAACTTCAATAAGCTGTTGACCATTTCGGACGAAGTGTTAAGTTCTCCCTTGACCTCGGAATCAAAGGTTTGTGGACCAAACACGTAAACTGGGTTCACGTAGTTGATGGTGAAGTTAGGCTTCTCCTCCTTGACAAAGTCCCACGCTGCTCTCTCGGCGAACGTCTTCGAGGCAAGGTACCCTTGAATTGGTCCTTCCTTGGCTTGTTCCCAGGTGGAAGGGTTCCAAGACTCCTCGGTGTCAATGTGCGATGGGTCGTTCAACTTAGAAAGATCCATCATGGCAGCGTATGACGAAGTCACAACAACGCGCTTGATTTGTGGGCCGTGAGCCTTAATGGCGTTCAAGGCATTCTTGGTACCCTCAATGGCAGGCTTAAGCAATTCCTTCTCAATGTCGGTAGCCTTGAAGTGGAATGGAGAGGCTGTGTGCAAGAAAACAGTCACCTCTGGGTGGTTCTTCAAAGCCTCATCGAAAGCTCCGACGGGCTCAACGTCTGGGACAACTTCATAAGAGAAGGCATCAGAGCCCAACAATTTCTTGAGGTGGTCACCTTTCTCGGCGGATCTCACGGTACCCACGACATTGTAGCCCTTCGAGATGAGAAGCTGAACGATGTGTTGGGCAATGAAACCGGTGGCTCCAGAAACAAAAACGGTGGTTGGTGTGGCGGTCATTGTGCTGGTATTGAAAGATTTGATGAGTGTTTAAAGTAAACTTTTGTGATGTGAGAGAAAAAAAAGCAAGAACCAGTTTCGGGAAACACGTCCCTTTATATGCGAGAAATGGAGAACATGCCGAAAGGTTAAACCGGTAGAATTTGGTGGAAAATATTAAAAATTGTGGCATCCCAGCAACCAATCATCGTCAGTGCACCCCATGAAACCACCATGATACTTCTTGCTGCACGTGGTTGCAGGTAGTGATTAACTCCGACAAGGATATCGGTGCACAAGCTCCGGATTGGAGTGTTGCTACCTTGGTCATTTTTGGTATTTTTTCCGTATTGTTGGACTCAGTAGGTTTCCTATTAACAAGAACTGGTTTTTTTTTTTTTGGCACATTCGACGGGACCTGCTGGATTCCCAAGTCAAAATAGTAAATCTTGGGTAAAGCTCGTCCGTGTATACCATTAGTGAACGGAGATAACAGACAGCACTCTATTTCCGTTGTCGGAATTTACCTGTTTTGGAAAGCGGATTTAACTGTAAAGGTGAGGCTGCAGGAGGCGGTACGGGGCTGCCCCATAGACGCCCGGCGTCCGGCGTAACCACATTGCTGCAAAAACGTACATTAATAATCATTGAACAAATTTTTGAACGTATTCATTCTATTCACTACGAGCGTCGAGCTGTACGTGCGGTGTGTCTCGTACGACACCCCTTCAACTTTTCGTCTTCTTTCCTTTTCTCTTGTGTGGCTTGTTTGGTTTTCTTGAACTGCCTCACACTGCACAGTGTGGCCGAAACGGCTCCAAATTTACGGTAAGAGCAGTGGAGATAATGGAGCAAGCTGTCAAGAACTGCATCTGAGAAGGATATTCGAAGTTTGCGCTACTTTCTTCGTCTTCTTTCGTGATCATGAATGGCCGCGCACGTGGCATACGGACGATATATGCGAACCGGGGTTGCTTGTTGGAATAGTGCAGTACTCACCCTACATCTGCTGACTAATTCGTTCTGAGCTTGCGAAGCTGGCTTAATGGCGAAAAAGCCTGTTCACTGACTTTTTCTACTCAGTTCCTCAACCACCTTACAGACTACGAACCTGACTGTTTCCTGTGAAGACGTAACCTTTTCTATGTAGATGTTTTACTATGGCCAATACAAGGTGTAACCCGGGTGCCACTGCTGGCACTAATGCACCTGTCTTAACCAGCAACCGTAGAGGTAGACCCACGGGTACTACGGTGACAGCTGCTCAAGCATCAGTCGAGAAGTCATCTGACAGTGAGACTTCTACGACTGAGGGACTGAAGGGACAGAGGATAATCCTAATCCTCCGCCCACTATTTTTTCAACTACTAACTTGGACACTTCACCTTCGTTTATCTAACAAATAGGTCAAGTGGCTGCTTTTGGTTTCAAGGGTCTGGAAGATGAATCTCCATGGATGATCTCTGGACCACCAATCATGCCTACCATTTATGCACGCGCGATTGTTTCCTCTCAACATTGCTAAATCGTTACCTGAAGTAAACAACTAGAGGGGGTTGACTGGAAGCCGCATAAGCAACCCAGACACCAGGAATGTGAGGTGTACGCCGCCCTCGGTATACAGTCAGATCAAATAAACTCCACTCAAAGAGGTGTGGATTTTACTTCCACTAACGCAAAATAAACACTTGTTGGATTTTAAAATTCTCGTTATCACGATTAGTTTACAAAGAGAAATTTAAAATGATATGTCATTGTTGGGTTTTCGAAATTAAGCACAGAATCGCTGGGAAGGGTTTTCCGGAACTGATATCGCGTGCGGTGGTGAGTACCTTAACTGTTAAACAAGCACAGAGCAAAATATTCCAGTCATTTTATCACGAAACGGGGGTTTATCAATATCTACCAGAAAATATTCACCGACCGGAACATTAAAAGCAGCTTTTAAGGGGCGGTTTTGGAGCCAACTGTTTCTGAGCGAGTGATCAGGAATCGGGTCTCAGTAGCCCCCGCCTCAGTATCGTATCGAGAATCAAAACTTCACAAAACTTCACAAAACAGAAACAGATCGCTTAAATGGGCCGACACCTGCTTCTGGAATAATTTTCTTAGAGAAACAAGTCTTATCAGCGCTAGGCACCGTAGCTGAAGAGGTTAACTAAAATCCCTGTAAAGGCATTTTCATTAAAAGAGTCAGAAGAGAAACAAAAGATGTGCAAGGAAGACGAAAAAGCCAAAACAAGAAGCAAAAGAGTACTCCATACTGACGGCGACCGCAATGTTTCTGAGTTTCATCGTCGAAAGGAACACGATGAAACATCTCAAACCACGGCTCGATAAAAGGATTGCGCGAGACAAAGCTTAGCTTAGGCGATTACACGACCAGGGGCCGCGAGGTTAAATTCCTCGACGAAGGAGACAGAAAGGGGGTTTTGGCCTCCTCCGGAATTTATAGCACGACGAAATAGAAAATCTAAGATATCTAGGTGGAATAGGGTACTGCCAGCGATAATTCAACCACCTTTCCATATTTGTATCACCTGTGCACGTTACCGCACATCTATCTAAATCTCTGTCTCACAAAGTTCAACAATCTCCGTGGCATAGCTCGTCCACCGGTTTATTTCCCCCATGCAATCCCCAACCTGAAGGAAATCGGTGGTTTTATTCACAGCCATAGCTTCAATGTGTCGCTTCCCGGAAACAGAAAATCCGACGATATAGAATTGCCAATGGTACTTCTCCAGTAGAGGATAAAACACTCTTGTTAAAATAGCTCACATGACCAACAGCGGTAACATTCGTGGCAGCAATTACCGATTTGGTTCCCCAAATCTCAATATAAGGGACTAGTTTTGTTACATAAAAGGACTCATCACTGATCAACTCGGTATTTGATACTAAAAGCGTACACTTTGGGGACAACGGATGTTGGGAGAGTCTTCTGGGATGGAATCCCAAGATAAGAAGAAGTAACCAGGCCGAAACTTTCAGCCCAGGTTCTATTCTCTTACCATCTTGTCAAAATGGGGTTTCAAGGGGAAGATTTCGGGACTACACAGCCATGTAGCCGGATTACAATATTGGATATAACTAACCCCAGGTACTTAACAGGGACCCTGGTGGAGGATCTTGATTCTTTGTTTTTGGATATTATCAAGCCAACCCGTAAGCCGACCCGTAAGCAGTGCCTATAGCCGGACGTATAATTGGATGCAGCTTGGTATTGTCCTACACGGAAAAATCGCCCGATTCTTAAATCTGGCCCCGGGCGTTTTTACAATATCTCAGTGTGGAACCCCCCATGTACAGCCGTTTCGAAATGGCAACCGTTCTAAGATTCAACTGGTGGTTCCATTGGGTGTTTTTGCATTAAACGAGAGTATATAAATCGCCGTACGTCTCAAAATTCTTGTCGTCATCTCTCTAACAAGAACTGTAAACGTTTCGGAACTACCACGCGTTCTATCTTGCTTCATGAGAAATTTTACAATCGTTGTTAAATTTATTATTGGTTGGTCTATTCGGTTCATAAGCATCATTAATTCCTTCTAAACTCGTCTCCTTCCTTGCTCTATTTAGAGCTCGCCTCTGGCCTTGAGGATTTGCGTCACAGTGTCCACCACAGATGTCTTCAAGTCAATCAATGGGAAGCCAAGAGTCTCGCGTGTCTTGGTGTTGTCAATCGAAGAACCCTTGCCGGAGGCCTCCTTGCCGGAACCTGGCTGACCAGCAGGCAACTTGTCCTTCAAGGAGGCGAAGTTTTCTCTCAAAATGTCCAACAAGTCTTGCGTCGTGAAACTTTCATCAGACAAGATCAAACGCTCGTTCTCGATGTTCTTCTCGAAAGCAACCAAGTGAGCTTTGGCCACGTCTCTGACATCCACCGCACTTCCAGAGTTGCTTGGGAGCTCAGAGTCCTTGTTCAACTTCAACAAACCGTTGATGATCTCAGAAGACGTGTTGAGCTCGCCCTTGACCTCGGAGTCAAAAGCTTGTGGGCCAAACACGTAGACTGGGTTCACGTAGTTGATGGTGAAGTTAGGCTTCTCCTCCTTGACAAAGTCCCACGCTGCTCTCTCGGCAAAAGTCTTCGAGGCAACGTAACCTTGGAGTGGTCCCTCCTTGGCTTGCTCCCAAGTGATAGGGTTCCACGACTCTTCGGTGAACACGTGCGATGGGTCGCTTCCCTTGGAGAGGTCCAAAACAGCAGCAAACGACGAAGTCACAACCACGTTCTTGATTTGTGGGCCGTGAGCCTTAATGGCATTCAATGCGTTCTTGGTACCCTCAATGGCAGGCTTAAGCAACTCCTTCTCGACGTCAGTGACCTTGAAGTGGAACGGAGAGGCTGTGTGCAAGAAAACAGTCACCTCTGGGTGGTTCTTCAACGCCTCATCGAAAGCTCCAACAGGCTCAACGTCTGGGACAATCTCATAAGAGAAGGCATCAGAGCCCAACAATTTCTTGAGGTGGTCACCTTTCTCGGCGGATCTCACTGATCCCACAACATTGTAGCCCTTCGAGATGAGGAGCTGAACGATGTGTTGGGCAATGAAACCAGTGGCTCCAGAAACGAAAACGGTGGTTGGTGTGGTGGTCATTGTGCTAGTATTGAAAGATTTGATGAGTGTTTAAAGTGAACTTTTATGATGTGAGAGAAAAAGCTAGGAATTTCGGCGAACACGGCCCTTTATATTCGGGAAATGGAGAACATGCCGAAAGGTTCAACCGGCCGAGTGTGGCGGGCTGTGGTGCTATGGGGGCAAACTTGCTTCGGAGACATTCCTCTTGCCGAACTACTGCACGCAGTTGTACGGGGTGATAACCTCCTCCAAGGTGGTGTAGAAGAGCGTGGAAGCGGGTAGAAGAGGATTGCTACTATTTTAACTATTTTAACTATTTTAACTATTCAGGTATTTGGCATTCTTGGTACTGTGGATATTTTTCCCTACTTCCATTCCCCAGTTGGTTTTAACCGAGTTTGCTCGCATATACGGTACTTCCGAATCAACATAGCAAAGTGTGGCTTTCCGAGAAAACTGGCCTATGGTTAGTTTCCCCGGAAGTTAGCTATTTTCCGAAGCGGAGTTACCCCAAAGGGGTTGGTGCGGGTGCCGGCGTACATTTCAGACTGGCTCCGCACGGCACGGCAAGGCCCGCGCGTTCCTCAATGCCACAGCGCCGGAGATCAGGATTAGTAATACAGCATTTACAAAAAACTCGTGTTCTTCAGAAAATGGATTGGGTCGGCGGAATATGGAATGTCTTGGGGAAAAAATTCTCACAGCCCTGATATGAAATCGCCTTGTCGAAAAACTAATGTTTGCGGGCGTAATTGGAATATATTGTGTCAATAATCATGTTCCTTGTTCAAAGAATAAATTAACTGTCGATCGAAAATGAAATCTCGTCGCAGGAAATGAAATCTCGTCGCAGGAAAATGAAATCTCGGTGCGAATAAATGCGTTGTGTCGTACTGAATATTCATCCATGACGGAGCGTAAACTATCAATGAGCTTATCCCCTCTGGAAACACATTCATCCAAGAAGAGCAGAAAAAGCCTCTCTTCAAAAGGAAATTGCCCTCATCTTAAATGTACTCCGTTCTTTAAGAAATAATTCTTTTTTAATTAAGTCGATGATACCAACCAGTGACGCTAAGGCAGATAATCAATTGTTTCTCGTACATGTATGTCAGGGAGCCATCCACCCTTCTTTGCAGCCCAGTTCATTTTTTGGCAATAATCATTTTGTCAAAGAGATAAGCGTATTTGAAGGGCGAACAATTCTCTAATATTGTTCGTTTTCATCATGGACGATACATTCTCAGAGAGCTAAATTTATTCTACGTCATGGATGAATATTCAGTATGAGACGAACCACTTTCGTACCGAGATTTCATTTTCGGGTCGACAATTAGTTGGTTTTAGGGACAATTCGTTTTTAAAGGAGGAGCATTATTGTTGACACGAGAGATTTCAATTGTGTCCAGGAGATTGACTTTACTACGAGGCGACTTCACTTTGGAGATATGAGAAAAAAATGCAGGGGCTTCATGTGACCTGCAAACCCATTCCTTCTAAGATTGCTGCGCTGGTTTAACGTGTGAAAAGTCTTTCATATACTTTTCTTCTCTAGTTGCTCAATCGCCTGACAGACTTATTGTTACCTGAGAAGACCTAACATGTCTATTTAGATATTTTATTATGGTTAATACAAGATCTAATCTGGGTTCCACCGCTGGCACTAATACGTCTATCTATTACTGTTCTAGCTACAATATTTGATTAACTGTCTTCGTACATTAAAGCAATTCCACAAAATGATACCTTTGATCTCGCCATGGATTGTATCTGGTTCATCAATCATGCCTGCAATTTGTGCATGCACGGTTATTTCCTGTCAACATTTGCAGATCTTGTACGGTAATGCGAGTACGGTGGTATCATTATCATATTTTCGTAATACGTCGGATTTGGCAACTTTGGTCCTAAAAGATTCTATAATAATCCTCGCATAGAAACGATCCATACATCAGCGATATTGCTGAGAGCTATCAGACTACAATGTCTAAACAAAACTGACTAATAGTTATTATCCGGCATTATAAGAATAAATTCAAACAGTTCCATGGTGTGAAACATCTATTAATGGTTTTAACCTATCCTTCCATTAAGTCTTCCCATACACTCAAATAGACGTACCTTGAAAAGTCATTCGCTTTTCGAAAACTATATTTGAACTCTATTTAATTCATAAACATCATTAATTTCTTCTATACTTTCTCCTCCCTTGCTCTATTTAGAGCTCGCCTCTGGCCTTAAGGATTTGGGCCACAGTGTCTACCACGGATGTCTTCAAGTCAATCAATGGGAAACCAAGGATCTCACGGGTCTTGGTGTTGTCAATAGAAGAGCTCTTGGCAGCGGCCTCCTTTCCGGATCCTGGCTGACCAGCAGGCAACTTTTCCTTCAACGAGTCGAAGTTTTCTCTCAAAATATCCAACAAGTCTTGCGAGGTGAACTTCCGCTCCGACAAAGTCAAACGCTGGTTCTCGATGTCCTTCTCAAAAGCAACCAAGTGAGCTTTGGCGACATCTCTAACATCGACGGCGTTACCAGCATTGGTTGGGATCTCAGAGTCCTTGTTCAACTTCAATAAAATGTTGACCATTTCGGACGAAGTGTTAAGTTCTCCCCTTGACCTCAGGAGTCAAAGGTTTGTGGGACCAAACACGTAAACTGGGTTCACGTAGTTGATGGTGAGAAGAGGCTTCTCCTCCTTGACAAAGTCCCAGGCTGCTCTCTCGGCGAACGTCTTCGAGGCAAGGTACCCTTGAATTGGTCCTTCCTTGGCTTGCTCCCAGGTGGAAGGGTTCCAAGACTCCTCGGTGTCAATGTGCGATGGGTCGTTCAACTTCGAAAGATCCATCATGGCAGCGTATGACGAAGTCACAACAACGCGCTTGATTTGTGGGCCGTACGTCTTAATGGCGTTCAAGGCATTCTTGGTACCCTCAATGGCAGGCTTAAGCAATTCCTTCTCAATGTCGGTAGCCTTGAAGTGGAATGGAGAGGCTGTGTGCAAGAAAACAGTCACCTCTGGGTGGTTCTTCAAAGCCTCGTCGAAAGCTCCAACAGGCTCAACGTCTGGGACAATCTCGTACGAGAAGGCATCAGAGCCCAACAATTTCTTGAGGTGGTCACCTTTCTCGGCGGATCTCACGGTACCCACGACATTGTAGCCCTTCGAGATGAGAAGCTGAACGATGTGTTGGGCAATGAAACCGGTGGCTCCAGAAACAAAAACGGTGGTTGGTGTTGTGGTCATTGTGCTAGTATTGAAAGATTTGATGAGTGTTTAGCAAACAATTATGAAGACACGGGATACATCACTTTATATATCGTCGGGAACGAATGTGCCGATGCATCGAATACGGCAGAACATGGTGGAATGTGTAAGAAAGGCGAAACCCGCAACATTGCTGCGTAGCGTATCCAAATTCATGATTATCGCAAATCTATGCATGGTTAATGCAGCCTAAGGCATCATGATATCACGCGCCACCCATATACTCCTGTATATCCTCTCGTTTTGGTTACGAACAAGTGTGGGTGGTTATTTTGGTCTTTGAGTTGCTTTGTTGCATCCTAGAAATAGAATCCACCTTCTTGGTGTTCTCCGAGAGCCCACATGAATAGGCAAATAGAATATAAAAGAAGAAGATGATGATGATTAAAAAAAGCCAAGGAATTAGGGGAAAGCCTATTCGCAGATAGATCACATCAGCAAGCGGAGATGTATTGCCACCCTCATCATAATTGCGGGTCGCCCGAACGCTGGCCCATTGCAAGTCCCGAATATGTAGAACTTCGGATATTTTCTTGAGAGCCGCAATACCATCCACATAACCATGATTGTACTTTATCTTAAACATAGAAGATGATGTTCAGAGTGCTTTAAGGGAGTCAGCGGCAACGGAGACTTTTTTTTTTTTTTGTTTTTTCATTAAGCAAAGTCAAAAATCTTCGTGTATTTGCGATTTTTTCTGAGCTTTTTTTTGTGCTCTCATTTAAAGTGGTCGTTGTTGTGAGTTAGTGTCGAAGTCTCCTTAAGACCTCCGCGCTTGTTTTTCTTAAATCCATAAAAGATCTGTAAACGGGGTGATGCTTTTGACTACTAGATTTGCGAAAAAGTGGGTTGGATTTACATTCCATGTCGGTGGCTTATGGAGCTAGGGACGCTTTCTTTTCAAGTGACGCCATGTACCAACCCTTCATCTTTCGTAACCGAGGCCTTTCTCTGGGAAATCAAATAGTTATTTCTCTCCAAGAAAATTCTTCATCTCTCAGATTACATCATGAACATCTTATTTGGCCCGCAATCTTGCGTGGTTTTTGTGTTTTCTGGTCTCGCGCGGGACTTGCTCTTTTGCCGCTTGTAAGGTCCTGGGCCTGAGGTTGGTAAGCACAAGCTAGTGATCGAGACACAAAAGGCTATAAGCTTCATTCAAAAAAAAAAAAAACCATAAAACATTTCATATTTTGCTTTAAAAATCACCACTCTCAGTCGAATCAATATGTTTCTCAAATGAGCAGACGCTCCTAAGAGTTGGACTCTTCATCCTTAAATTTGGTATTTAAACGAGACTACAATAAGGAAAAAACTGGTTAATGCAAAACGGAAAAAAAATTGCGAAAAACGAGAAAGTGCTGCCTCTTTTATACTTTTCGTTTTGAGCGTTTCTTTTTAGAAATGGCTGCAAATCTGGGACACATAAAGGGAAGGCAATCAAAGTGTGCGACTATCGGATATTTCTTCGGCTTCTTAGTGAACTCTGTCTTTTCAAGAATGCAGACCTGCTACAACAAGTCCAGGAATTTCTGGTTCTGACATAATCGAACGTCATTTGAAAGACAACTACAAAACAAATACCAATTCGTGATATTAATTGAAGGTAAGTGAAGACCTTCATAAATTTTCTTACAGGACCGAGATAGTAAAATGAAATCTTATCGTTATGTGATCGAATATAGCTGAGATAGTTCCTGCAACAAGCCATAAGTCTTCGAATAGCTTCTCTCGTTATTTAGATTGATTGTTTCTATACAAAGCCACCCCAAATATGCTTCTGAAAGAACTACAATGCCTTTTAAAATAATATTACCCCGCCATAATATCACCATAGGGTCGCTATATCGATCAAAGTTCGGAATTAACTACAATGGAAACTTCACATGGAAAATCAATTATACCTATATACCATTTTTTTTCTCTTTTATCCTTTTCTCTTTTTTTTTTGTTCTTTCTTCAATAATTTTCTCGCAGAGTTTACGAAACTGCCCTGTCAGATCATGCACTGAAGTACATCCCTGAGTGGCTCGAGTTGTTTACATCTTCTCGTGTTGCTGAGATTAGAGTTGAATGGTCATCATGGCTATATTCCAAGCCACTATATTATAATCTGTAAAGCGATTAAACTCTATATTACAAAGGGCCTCTTTTGAAAAGGGCCATGCAGAAGTAAATGTCTCATGAATGCGTAAGTTGTGCCTTGTTTAGCGTCGTCAAATTGGCAAGCGGCCCGCCTTAAGTTGCCATCTCAATATCTGCCGTGGCAGCCTCGGCAACAGCTTCGGCAACAGCTTGCACCTCAGCAGTCTCAGCCTCAATAGTCTTTTGTTGTGGTTGACCCTCAATAGAAATAGCAACATTGTTCTTTGCGCTGTCAACCTCAACACCTTCGTTTGGAATGATCAACTCCAACTCGCCGTTCTCCAAGAACGAAGCCTTGATCTCGTCAAACTTCACAATTTTGTCAAAAACAAATCTCTTCTCAAACTGAATTTCGTGGTTTTGGAAGTCCTTGATCATCTCTTGAGCGTCCTCCATGATTTCCTCGTCAGAATCAGATTCGGAATCAGTAGACTGGGCTTCGGACTCAGACTCGTACTCAGAAGACTCGGATTCGGATTCCGATGATGGGGCATTAGCATCGTAGTCGGAGTCAATCTCCTCCAATTCCTCTGCCACTTTCGTCTCGTCCTCCTTCTCAGATTCGGAAGAGCTCGAGTCAGACTCAGACTCAGACTCAGGAGCATTGGCGTCAAAGTCAGAGTCAGAAGACTCGGCCTCAACTTCCTTCTCCTCGTCGTCCTTTTTCTCCTCAACATCCTCTTCGTTGTCACTGTCGTCGATGTTGAAGTTAAACTTTCCGTTGATCACCAACTCGTTCTCGTTCTTCAAAAAGTTGATCTTTAAATCCTCCTTGGCAAGCGATGGGAATCTAAGGTTTAACTTGTATGTGGTGTCATCAAGTTCGACCAACTCGCAGTCCTTAGAACCTTCCAAGTCTTTGGTCATGTCAATAACTTCGTACTCATCGTCTGAGTCGTTGGCTCTGAGCAAAAACTCATCGTCGTACATCTCCAATTCAGGGTCGGTGGAGTCATTGTCACTGTCGTAACGGTCTGGCAAGTCGAAACGGTGCTTGTAGATTGTGAGGCCTTCGTCGTCAGAAGAGTCGGAACTCTCATCATACTCGTTGTCCACGACAAAATCGTCGTCATCTTCGGAGTTGTAGAAGTCAGAATCGACCTCAATGAAAATGTCTTCATCGTCACTGTCAGATTCAGAGTCAGAAACCTCATCAGCAGACTCGGCAACTTGAGCCAAGGCTTGTCTGAGGTCTTCCAATTCTTCCTCGGAGTCCAACTCCAAGTCGGTGTAAGATGCAGCGTCGGAGTCAGAGTCAGAGTCAGAGTCAGAAGAGCTGGATTCGGAGTCGGAGTCGGAGTCAGATGAATCGAGCAAAAGAAGGCCCTCATCAATTTCAGAGTCGTACTCTTCGGAAGAAGAAATGTCCAAGTCAGAGTCAGAGTCGTAGTATCTCAACAAGTCATCGTTGACATCTCTCACTTCACCCTCGGCCTCCAAAGCATCAATGGCATCGTTTTCAAGGTCGTCGTTCACGTCGACACCGTCGAAATCTTCAGGAATGACGAAGACTTCTTCGTAGTCACCCTCAGGCAAACCATCGGAGTCGTAGTAAATGTCAGACTCGTAGTCTTCTTCGTCGTTGCTTTGCAAGTCGAAATCATAGGTTCTCTCGTCGTCGTCAGAGTGTGCGAGGCCATCATATTCGCTCTCAGAGTCGCCATCCTCAGACTCGGTCTCTGGCTCCTCAATGAAAACTTCTCCAGAAGGCTGTGGGTAGTTGTACTTGGCGTACTTTCTGCCGTTTCTGGAAGAGTTGTTGTGTCTGTATGATTCGTAGGTTGGTTGAGCTGGACGAGCATCGTAGTAGCGTCTTCTCTCGCCACCATTAAGATAAGCACCCGATTGAGGGTATTGTCTTTGGTAGTGTGGGGCGTAGGTCGAAGATCTTCCGCCAAACGATCTTCTTTGTTGGGAAGGTCTGAAAGACTTTCTGTTGTATCTGGTTCTGTTGTTGTAAGACATGTTTGGTGGTGGATATCGAATAAGAAAATCTGATGAGTTGGAAATATCCTTAGTACAATGCGAAATTGCACTCTATTTAAGGAAAAAACTCGACACACGTACAATCGTTACCGATGAGATGTGCGGCTCGCGCCATTTCCTCTTTCGGTAGAACCAACATGCCACACTGCAATCAACCGCGTGCCACCCGTGCCTCCTGCAGCTACAGAACTTCCCAACGCGCCTATGAATTTCCACCATATTCCAGCAGAATGTCATAGAATTCCATCGAACATCTTAGAATTTCCTAGTTGCTGCACTATAGTGCGGCGCGTACAATGGACCAATTAGAAACCCTGTTGCGGCGCCGCCCCTATTTATAGTTTTGCCACTGGGCGGGTATCCGAATTCCACGGAGTTCCATGAGATTTGTTTGTGTAAATCTTGACATCGATTTGGGGATCGACATTTTTGGGCTGTTTTTGGTGGTTGGTACTATTACCATTTTCATTTCCGTGGACTGTTTTTGTTACGTTTGCAAGGGGTAGTTTTTCTTTTGGATTTGCAGCACTTTGCGAAGCGCGTAAAAAAGGGAAGAAATTGGGGGATCGTAGATGAGCCACACAAAAAGCAAAGGGTTACCCGCCCTGCGCGCGCGAGTATATAAGCAGCAGGACCCCCTTACAACCCCAGTTTTTTGGAAACCAAATCTCTTTGCCATTTGGCTTAGATCAAGTGTAGTATCTGTTCTTTTCAGTGTAACAGCTGAAACGTCATCACTGATGACATTACTTTTTATTGCTATTTTTGGATTTCCAGTTTCGGGGCTTGATGGGCTTGCTCACACCCCGGGGCACAGTGTCGTTACTATTACACCTTCGGTTTCTGACGCAACTTTTAGTCGCTATCTGTGTGGACATAGATAACGTGTAAAAGTTGTTTCATTGCACCGACACCCGTGGCCAACAGCCTTGATTCACGTTAAGTTGAACGGTATGTTTGTAGAGGGCTCTTTTTGATTTCTTATTGGTTTTTTGATACTATGATTGTTATCGCCTTGAGTTTTTTTAAATCTTAGCCAAACCCTGTTGAAAACCGTGCCGTGGACTGCAGGCGGCACTGCGCGGTCATCTTACTATCAGTCTATCAGAAATGACCCTCTACTATATTTCAGGTACTCCCAGAACAGTGCAACTTTGCCTTATAAAAAACAGAAAAGCATTTCCGGCACTAAATTTCTTTGATGGCTCATGGCGGATGATTGTCTGGACACCTCGTCCCTCTCATCACTCTCTAGGAATGGTTTCCCGCTTTTTCCCAGTCTAAGAGAAAACCCCCCTTCGATCAGCTCTGGTGGGTCTCAAAAAGAGTTTCAAGATTCTCAACATTCTCAACATTCTCAAGAATCAACATCTTCTTTTCTGGATTTGGGTTCTCGCTCACTATTCAGGGGCTGGGATAAAAACAATTCAAATGGCCTGAAAACAAACTTTTTCTCCGCATCTCGGTCCCAAAAGGGTAAGACAAACGAAAGTAGTGAGTCCCTTACAAATCCCGCGGGCAATGGATCTTCGAAACAAGTTGAATCAACCAAAAGAAATGATTCTGAAGGTGTAGATTTGAGTGAGCTACGACCATCGTCGAGCTCTCTGGTGGATACCCACACCCTAAACACAAGTGTTGTGCGGGCAGTATGCTCCAAGTTGACAACTGGTGATATTGATGATTCTGCTGTGCAACGAAGTAAGTTCAAATACGTGAAAATGTATGAAGATGCCCTTAAAACACTCGAGCCTCAACGGTCAGCCTCTGAATCAGTGTTTGGCGTGTCGGGTCTCGATGAATTTAATCAGTTTGTGGCGTTATCGGAGCTCGATCAGAAAATCCAGGAAAAGGTGGCCAGCCACCAACGTTCCAAGGACTTTAATGTTCTCTCGGTGCTCGATGAGAAGGATTTCCACAAACTTTACAATCACCAGGATATGGATGCACAAAAAGAGACATCGAAAAAGCGCCTCAAGTTCACATTTCCATGGAAAAAACTGCCTGGACACAGGGCCAAGGTTGAAGATTCCGTCAGTAAAAACACAAGCGAGAATGGGAACCACAGCGAAAGTGAGAGCGAGAACCAGAACAACCAGGCACGCTCCGACGATCTGAGATACTCGGATGATTCTCGAACATCTACTTTTCGTGACTACGCTCTTCTACACCGCAAACTCGAAGTGCGACACTTACAAATGATCTCTATGGGTGGAACTCTTGGGGTAGGCCTATATCTCAATGTGGGAAAGTCATTCACGATTGCGGGTGGATTGGGCACAGTGTTGGCTATGTTTCTTGTGGGCCTAATTGTTCTTGCCACTGTGATCTCTTTCTGTGAAATGGTGACTTTCGTCTCTGTGATAGACGGTGTGTCAGGCTTGGGGTCCAGATTTGTGGATGAATCTTTTGGCTTTGCAACCGGGTGGCTATATTTTCTTAGTTTTTCTTTTGGTTTGGCGGGGGAGATTGTCGCATCGGTGATAATCTTGAGTTATTTTCCAAGCACGGAAATTTTGACCAACCCAGGGGCCACGGCGGGATTTGTCGCCTTGTTTCTATTTGTGTGCATTCTCAGTAATGTCCTGAGTGTGACTGTTTTCGGAGAAATCGAGTATATCACCAGCTTGATGAAGGTGATAATCACGCTTCTTGGTATTGTCGTGATGATCGTGGTAAACCGTGGCGGTATCGGGGCAAAGGGTGCTATCGGGTTCAAATATTGGCAGTATCTGAAATCTGACTTTGAGCATAACTTGATATTCGGTCCCTTCAGACCATCATTCAACCTTCTTAGTGATGGCACTGACTCTGAGCACGATGGTATTGGTGGGAATTTGGGCAGGTTCCTTTCTCTTATCGTGTCACTTGTCGTGGCCGCGTACGCTTATAGCGGTACGGAGATTGTGTGTATCGCAGCTTGCGAGGCCAAGGATCCACGAAAGGCTCTTCCTTCTGCTACCAACCGGGTGTTTTGGAGAATCTTGCTCTTTTACTGCTTATCTTCATTCGTCGTATCACTTAACATCTACGCGGGAGATCCGAGGCTCCTCAGGTTCTTCAGTGGTACCACTGGCGTTTCAGCGAACCAATTCGATAGCAACTACGCAATTAATCATATTGGGGGAGCACAGTGCAACAATAGTACGCGACTAATAAACGGCTTGGGAAATGGTTCTCAAAGCCCGTGGATAGTTGCTTTCCAGAGTGCCGGGTCATGCGGTTGGAGCGGTGTTGTGAACGCTCTTTTGTTCTTTTTTGCATTATCGTGTGGAAACTCTCATTTGTACGTGTCGTCTAGGACACTATACTCATTGGCATTACAACACAAAGCGCCAGGGTTTTTGAAGAAATGCAATCGATATGGGACACCTTACTATGCTGTTTTGGTTGCGGTGATTCCTGGGCTTTTATCTTTCACGACGATGTCACAAAAGGCCACGGTCGTCTTCCAAAATCTCACCAGCTTGGTATCTTCCTCCGGGGTTTTTGTGTGGTTTTCCATGTGCCTCACGTACATTCGGTTTTACTATGGCTTGAAGAGGCGACCGGACATAATGAGTAGAGATGACAAGTCTTATCCGTACAGGTCAGCTTTTCAGCCTTACAGTGCGTTTTTTGGGCTTTTTGGTACGTCGGTGATATTGCTTTCAATGGGCTACGTGGTGTTTTTGAAAGGAAGCTGGAACACATGGTTCTTCTTTTCAAGTTACGGCACCTTGATCTTTTTTGTGGTTCTTTACGTGGGCCACTGGATCATCAAGGGAACGACTATCTGTAGTCTTGAGGCGTTGGATTTTGACTCTGGAAGACGGGAAAAGGATATATACATATGGGACGGAGGCAAGGAGTATAACTTGCGCAAGGTGAAAGACCTAACTCACAAGATAGTCGACTGGCTCGCATAAGTGGTTGTTTCTTGTGATTCTGGCTGCGGTTTTGTTTGATTAATTGGGTTTACCATTTTCAATTCTTGGGGCAGGTTTGGGGTTTTTATTCTTCTTTTTGTATATGACCATTCGTGTGAGCACCAATACCTAAAGATTCTGACATCGTATATGGAAAGTTTTATAGACACACAATTTTTTAAATCAAGATGTAGAATGGTCGGTGTAATCACGGACATCAAACACTGCAAATATGAATAAAATATGAATTATCTTGAAGCCACAAGATATACTAGGTGAGAGAGGTATAGGGATTTCTTGCTCTTTTATTTCTGTTTAAAACAAGTCAAAAACAATTCCTAGGAGGTTTCGTAACAGCTAATAATTAGTTAATTGGGGCTAATTTTAGCCTCTGTTATTATATATATATAATTCTTATCGTATAAGAATACCTTTTTTAGCCCCATTTAGATACATTGTGAATTCTAAAAATCTCGAAGTAACTCTACAGTAGGGTAATGTTTTATAAATGTATATATTTAATGCGAAAGTAAACTTTTCTAAACGCAACAATCAAACGGTTAAAAATCGGAATCAATCCCCAAAAGCTCAAAATTTCACCAAAACAATTCTCTTGACTGGATCCTTCAATCAAAATTATCTGAAACTGAATCCTTGGAGTCTCAAGTCACTTAAGGGCAAATTTCGAGGGGCCTTTCATGAACGGATTAAATATACGCGGAAGCGCCTCGTGCTGCATCGCCGTCAAGGCGCGGCGCTTGCTCTCGGCTAAGCGAGCGAGAAAGTCCAAAATTTACACCTCTGCACAGATCTCACTTTCATGCGGCCACTCACTTAATATTATCTAGGAACACGTAGCGATACAAAAAATCACGGAAAGAATCACGGAAAGAATCACAGAAAGAACCACAGGAAAACTTCAGGAACTCCGCTATTGACTTCTGAAACATCTTCTCACTGCTTAAACAATATTTCACGAAAATCATCAGAAAAGAACAAAAAAAAGAAACCACCCCCAAAGAAATACGTGTCGTGCTAGAAAATGACTTGGATTCCAACACAAGAATTTCTCCATGGAAGACTCTTGAAACCGTTTCTCCCTTTCGATAAACACCCCACCTTGAAAAACGATAACTTCAAGAACTTATACGTGGGCGATGAGGTGTACATTTTCGAAACAAAGGACGATAAATGGGCCCGTGGTTATACCTTGACCCGGCCGTTCCCCCATGACTTCACCATCACCTCGGTCAACTTGGACGACTTGCCTGGGTTGAATATCAAGGTGGTGGTTTTCCCCTTGAAATACGTCAAGGTGATTGAACGTCTTCCGCTCAACTTGATGGAGGTTACTGATGAGTATAACAACATCAATGTTTCGGAAACTTTGGCGCCAACTTTGAAGGAGCTGGAGCAGGCGCAATCGGACGCCATATTTGGGTACCGTGTGGCCGCAGGTGGAGCAGGTGGAGCGTTGGGGTCCCGACACGGCACCAGGGCTGGGGTAGGAATCGATACCAGTGACGGGTCCAAAAACCGGTCGGTGATTCCGCCATTACCCTTCGACACCTTCACTTTCACGGAGGACTTGGTTTCGGAAATCACGTACGCCATGAACTTGTTGACGTCGCACATCTTTGCCTTGTACTCGATTGGAGAGTTTCGTCTTTTCAACAAGCTTTCCGACGTGTACAGAGGCCTTGACGAAAACAGGGTCAAATTGACCCTGAACACCTTGACGGAGTACGAGACCCAGGTGGCCAAAGAAACCACCACCTTCTTGTTGAGCACGATCCCCAAGAAGTTGGCGTCGAAGGCTGCTCGGTTGAACGAAAGGTCCTACGACTTGGATAATAAGAACACCGATATCTCTGCGTACAAGGCGGTGTTGGCGCGTGACACATTCGACGGCTCCTTGGTGTCTTTGAAGAATGCACTGCCTGCGCAATTGGCCTTGAACCAGCAGTTGTGTGCGTTGTACCCCAAGTTCCCCATCAATGCGCACTACAACCACAAGGACTTTGTGGTGGCGCCTTCCACCAACGAGAAACTTGTGCACGAGCCGCCGTCTCACATCTTGGTGGACTTCAAGTCGGTGAGCGGGTCGTCCAGCTACCAGCCCTCGGGCTTTGCCGGCATGATTGCCTACTTGTACATCCGAAACACCAAGAAAAGATTGACGGAGGCGTTTGCTGTGCACACGGAGTCGGTGGACGACCTAGTGTTTGTGGAAAAAATCTCGGCGGCGTTGTTCCGCAACATCCCCGCATCCGAGGTGGAAAACAACCGCGTGTTCTTGGTGGCGGTATTGACCGAGGAGATCAACTTGACCACCAAGGACACTTTCCTCCCTCAGATCACCCGCCTCAAAAAGGGAGTTGCCGCTGGTGTCACCGACATCACCCGGATTTTCCCGCGCAACCAGGGCTCGTTGGCCTCGGGCCAGGCGCACCAGTTCCTGATCAAGTTGTTCGGGTCGTTCCTCTCCAAGAAGAAGTTCGATACGCGCCACGTGGAAAACAACGGGTGGGGTGAGCTTGTGGACAGAATCATCAGCGGCTCCAATGAGGGAATTGCCGTCAATCCTCGTGCCGAGAAGTTGGTGGTGTCGGTCAAGGAGTTTAAGCACCAGCTTATGGACCACGACGGCGAGGTGGTGCAGGATGTTTCCTCGGATAATAACGTCGATAGCCGTAGCGAGCCCATTGCCAAGATCAAGCCGATTTTCTTTGACCCGCTCGCGGAGAACTACGAGCGGCTTTACTTGAAAATGGGCAAGCTCAGCGTCGTTGGCGAAACCCACAAGGACTCGTTTTTGACGGTGGAGATCACCGCGCCCAACGACCCCTCGGTGCTGTTTGCAAAGGCGTCTAACCAGATTGAAAAGTCGTCGTGGCAATTTGTGTCTGTGCTTTCGGGCGAGGTGGTGGGTGAAATCGTCAAGGTCAACGGTATTGTCAGCCGTAGCCCCAGCAAAAAGTTGTCTTCCAAACAGGACTCCATTGAGTTTTCGCTCTACGCAAACGGCATTTTGATTGGCCGCAGCGAAACCCTTTACAAGGATGGGTATGAGATTGTGGAGCTCAACAAAAAACCTTGGTACACCATCGACTTCCATAGCCCCGGGCTGTCTCCTCCGGTGGCCCAAGTGCAGATCCACACCGAGTATATTGGAAAGACTTTCAACACTGAGTTGTGCATTGAAAACATCTTGCAGCACGAACGGTTGGTGCAGGAGGGCCCTGCCGGGATCGACGAGCTCCACAAGTCGTTGGTGGAGTTCTGCAAGTTGGACATATACAATGTCGTGCGGTTCTTCACCGAGTTGCTTTCGTCCATCTTGCACAACACTGACCTGTGCTTGGAGAACTCCCAGTTACCGTACAGCGAGATGCTCTTGGATGCCGCCTTCAAGGCCACGGTTTATTTGTTGGACACTCTTTTCGGCAGACAAGACCAGTACTTGTACATGTTTGACACGTTTATTGCCGAGAACCCCATCCCTACAAAAGCAGGAGTGTTTTTGTTGAACAAGATGGCGGACATCTTCACCCAGGCGCAGTCCAACTGGACGTCTTTGTCGCGGTCGGTGTGCCGGAACATCGCCTTGGTCATCCGCCTTGCGTTGTACCCGTTGAAAGTGACATGCGATGCGGGTGCGTACACGAGCACGTTGGAGGCGCTTTTCAAGGCGGCGTCTTTCTTTGTGGGGTTGGAGTCGGACGTTCTCATCAACGACCAGATCCTTGTGATCGAGATCCCCGACTTTGTGCTTGCTTTTGAGGCGGAGTTGGACCAGCGATTGTTGTTGGACCTTGTGCTCAACTTCATCGAGTCCATTGGAACAAGAGGCTTGGGCATTGACGAAGATGCCACCAGCAACAAGTTCTCGCTTCCCGCCACAAAGGACCACAAGATCATCATCACCAAGCTTCTTTTGATGCAGCGGCTTTTCGCATCCGACCTCGCCCACGACGTGGCCAATATCCATACCTTGGCGTCCAAGTGCGTGGTGTGGTGCATGGAGGTGTTCTTGGGGGCGTTGGATATCGAGGGCACAAGATTGGCGGCGTCCGTGATGAACTGCGTGTGTGATTTATTATGGAAAAACATCGCCGTGCCCGGGGTTGATGAGGTGTGTTTCTCGCTCGTGAAACATTTGGGTGCGTTGTCGCGTACCTTCATCAGGTACAACAAGTTCACCCGAAGTGGGCCTTACTTCAAGCCCAAGAAGTCATTCACCAAGCTTTTCCAACGACACTACCCATTCAAGGAGATCATCACCGACTCCATTGTTGGCGAGGAGTCGGTGGTGGAGGTGCTTGTGGAGATTGTATCCATCTTTGTGTACGTGGCGCGGATCGGCCAGAAAGCCGCGGGGCCAGGCGGCTTCTACGAAATCAACAAGGTGGAGATTGCCAACGACTTTTTCGACCCCATCAAGTGCACGTCCAACAACGGACTCAGTGAAGATTTCCTCACCATTTTATCGGGAATCCAGATCATGCGCCTTGGAAAGTACTTTCCCGAGGATAAGTGGCTTTCGTTGTACGCTCTGATTGCGGAGGGCTGTTTGCTGGCGATCGAGCTTCTTGTTCCTTCGATGCTCGCACACTTTATTCCCGACATCGACACCCCCGAAGTGTTTGACCGGTCGCTCTGGGGAAGTTTCTTCCGAACGCTTTTCAAGTTGGGAACGTTGCCGCCGGTGTCGGTGGAGCATTTGTCCACGATTCCCCGGAAGGCGTGCCATCAAATCACCGGAACAATGAGAGACCGTATTGCAGGCATCATCAACGAGACGTGGGATGCGTTGGCGTGGGAATCCACCGAGGAGGATTTGGCCAGGTTCAACCTCACCAAGTTTGGAGGGTTCCAGGTGGAGTTCATTGGCAGTGACTATGCCATTTTGCAAGAACTCATGCTTTTTGCGTTGCAGAGAAACAATGCGTGCCAGACGGTGGCGGTGAAGATGATCTGGTCCATTCTTGTATCGGAGTACATTCTCAGCGACTCCATTGTGGATGTTGAGAGAGAGTGTCTTATTGGATTGCACGACATATACAACCGAACCGCGTACAAACCAGGAAGCAACGAACAGCTGACCTTCATCGAGCGCCTCAGAACAACCATCCGGTTGGGCGCGGACGACGAGGCGTTGGGGTTGACATTGAGGTTTATTCTGAACATCTCGGGGTTTTTGGAGGTGTTGAACGACTTGAACCAAGTGCCCGTGGGGCCGGAGTTTGAAGATGACCGCACGTTCCACAAGTTGAACATCAATGCGTACTTGAAGAATGCAAACAAGCCGGAATTGCTCCATTCGTTCATCAGTCAGATGTACGAGGAGAACTTGCGCAAGTCCGACTACATCCAGGCTGCGCTATGCTTGGAGCTCTTGGCATCCACCTATACGTGGGACCACCACGTGATTTTGCCAGCATCGTACCGGCCCAAGTTCCCCGAGCAGACGTCGTTCGAGCGGAAGGAGGCGTTGATCAAAATGATTGCCCAGAATTATATCAAGGGGAACAATTTGGAGAGGGCCACCGACACCTACAACGAGTTGCTTGAGGCGTACAATGAGTACACGTATGACCTCAAGTCGTTTGCGTACGTGCACCAGAAACTCGCCAAGCTCTACTTGGACTTGGAGTCCTCGGACAAATTGAGTCCTTCGTACTACCGAGTGGCGTACATTGGAGCGGGGTTCCCGGCCAATATCCGAGGCAAAGAGCAGATCTACGAGGGGCTTCCTTTCGAGCACATCACCTCGATCCACGAGCGTTTGTTGAACTTGTACCCCGGTGCGCGTATCATCACCGACGACCAGCAGGCACAGGAGCTCAGGAAGAAGATCCAAACCGGCCGGTATTTGCACGTGAATGCAGTGGAGCCCGTCAATGAGATTTCCGACAAGATTCTTAACACGTCGATCGGGGTGCGTCAATATGCCCGCAACAAGAACTTGCGCTTCTTCTCCACCACGAGAAAGATCCCTGGGTCCACTTCGGTTTTCGATTTATGGACGGAGGAAATCACCTACGAGACACAGGTGTCGTTCCCCACGTTGATGAAACGCAGTGAGATCAAAGAAACGTCGGTGGTGCGTCTTTCGCCGTTGGAAAATGCCATCCGCATTATCATCAACAAGAACAACGAGTTGGTGCAGTTGGAGAGCATGCTCAATATGGCGGTGCGTGATAAGACCGACCACAACACCTTGTTGAACGACTTGAGCAGACATTTGGCCGGAACCGTGGACTCGCCTGTGAATGGCGGAGTGGGCCAGTTCCGGGCGTATTTCTTGGACCCTCGGTACGATGGAAAGGCCGATTACGCATACAACATCCGGTTGTTGAAGAATGCCTTCTACGACTTGACCATGGTGTTGAGCCGGTGCTTGCACTTGCATGGCAAGTTGATTGGCCACAGCATGAGGCCGTCCCACGATGCCTTGGTGGAGTTGTACAAGCAAAACTTCAAGGATGAGATCGACCTCTTGAACATCAGCACCAACTACGACGCTTTGCCCTACAACCACAAGGTTTCTGCGGCCGAGGCTGCGCGGGGGAAAAACGCCAGCAGCTCGGTCAATGGGACAATTCTTGGAGACCTGGCTCTGACCATTGGTGGCTCGACACTCCATAGAACGTCGAGTCGCGACTCGCGGAGCTCCAAAACTTCCAATGTGTCTGCAAACTCGGGGGTGACAAATGTGTCGGAGCCCAGTGTGGCGACGTCCACCACGAGGAGTTTATTTGGAGGAAAGCAGCGCAGGACCGCGTTGAACTGGAAGAGAGGGTGAGTGGGGTGGTTTTTTTTCTGGGGGGTTTTAGCTGCGAAACAAGCGGTGAGTATATATGTTTTGTTGACTGATGGTTTTGAGGTGTATTGGATGTTTTTACCCATACGGTCGATTGATCAACCGGGGTATTTACCATATGTCATGAAATTTATTAAACCCATGCTTTTTTAATAAACCCATGCCTTTTAAAAATGTCATGTCTGTTATTTTTCCTCCCCTGCCACGGGTGTTTTTATACCAATGACTTGTTCGAACACAGAGCCGGAGGCGAAACCAATTAAACCTATTCCATATGTATCTCTAGCCGAAGTATAGAGTGCACTTCATGACAGTAAATGAGCCCCAACTTTCCATCGCCACTTTTATACATTGATTACAGGGATATTCTTCCTTGATTGGGATTTTTCCTTTCCTTTTTCTGTTAATTTGTTTCTTATTAAATCGACGGTATATTCTTCTAGGGTCTTCTTCTCTATCTATTATGTCATTCAATATAGCTTTTAGATTTTCGAAGCCTTTATCGCCACAGATGGGTTACAGGTTCTTGTTTTGGCCAGTATTTGACAGTATTGGACTTCTGGTGATTGTTGAATGTATAAAGTTGGTGTTAGAAGGTCAACACTGTGCAGCTTGACAGTAGAAGACAAACGATAAAGGAAGATTGAAGATTATAACGCATATTGATTACTAAAGGATGGAAATTAGTTGGTCTTTTTCCATCACTAACCGGGAAAATCCGGGGTTTATTTTCTCCACATGTCTTTTGGGTGTATTGGTGTCACTATTTATAAGGGCCATTTAGAAGGAATACGTCCGAGAAATAAAGCAAACTGATTTGTTTGAAAAACATAACGGGGAAGGATGTATTTCTCAAGATAAAGCGTCTGCGGAAACCTTAAATCCTAGTATTCAAATGTTTGACAAGACAATGTGAGCTCCAAGTGTCAGACAATCCTATGGAAGGATACAATAAAACGAGGCCCATGTTGGTGGGAGTTTGTAGGAACTTGAGAAGCAAATAACATGAAAATACGTTGTCATGGGCGAGTCGAACTGACATGATACTACAAAATTACTGTTACTATGTTTTTGATTCGCGCACGCACAAGGACTATCCTTATATCCAGGTGGGTCTGTGTCCACGGTTTGGGCTTTACATCTTCAATGAATTTTCCCAATTCGGCCAAACTTCTTCATTTCAGCTTCCAAAGAAAAACCTCTCCGAACTGCTTAACATATCTCCAGGAAATGGGCTTGGGCAGGGATTCCAAAATTAACCCGTCTATAACAACATCACTATATGCAGTCAAACAATCTCTGCAGTGGCAAAGAAAAGACAAAAGAACGGAAAAAAAAGGGTTTCAAGCTTTTCAGGTCTGCCACTCACTATTCCGAAAAGTATATACCACCGAGTTTTTGTATGACCAAAACTATTTCCCCCAATTGGTCGACTAGGCATTTCCCCCACTCCATCATTTGCTTGGTGCACGGGTGCGCGGTGTTGGAATGGTAAGAAAAAATTCAATCAAACCAACCCCAATCTCTCTCTGAAACCCCCAACCAAACCACACATAATGTTCAGAATTGCCGCCCGTACGCTCCGTGCCCCAGTTGTCCGCGCCCCAGTGTCGTTCCTTGCCCAACCCGTGCGTTTCTACGCCGCTGCCCCTATCACAAAGGAGGAAGTCACCAAAAGAGCTTTTGATGCTTTGAAGACCGTTGCCTCTTTGCAGGAGTCCAGTATTTCCTTGGAAGCAAACTTCCAAAAGGACTTGGGCTTGGACTCTTTGGACACCGTCGAGGCTCTCGTGGCTTTGGAGGAAGAATTCGACTTGGAGATCCCAGACAAGATTTCCGATGAAATCAAGACCGTTGGCCAGGCCGTGGACTACATTTTCGAGGAGGAGCAGAAGTTGTAAGTGGACCCTTTAAATCCACCAAGTGTCTACAGTTGTATATATGAGAACGCACGAAGATAGAAAAGATGACCGAGTCCTGGAGACGAACGTAGACTGTAGAAACGGGGGGTATCCCCTTTTTCCCCTTCATGGGTGTTGTGATGTATGCTTGGATGTGTAGGAGGTGGTGGACATGACATGTTTGCTGTATGGGTGCCTAGCCAGAGTGTTTAGCTACTATGGAAGGGCGATTTCCTCCTAAAGCAACACCATGGTAGGATATCAATGGTAGAAGTGAGTAAGAAGATGGAAACAGACACAGTCACCCTAAATCAGAACAACCAAGGCCCAATTCCCCATGGTACTGCGCATTTATTCCCTTCCCCGCTATAGTATGCGGAGAAAGAGGCTTGAATTAACAAGGAGATAGTGGTTGATTAAAACAGACGACAAGTTATCGTTTTTGAGCCATTTTGAGCCGTTTTCAGTCGTTTTCGGTCTTTTTAATCGTTTTGAGCCGTTTTTTCCATATTTCAACCGTGAAAGTCCAGAATTTCTCCTGATTTTCTCTTGGTCTTCAATTTCTTTTGGTGGCACCTTCTCCACGTTCTAGGGTAATACCTAAATAGTGGCTCCTATTGGCCAACTTCCTTCGCGCCTCCCAAAAAGAAGCCAGGGTGATTTTCCACCCAGACATCTCCAACACTTATGTATAGAAGCCAGAGTTACCTAGAGAGCTCATTTACCAAAAACACCCATACTTATATAATTTTCAAGGTCAACGAAAAAAAGAAGACGGATGTTGGCAAAGGGTGGGGGCGCTGATCACGTGACCAAACATTCTCTTATATGCCGGCAACAAATTATTAGCAAGGCGGTACAATTTTGACGAGCGGTCTCTGTACCAAAAAGAGTACCCACGTATTTCCCCCACTTTAACCCAACAACATAATGTTCTGGAGGACAAAGTGGCAATCCCTGTAACAGGGCAGTATTCACTCATCAGAATTACCTTATGAGCTTTAACAGAGAAATTAAACCCTTCAATTTAGAGCGCGGCTAAATTCACTGCCACAAGGCCCATAAGGATAAAAAAGGATAAAGGGGGTAAAAAAAGGATAAAAAGAGGATAAAAAAGAATAAAAAAGAATAAAAAGAAATAAAAAAGATAAAAGCACATCTCGGGAAATCTCTAAAATACCTAACCAGCCAAATTCAGTACCCTTTTTTCCCAAAAACTGGCCACATCTCATATCTTATCACCACATTACTAACAATTTGGCGCTGGAACAGGCGGCAGGCCCCTGAGGATCTCCAATATACGTTCTCACGTGACCGAGAATTCCCGTGCGCGAAAAAAAAAGACCCCGGTAGTCGCGGCCCGGTCCACACTACACCTTACCCATCATGTGGTAGTGCCCCCACAGAAAACCCATAGCCTAATATTGTTCAATGACACTTCCCACTGAAGCCACTCCGGAACACGGCGAGACCCACCGTGAAGCGCACGGCAACAATATAAACCAGGCAGTGGAAAAAACCGCCCAAAAATTGGAGGACGCAAGTCTTTCGGAAACCGACGACGAGCCCGAACAAGAAGATGACGATGTGGATAACCCCGACAACGATAACGGGGCAGTGGAGTATCCCGGAACAATCATCCCGGACCTCACGCCGGACCAGATTGCCAGTGACTTCGACTTGGCCCGTGAGTACGCGGACGACGCGGAATACATCGACTTGATCCACTTGAAAATCAACAGTTTGGAGGATTTGAACCTCGGTCGTTTCACCAAACTCGAGGCGCTTTGCTTGCGTCAGAATCTCATTCAATCCATTGTCGGTGTGCGTGATTTGCCCGCAGATACAATGGAGGAGTTGGACTTCTACGATAACCGCATCAATCATATCAGCAGTCACGTCAATCGGCTTGTGCACTTGAAGAACCTCGACTTATCGTTCAACTCCATCAAAAACATCAAAAACATCGACAAGTTGGTGGATTTGGAGAACCTTTACTTTGTCCAGAATAAGATCTCCGAGATCAAAAACCTCACCACCCTCAAAAAGTTGAAGAATCTAGAGCTTGGTGGTAATCGCATCGCTGAGATCCTGCCGGAAATGCTCCATTTACCCAGCATTGAGCAATTATGGCTCGGAAAAAATAAAATCCGTCGTTTCGAGAATCTCGACAACTTGTCGAATCTCCGTGTTCTCTCCATTCAATCCAACCGTCTTACGCGTATTGAGGGCTTGGAGAAGTTGGTTAATTTGGAAGAATTGTACCTTCTGCACAATGGTGTCGAGGTTATTGAGAATTTGGAACATAACACGAACCTCACGGTGCTTGATGTGACATCCAATAGGCTTAAGAACTTGAGTGGTGTCTCGCACTTGAAGAAACTCACGGATTTCTGGTGCTCGTACAACCAAATCTCGTCATTTACCGAGATCTCGGACCAATTGGGCCTGTTGCCGGAACTAGACACAGTTTATTTCGAAGGAAACCCCGTGCAACTCAGCAACCCTCCCGCATACAGAAGAAAGTTGCGTCTCTGTCTTGGTGACTCGCTTACGAAGATTGATGCTACGTATGTTAAGGTATAGTGCAGATTATGCAAGAACGGAAATGACATTGCCTCCAAACCAGAAACCGGAGTGTGCCTGTTCGGTTCCCTGAATGGATGGTTGTAATGTTCTTTGGAATGAAGAAAAATGGTGCATGCAAATCCTTAGATACTGGACTTGGTATCGGGTAAAGTAGCAAGCACTGTGCTACGGAAAACGGTTCATCATTATCATGGGGTGTGATGTCCTAATGAAGCCAGTATCCAGACTCCGCATGGGCTTTATATTGATATGAATGGTAGTTCTCCAACTTTACCTGCCTATATTGAAGCTTTTGCGAACGTCAAGATGCTGACCCAGGGAATGCTGGCCTGAGGCCAAGATAAAGCGCAGGCCTGTGTGGTGTTGGGAATACGGGATTCAACTCAGAAATACGAAGATGCATTTACTTGGCAGGGGAATTATCTCACCATTCTCATAGGGGTGTCATGCTGTAGGTGCTTGTGGAAAGTAAGATGAATTGAAAGATCCAAAGCCACCAAAAATACAAACAAGCTCGATGGACCGGTTTGGCCATGGCTTGTGTGGGTGTGGTTAAAGCATACTTTGTAAGAAGCGTGTCAAGCAATCTTGAGGGTGTTGAAATAGTCAATCCAAGACAGTATCGATAAATGTGTTGAAATTTTAACAGAAGTAGGCGTTACTACTATAGAGGGTGTCCATCCAGGACCAAGTTAGCAATAATATAGACCAAAACTGGTAAACCGATATTATGCCAGACCAAGTGATCATCACAGAATGTTTTAATAAGGAGAATCACGGTGTTCGGTGTGGTGCAAAAATGAGTAAAAGCTAATGGAAGATAGCAATATTGAGGAAATTACCAGAAGAAAGCTCTGCGTGGAGAACGGTACGAGGAAGGTCTTTTTTTTTAAAAGAAACAATTCGGATTACAGGACGCCACTTTTCAGTGTCCTAAAAATCTATATATAGTCTATAGAAACCTGCAACACGTCTGATTATTGTACTGAGTATTGAAAGCCTCCTGCTCTCCCGAGCCCTAGGCCGTCCTCCTTACATTAATCGCTGTGTAGGTTGCGTCAACTCGTCTTGGCCTTGCTATGTCCCATAGCCTTCTTTAGCTGCCTATGCAGTAAAGGCTGTATGATTATTCCTCTGTACGCCTCTCGGCGTCTAGAGCAATACACACGGCGGATTGTTTCGACGTACCAATTAAGGTTGTGCAATGGTTCATAAGTATTGTGTAATGGTGCCAACATTGAATTTAGATGCATCGGAGTTTCGATGTTTAAGAGATTCCACCAGAACTTTGTACATACACAGTCATTGTAAAGATGACTTTGAATGTTTTTCATGTTCACCTCTGTTAGACAAAGGTGACATTTGTATCGAGGTACCGATTTCTTTGCGTCATGGACAGGGACATAGAACCCCAAATTAAAATGATGTAATGCTCGTCAATCTCGATGTTTACGCCATTCGAACTTGTGTAGTGTTTTCCAAAACTTTTCCCATCTACGTATGCCTTTAGCTTCTGGACATAACTCCAAAAAATGTGTAGGCATCACTGGTTTAAGCTTTTCCTGCTTCTTCTTACTCAAGGATGTAAAATTAGATGGATGACATCCTTTTTCTTCTTCCTCTGATAACATGAAGCCATCTGCTCCTTTGCCAGGAGCCACATATGATGGCGAGATCCAATTGTCCTCGACAAGGGTTGAAGTTGTTCATCGTCTTTTTAAAAACCTTCCTATTTATATTCAATGCCATTTCCAATCATTTGAATGGCGTGAACTCTTTTTCTCATGTCGTATGATAATGGTGGGGTGTCCCAATTCTGGACACTTGATACTTATCCATGATGGTATGGAAATTGAGAGCAAAAGAAGACAGGGCATGGATTTAGAGATATCGGTGGTCACACAATCATTTCTATCGTGCCTAATACCTATAACCCAAAACATTGGGACCCTCCAAACACTCGGGTGGACGCCCGGTTCCAGATGCATAAAAAACCCATAAATCGTGCAAACCATTCAGCCCATCCTTAATCATTCTCGTACCAGAGTGCTCCAAGAATATTTTCCTTTAATTTATAGTTTCGTACCCAAGAAATCTCTTTAATATCCTTTATTATCGTTGGAACCACATACGCTATGAAGCTGAGGTGAGAGGTCAATAAAGTTTGGGGGTGTCTGGTTAATTTGCAACCCAGAGAATTCGCAAGTTGCCCAAGCAGATAACTTTGGTCGAGTATGATCATAAACCTACATTCTGTTTTCCAGAGCGTCGCACTTATAAATCTGATCGAACCCTCTGTTCCCATGGAAGTATTACATGGTACAATTGTTGGATTGCAGCTTGTATCGCCCGTGGTCACGTGACCGTGCATGATGTCGAATGTCAGCTAAGTTAAAATAAGTGAAGAAGAATCCTATATAGAATATATCCCCAGTAGAGTGAGCTCAAAGAAGGGAGAGCCGGACCAGTGTTATAATCTGTCATCTTGTAAAGCCTGTGTATACGATAAGCGTATTTAGCACAGGTGGTGACTAATTCCAACAATTTGGCCCTAGGGCAGGATGTCGCAGGCCCCGCCCGGGCCAGGTGGAACCAAACGTCATGGGCAAACATTCAAAAAGCACTACACTACAAAACACGAACGTTTTTTTGGAATCAATTAGGATATCTGCTTTTAAATTACCCTGAAACCGCATTATCTACCGTATCATCGTCATTTTGTATGAAAAACCAATGGATTGGAAGGTGATTTGCACCCACCACCGCGATCCATTGGAGATTATTTTGACCTCGATGTATTACACACAAACAATATATGCGTATGCGTGTAATTAGGCTTAATATACTACTAACGCTCTCCCCAGTGCATACCCGCCAAAATATACCCACAAAACCCACATTTGGAACAATTTTCGCCGGGGTCCAAACTGCTGACCTAAGCTGGTGCACGGGTGTTTCCCCGGGGTGGCCCTGGTCCCTGCCTGCCTGCCGGGCCGTCTTCTTTGCGGGGCCACTGGGCCACCTTTCCTGGAAATACATCTTTTGTATTTGGAAAATTGCCGTTTTTCTTGCATAACACAAATATAAAAACACATCCAGAGCAATTGTTCAAAGTAAACGGAACACGGCGGAACAAAAGGCTGTGCATGCTCTAACAGCAGCAATATTGCCAGCTAATCACCGCAATCTTGTAAGGTATTACCAAATTCAGTTAGATCTTCTTCACAATGGCGTCTTTAAAACTGCCGCTTGCTCGGGTAACTGCATCAGTGGAGTATATTCCTGGCCCCGACCCAAAATTGCTCATTCAGCAAGAAAGAGCCTCGGCTTCTTTCAACATAGACCACATGAACGTTTTCTTAGAAGGGTCCGAGGAAAAGGCCCGGGAAACAAGGGTTTTCTTGGGGCAAATGGAACGGGACCCCATCTTAGCCGCCACCACCATAGACTACGACGCCACTAAGGCCCAGTACCGCTAGCTCACGGTAAAAAAATCACCCGGTTATGTCAGTATATAGAGGTGGAAACTTTCGACCGGTTGGAAAGGCGGCTCTCGCTCATTTCGGTGTTTGGCCCTTCTTTGCACACCCTTCTTTGCACACCCGCCTGGGCGTTCACGTGGGGCTCTTTCTTGGGTGTATCAGGGGAAATGGCACCACGAACCAAATGCATTATTGGCTCTTGCAGAAACAGGCTGCCTATGTTAAAAGCCTCTATGGGTGTTTTGGCATGACCGAATTGGCCCACGGCTCAAATGTCGCTGGCTTGGAAACTACCGCCACCTTCGATATAGAAGACGGCCTGTTCGTTGTACACACCCCGCACCTTGGTGCCACAAAATGGTGGATAGGAGGCGCTGCCCATTCCGCCACCCATTGTAGCGTGTATGCGCGGCTAATTGTCAAGGGGAGGGACTACGGCGTCAAGACATTCGTGGTGCCGTTACGCGATGCTGGTCATACCTTGATGCCAGGCGTTTCCATCGGAGATATTGGCGCTAAAATGGGCCACGACGGCATCGACAACGGCTGGATCCAGTTCTCCCACGTGCGCAGCCCCCGGTACTTCATGTTGCACAACAAGATAGCCGCCGACGGCACCGTCACCGAGCCGCCCATGAACCAATTGTCGTACTCCGCGTTGTTGGTTGGGCGCGTAGTCATGGTCAAGGACGCGTTCCGCTGGTCGGCACGCGTAGTGACGATTGCCATCCGGTACGCGGTTGGCAGAAGACAGTTTAAGATGGCCATGGCCCAGCCCACCGACCCGGAGTCCCAGTTGTTGGACTACCCGCTCCACCAGAGACGCCTTCTTCCCATTTTGGCCATGACGTATGCCTTCTCCACCGGCGCCAATGTGTTGGCGGAAACGTCGTGCAAAGCCTTGGAACTCTTGGACAAGGCCGTGGCTGCAAACGACAAGGCCATGTTGAGTGCCGGGGTAGAAGGAAATGAAGGCACTTTTCATCGCTTCTGGCTCGTTGAAGTCCACATGCACATGGTTGACTTTGGCCAATATCGACGAGTGCAGACAGGCGTGTGGCGGGCATGGCTATTCGTCATACGCGGGTTTTGGCAAGGCCTTCAATGACTTCGCGGTCCAGTGCACGTGGGAGGGCGATAACAACATATTGGCCATGTCTGTGGGTAAACAGTTGATGAAGAAGTTTGTTGGGGTGAAGCAGGGTGAAGCAGGGTGAAGCAGGGTGAAGCAGGGTGAAGCAGGGTGAAGCAGGGTGAAGCCGCCGCCGGGATTCTTGGCTTTTTGCGCAACTATACCCACCATCTTGGAGACAAGCCGGTGTTGTTTAAAAGCGATTTAAGCAGCCCAAAAAAGGTGCTATATTCCATCGAAACTGCGCTCGTCAGGGCGTGTTCCCGTGCAGAGGATGTTTTGGGGAAGAAGCATGACAACACTGACTATATTGGTGGGGATCTTGTGACGTTGTCGAAGTTGTTGGCGCATTTCTTCTTGTTGAAGGCGTTCCTCGATAAAATCGAGGCCTCAAGGCAACAGAAGGATTTGGTGCCAGTATTGGACTTATTGGCCCAGTTTTACGGAGCAGCAGTCATCTTAGAAGGCTTTTTTGGAACATTCTTGATGCTATCTGTTGTGTCAAGAGACGCCATGGCGCACAATTCAACCCATCACATACACCATGTGATTCCGTTGACCGACTCATTCATGATGTCAGATATGATGATCAACGCCCCTATCGGATATTACGATGGCGATATCTACCAGAACTACTTCCGTACCGTGGCCAGCAATAACCCCACCACCGATGGGAAGACGGCCTACTCTGGTGCAATCGAGACCATGTTGAGCAGGAAATCGGTTGAAGAGAGACATAGATTTGAAAATGACGATGTCACAGCGGACGCTTTATCGAGCTAGGGAAGAGGAGAGGGAAGGTAAGAGGAGAGGAGAAAACTACCGGGCAATCAAAAAGGACCGTGTATTAACTTCGTGACTTATGCTGATGCGACAGGATAGGCTTTACTCCAAACTGGTATCCTCAGGCTTATAGTTATCGAGGACGATTCTATAAATGAAGGATGGCGCAAACCCACCAACGTTGGTGATATAGATATCAATGTGTTCTGGTGGCACATAGTCGCCCAACGGGTTGGTGACCACATCCACGTTTTCCATGAGCTTGGAGTTTCCATAACTCAAGACTTTGCCGGAGTTTCCCACCTCAATCAAGTCCTCGCGGTTGAATGGGTAGAGTGGCGACAACTTATACAAGCCGGCCACGCCAAACACCGGGGTCTTGTGTTCTTTGGCACACTCCACTACATTTGCTACACCCGAGTTGGACATGCATCCACCGTTTGCAAACACCGTGCTGGCACCAAGAATCACCTTTCCTACACGGGGCATGACTGCAAAAACGGTGGTGTCTGGGATCAACACTGCTTGGATTTTGTTGTCTGCAAGAGTCTTGACGAATTTATGTGCCGCGTCGGTTGCGTTGGGGTAACTTTCCGTCACGAGAACAGTGAAGTTACGCTTGGCACGAGCCTTGATCAAAAACTGCAACACGGTGTCGGAAGTGGGGGTTGCTGTCAATAAGAGCTCGTTCTCGTGGATGAGGTCTGCGGCCATGTTTTCAAGCTCCTCCTTCACGTTGGAGATCTCGTCAATGAGGTCACGGATTCCTTGGATCACGATGGACCGCATGTCGCTGGATTGTTTCTTTGAGAGCTTGCGCACCGGAAGATTCAGCTTGCCGGAAGAGTCGGAGTCCTGGGTGGGGTGTGTGGTCAGAAGAAGACTGAACATCAGACTGATCATTGGCGTAGTATCGGTGCCACTAGGGTCTGCGGTCTCGATCTCATCCCTCACCAACGCCAACACACGGCGGACAATGTTTCCGGGGATAAATTCCCGCGGGCTGGCGTGCTGGAGATCAACACCTACTGCACGGATTAGCGATATGAGATCGTGGGGGTCGGACCATCTGGCGGCAGAAATCACCCTCATCAACACATGGGCCACCCTGAGGGCGGTATCTTTAGCGTCGCCGAGCTGCTTGCGCTTCAACTCGAGCACGAGCGGGTCCACGACTGCCTGGATCTCTGACGTAAGCACCGAAGGCATTTTTGTGTTTGGGTGTTTGGGTGTATTTGAAAGCTGAGCTATAGGGCCAGATGGGGTTTTTTTTCTTCCTGTCATGTGGAGGACGTGTATGCAGGATGTGGAATTGGGGGGTGTATTATCTACGGCACGATAATGGCCGGGGGAAGAAAGGGTGGGGAAGAAGGGATGTGGTATTTGGGAGATAATCTGGAGCTCTGGTTTTTCCCTTTTTTTTTCCTTTTTTCCGTTGTTTTTGGTGTTCCTGTGATGTTTGCTGCATTGGAGCCTTCTGGTTCTCATGATGGCACCCACCAGGTGGGGATAATGAGAGCAATTACTCCCGGAAGGAGTTTTTGCCGGTGAAATTTGAGGAAAGATGCAGGTTGAATTTCTGATGATGGGTAGCAACGAAATGGGTAATTACTCATGAATTGAATACTTACTCCTTGTCACATTACACACAGGATACCAAAACCGCAAAGACACATGATGCTTTTAGAGAATACATGTCGTGTCTCTGTTAGCATTTGATCCATGGAGGAAATTTTGAGTGGATTCAAAGGCGAAAGCTCAAAATTCAATTACCTGAGTCATAGAAGTATGTGAGTATCATACCTAGACTTGGACTACTTGTGGTGACACAACATTATGTCGTCACTCAGTTGTTCACCATCACCCAGCTCGCCGTCCTCTTGTCTGTCAGCCTGACTTACAATGCATCATTTCAGCTTGTTTATGATTCATCTTCGGCTTCGTCGTCGTCGTTTTTCTCTTCCGATTCTTCCTCCTGATGTGTCCGTGCACACCAGTGGACCCTTCTTGGAAGAATGCCTCGGTATTGAAGAATCTCTACTTTCTTAATCGTTTACAGCTTTCGTTGTTCCGTTTCTTCGTGAAGATATCATTGCTTTAAGAAAGGCCTCCATGGGTGAAGACATCGCCGGTGTAACTAAAAGGTCTTTCGACATCGGAAAGAGAAAACGGGTGCTTTTTCTTTATAGTAGATACATTCTGAGGGGCCCCGAGAGGTGAATCTCCGGGAGAGTTTCCGAAACAGAAAATGCTGTTTTTTTCCTCGATATTATTTGGATGTTCCTTTTTCTTATTGAGGAACTGGCAGCACTGTTTCCTCTTGCTTTTTGGTACTCTTGATATTCTCGCTTATAAAGTAGGTGAACATATGAGGTTTTTGATATATTTTTGATTTATTTTTGTACAGAAGAAGGCGGAAAGTTCAGTTTTCGGAATCTTCCTCATTTCAGCTGAAGATCAAAAAGTATTGTTATATATTCTTCTCTGCTGATGTTCACACTTTAAACTGGGCAGTGATCATCAAAAAATAATTGGTTTCGCACCTAATTGTTGATTTGGAAACGTTTATTCACCACAAGAAAAATACTCAAACAAGGAATTTTTTCTTCATATCATTATAGAAGTACTATATAAGGTACGTCTAAACAGTGCCCTTGTTTTTTTTACATCTCCATAAGAATGTTGCCAGTTGGTTCCCATAATAAGGAAATAGAGTTTCGCAGCCGCAGCCGAAAACCTCCCCGGCGTAGGCGCGCCGACGGTGCAATCCATTCCAAAAACATAATCTTATATTTTCACTATTCCTAGTCTTCAGTTTTGACAGATTTTGAGAGTTAAAAAGGCGTAGGAAATGTCACAGGGATGAGAACACTAGTTATACTCATGGGGCGTGCCGGGCATTGATCCTTGTCAAACAAGTAATAAGTGATGCCAATTATGTGGTCAGTCCCCGCTAGATGCACCCCCGCTAGATGCACCCCCGCTAGATGCAACCCCGCTAGATGCAACCCGCTCACTTGAACCAAAGATGAGGATTTCAATGTTATTCACACCCCCTTTATGATTATTTTCTCGAATATCTCGTCTTGTTGTCCATAAAATCATATAAAATTTGCGATAAGGAAATCATTTCAAACTAAATTTTCCTGTCGAAATTTATCCTTAAGTGCGTAATTTAATCTGTTCGCATTTGATGGTGACTTCCTCCGTTAAGGTGCACATACGTTTGGTTATGTTGTGGCAGGGGTTCTTCCTCCAGAATTCATTAGCCAGTTTGCGTCCACTTCTCTTATTTGTGTGTATCTTTGTCCTTCCATAAAACGTTCTTGTTCCAGAGTTCTTCCGATCCTCCCTCGGTATTCCATACTGCTGAGGTTGATTTTTGCAGGTTGATTTTTGCAGCAAGAGGGTATTAAGCAACCTGAAAACTTGAGTGAAAAGCAGAAAAGCAAGCCAGGCTGATTTGCTTGTACAATCTCCTAATTAGAATAGTCAAACTTTTGAGTAACTTTTGAGTAACTTTTGAGTAACTTTTGAGAACTATTGAGAACTATTGAGAACTATTGAGAACTATTGAGTGGTGATAAACGTCATCTGCTGGATACACCTAAGCGTCTGTTGTCACTTCTGCTATGGATTCTTCATCCAAGAAGACGAGTTATGATCGGAATGGAAGCCTAGAACCGGCAGTGGTCCCTGCGGTGTCTTGCCCCTAAATGATACATATAGTAGAGTTTCCGGCCCTTCTCCAATGATCTCCAGGTTAATGAACTTAATCTAGAAGAAATCCATGTTCCTGACGAATCTATACCCGCTGGTGCTGCTAATTACACCCTAGTTCTCATTCAGGGTCACCTCCTGCCACTCTTGCTCTTGTGGTCCTTCTGGACGCTTTGTTGTGCGTAGTGATTCCTACTTGGACGGTTAAAGTCAGAGGTTTCCAGAAGAACGGCTTACCCGTCGTCAACTCGCTACACTGATGAAGGGTGAAAGAATTCAAATAATGGGTGCATCAGGCATTTCGCTTTATTTTCCAAAACCAGGAACTAAAAGCCTAGCTTCATTAATAAACCATCATTTATCATTATAACCAGGGAAAACACATCGATCAAGAAAGCCCCGGCTACATATCCACCTGATAAGGTTGTGGGTATACCGTCTCGCTATTATACTCCATGCATTGCTCTGGGGATGTTTTTTTCTCTTTTTTGAATTTTGAGGCCATACCAGTAAAAGAAGATGCGGGGTTGACATTCTAAAGAGCTCCCAATATGGTAATCGTGGGCTCGCACTAAATACTGGAATACTAATTCTATAAATGCTCGACGTCCAGCAATACTTTTTATGGTCCCAGATAATCTTTGCTTCACACATTGGTTTCCTCACAATCTTTCAAGCTTGTTAAAGAATACTACTAAAATCTTTTATTTTCCTAGCCATTGTATTCTTTTGGTGAGGTGGGGAAAGCTGAAGGCCGGAGTACTTGGAGGGGTTATTATTGGGTGTATTGGGTGTATTGGGTGTATTGGGTGTATTGGGTGTATTGGGTGTATTGGGTGTATTGGGTGTATTGGGTGTATTGGGTGTATTGGGTGTATTGGGTGTATTGGGTGTATTGGGTGTATTGGGTGTATTGGGTGTATTGGGTGTATTGGGTGTATTGGGTGTATTGGGTGTATTGGGTGTATTGGGTGTATTGGGTGTATTGGGTGTATTGGGTGTATCCTGGAACAATTATGAGGTATGGAAAATTTGACCTCAGTAACAAATACATTTGGTATCACAATATTCAATGTTCTTTAGTAGTAATTATTCACGGTCTCACCCACGGTATTACCCACGACACACCACTCAATGGAGAAATTTCCACACAAGAAAAGAAAAAAAACATGCCAAACCCCCATAAACGGTTCAAAACTCAAAAATAAAATTTCTTCCACAACCCTTCCAAACAACTCGCCAGGTTTCTCCCCTCCGGACAATTTTATTGTGGCCCTATTTTCATTTTTTTAGGGCCACGCCAGCCGCACGCGGCCCCATTCGCAGGCCCTGTCGCCCTAGACACCAAACGACCATAACCATCTTCAATCTCACCAAAACACCCAAAACACGCCCAGAGTCACTCGAAGAGAAACACTCTTGGTCTCCGAAACACCCCAAACTTCTCAATTCTCACTTCTCCAAACTTCTCCAATAATCTCTCCCCCACGATGCCATACGAGGACGCTCTTCGCGACTCACTCTGCTGCCTCTATAAGGAGTCTGGTGGGTTCCACATCTCCATCGATATCATCGTGAAATTGGCCAAGAGTCTTCGACTCGACACGTTTGTGGACACAGACGAGACCCCGGGCGTCAAACGGCTTTCCATTGCCGGCTCGCTTCTCCTTTTGGAGCTCGACTTTGCAAACGACTCCACCGTAGTTAACGTGAGTCTCTCTCTGGGAAACCACGCAGAAAAGAGTTCGGGAGGCGATTTTGCCCACACTGTTGCTGGGAACATCACGGGCGAGAAAACAAGCAACGCTTCCGCGGGAGAAACCCCCGCGGTTTCCGTGTCTTTGTCGTTTAAACCCGAGCTAAGAGCCTCGTTTCTTTGTACGTCATATGGCGGCTCCAACCTGGCGAAAGCCCAGGACAATATGCCGCCAAGCGACGATTCCGCGGCCTCAGTGGCTGAGCGCATTCTTCTCTCCAGCCTTGCGGGCCCCACCTTGGGCGAGTTCCCGAAAAACCTCAAGTATCTTGCCGATCTCGACCGCGTGTCTCCACCCGACGCAGACTTGATAGTATACTTGGATAACTTGGCCACCTACTTGGCCACAGTCCACCACACGGAGAAAAAGCTCCGCGAAGGCGACTGGCAGGTATCAGAAGGCTTTGCCAGCGTTTTTGGCGCCGTGTGCCTCAATGACGAGTCTGCCAACCGCGTGGGGGTGTTTCTCCGCTATTGGCAGGATTCCCGCTTCGTCAACCGCGAGTTGGCCCTACAAAAACAACCGCCGGCGGGCAAGACGTATACGGCGCTCTTGGCCATCGAAGAATCGCCGTCGGCAGCGGTCGATTACCTCACAGAAGCCGCGTCCAAGCCCTGGGTCCTTGGCGGCCACCCCAGCGGAACAAAAACCCGTCTTTTCTTGACCCCAGACTCTTCTCTGGCCCATTTACACAACCAGCAAAGCGTCACCGCGAACGCCAAGTGGCGCTTGGTGCTCCGCCTCGCAGACCCGGTTTTCTTACCGCAAAACCTCCTTGAATACTTGGGTATTTCCGACTACGAATGCGCCCCGCCCCTGCGCCTCGATTCATTGTGGCACGACGCGGAAACCTCCCGCGAGCTCAGGTTCAGGTCCGGCTCCAAGGTCATTTCCTTCTGTTTTGATGATTATTCGCCCTATGTCCGACTCCTGGCGGTGTCTGTGCCCAGCTTGCACACTCTCGCGGAGCTCATGCCGGCGCTTCGGAACCACATTGTGTTTACCGCATTGCTTGAAAGCGTGGCTTCTGCCAAAACCACCGAATCATGCACCGCTGCAGACGTGGCAGCAACAAAGGAGACCAAGAGGAAAATCAGGGACTCCTTACATCTTTCAAGAGACGTGCCCGACGAGGAGCTTCTTGGCTTGAACACCATATCTGGCGATTACATGGGCGTGCAGATGCTGCTTGAGCGGGATCTAGACTTGGGTGACTTTATCAAGAGCGACAGTGAAAACGGCGACTCAATGGTAGCAGGTGATTTTGATGTCGACGCTTCAGAGACCCCTGATTCACAGACACAGACACAGACAAAGTCTCAGACCGAGGCTCAATCTAAGGCGCAGTCCCAGAACACGGCGCCACACTTGCTGATTACGTTAAAAGAGATTTGCTACGGAGCCTCAGACTCGGACTTTGACTTGGTTTTACATATCGCCGGAGATGTCTCACAAACCAGCAATGTTGGTGTCGACACACTCGTACGGGTCCAAAACGGACAGTTGGTGTCACAGAAAACCGACGAGGATGTCACCATGGACACGGAAAGCGACGTGAGCCAGAAATTCACCCGGTGGCTCAGTCTAAGCGAAGACATTCTACTTGCGTTGGAAGCAATGGAAAGTTAAGATCACTATGTACATATAATCCCGAACAAAGGATTGGGCCAGAACACGGAAGCAGGGCAACTAAAGCTTGACTCCAATATGGATACTGGCAACGCCAAAGGTCAAGTTCTCATAGCCTTGCTCAGGAACATAGAAGCCTGCTTTCTCGATCATCCCACGGAACTCTTCTTGTTTTGGGAATCTCTGAATACTCTCCACCAAGTACTGGTACGAGTCTCTATCGTTGGCAATCAACTGGCCCATTAATGGCAAGAGACCAAAGGAGTATGCTTGGTAGGCGTAGTCCACAACGGGGTTTTCCACGTGCGAGAACTCGAGACACGCAAAAATTCCTCCGGGCTTCAATACACGGTATGCGGTGTTCAACCCCGCTTGGATGTTGGTGAAGTTACGGATTCCAAACGCAATGGTGTACACGTCCTTGGACTCGTCGGCAATCGCATCCATGGTCTCACCGTTCTGTTCGATGAAACTGACCCTGTTGGAACCGTCGTTCCATTTAGAGTTTTCATAACGCACTTTGCCTTCGGCCAACATGTCGGGGTTGATGTCAGCGACCGTCATGGTGGACTGGGTGTCGCCAAACTTTTGCTCTGCATGGTCCAAGAGCCCAAATGCAATGTCACCAGTACCACCGGCAACATCAAGGAAATCCAATGGACGCGAGGAGCTGGCCCGCATCCCGGCGTCCAACCGGTTGATGAAGTGGTGTTTCCAAAGACGGTGCACACCAAAGGACATGGCGTCGTTCATCACATCGTACTTCGAAGCCACCGACGAGAAAACGCCACGAACCATCTTTTCTTTGTCCTCCTTGTTGATGGTTTTGAAGCCGAAATGCGTCGTGCTGTGGTCGGCGGTGTTTTTGGCGGTGTTTTTGGCGGTTTCGTCCAGGGCATCGGTGTTCGATGTGGCCTTGGCGTATCTTCTCACCATCGAGGGAAATGGTGCCTTGGCATGGCCAAGACCGAGTCCGACTCTTTGCAAGACCGTACGAGAGTTCATCGAGACAGGGAAGGTGGGATACGGATTTTATATAAAGATGGTGGAAAAAGCTAGATGTGGGTCCGGCAGGAAAATATTGCGATCTTTTTTTTGGGGGTGGGTGGGTAGGTCGTCTTGGAAGCTGATGCAGGGACTCTACGCACTGATGGGAATTCTTTATTCTCCAATTCTTTTAAGCTTTGACAAGAAATGATGCAAAGAATTGGTGTTGGGGAATTGTAAAAGAATGGCTTAGGTTGGGATTCTAGGTGAGGGCGGGTGTCTCAGTGCTGGTAATGAGAGGCTCTCGGGTGGGCCGTCGGGGCTTATATGCAACCCGCCAAAAAATTAGATTGGATTTTTTGGGTGATGTTTTCCTGGGGAATTGGCCAATGCTTGATTTTTAAGGAAGTTTACTTTCTTCGTTTCTTTTTTTTTTTTGAGACCGAATGATCCCCGAGTCCGTATACGCCGTGAACAGTGGGGGAAAGGGCGGACTACTTTTAGAGTTCGCGTCTATGGAGTGTTCTGGGGAAAAGCCTTGTTGAGCTTGAGCATTGGTTGATTTGTGGAAAAATGAAACGGTACCATGTCGGTGATTGGTTCCGAAAGGGCGTGATGAGGGGGAATGTTTCTCCATCAAAACGCCGATTCAAAAACAAAGAACACGTATTAAAGGCTTTCAAATTGAATGAACGTCTGTTGTGGCAAAGAAGCAAAATCGACCCTCGAGGGTTCTGTGGGGCGAATCTGGCCGAATGTCCGAGATGCATTGTAGTACACTATACTACTGCTTTCACCACCTGGATAGCCCCATAAAGGACATGTTAGTAAACAAATGGTGCGGATCTCTTTATGTCTACAGTGACCAGTGGAAGTGGCTTACCCGAATTGTAGTTCAAGCGGAACTTAACGGTATACTTTGTCTATTCGGAGCAAGGGAAGGAGCAGACATTGGAGTTGACCCAAAAGACGAGACTTAGTTTATGTGGTTCCGTCTCCCCCCAGAAGATATATCTCCAGGTGTTACAAGAGTCCACACAGAGTTCTTCACCAGCCTACCTCGGTTGAACCGTTTTCCCATGGAACTCATCAACGTTGGACATATCCTCTAGGATAAACTCACATTTCCACCATAACCCATTCAAACAAACAATGCCTACACCCCAAACAATCAAACCTACACTCTACAAGCTACACCCCAAATAATTAAAGAAAATACATTGGTAGATTCAGAATCAATGGCCCATCGGGGCTTTTCAGCACCCTCACAACCCAGAAGTAAATTTATAATAGCGCAGAAACAAACAAATCTAAGCTTGAACGATTCTAATGGTGTTGGAGTGACCAGAGCCTCTGGTCCATCCTTGGATGGTGACAATAGAGTCACCCTTTTGGAGGAAGCCCAACTCGCTGGCCTCAGCAACAGCCCATCTCAATCTGTTCTCAACATCCTCTTGCCAGTTCTCAACCTTGTCTTGCTCGTAGACAAATGGGTACACACCTCTGTACAAGTGGGAGAAACGAGCAGCTCTGCTGTTTCTCGTCACCATCATGATAGGAATGTTAGGCTTGTACTTGGACACCAATCTACAAGTCTTACCCGAGGTGGACAACACAACAATGGCCTTGGCGTTTTGCTCGTAGGCAGCAGAAACGGCAGCAATGGCACAAGTCTCGGTGGTGTCGGTAGGTCTGGCAACCAAGGATCTGAGCTCGTTGAAGAGAGAAGTGTAAGAAATGGCCTTCTCAGCAATGATGGCAGTGTTGTGCATCATGGAAACAGCCTCTAATGGGTAGTTACCCTTGGCAGTCTCACCGGACAACATGACACAGTCGGCACCGTCCAAGATAGCGTTACCAACATCGGAAACCTCGGCTCTGGTTGGTCTAGGGTTGTAGGTCATGGACTCCAACATTTGCGTGGCACAGATGACAGGCTTGGCAGCCAAGTTACACTTAGCAATCAATTGCTTTTGCACAACAAACACTTGTGGGGCAGGAATCTCGATACCCAAGTCACCTCTGGCAACCATGACACCGTCAGTCTCCTTCAAGATGTCGTCGAAGTTGTTGACACCCTGTTGGTTCTCGATCTTGGCAATGATCTGGACATCGGCACCGTCCTCTCCCAAAACCTTTCTGATCTCCTTGATGTCGTCACCGGTTCTGATGAAAGAGGCAAAGATCATGTGGACACCGTTCTTGACACCGAAACGGATGTCGGACTTGTCCTTCTCCGACAAAGCAGGCAAGTCAACATCGGTACCTGGCAAGTTGACACCCTTGTGAGAGCAGATCTTACCGGCATTGACCGACTTGACCTTCAAGGTTTGGTCGTCAACAACCTCAAGAACCTCAAACGACAACACACCGTCGTCGATGTAGATGATTCTGCCCTTGGTGATCACCTTGGTGATGTTCAGGTAGTCGAGGTACATGATCTTGTCGTCACACTTCTTGGCGTACTCAGAGTCGGTGGTAAACGTCATCTCGTGGCCAGCTGGGATAGCGTAGTCCTCCTCGTTGACGGTGGTACCGGTTCTGATCTCTGGTCCCTTGGTGTCCAAGGCAATGGCCAAAGGACGGCCCTTATAGAGCTCCTCGGACTTACGGGCATTGTCAATGACGGACTGGTGGTACTCGTAAGATCCGTGGGAGAAGTTCATACGGACGATGTTCAAACCGGCCTTTCTCAACTTCACCAAAACCTCGGCGTTGTTGGTCTTTGGGCCGATGGTTCCGATGATGGAAGAACGACGCACCAGCTTATCTGGGGTCTCGTTGGTGTCGAGCTGGGTCAACCATTGCAAAGCAGACAGAGACATTTTAGGTATATTTGTGTATAAGTGAGAAGAAAAAAGGATGAAATTTAAATCTCTTGCCGGAAAAAATTCGGAAAAACGTCCCTCGGTTTTTTTGTGCCGGGTGCCCGCAGGTTATATAGCCTGTGCGTGCGTGCGTGCGTTGAGCCGGTTGGATGTCGGCCGGAGTTGTGAATGCGCGATGTCCGACGCAGGCTGCAGGATGGATATAATAAAAGGAAAAAATGCAAACAAAAAAAGGAAAAGTCGAGGAAATCCCCGAATAATTATTCCGGGCTCGCTGGCGTTGATTCTATTACATGCCAATGGGCTTCTATTATGCACATCAATATACTGATATACTTTAAGTTTTTTTAAATGGCATTCGAGGGTGTATTGAACACGCTCGTTTAGTCGGAAAAACCATTGTTTCCGCAGTTTTTTTTTTCTTTTCGATTTTTCACTGTTGGGGTCTCCTGATTTGGCAGTGGCTGCTGCGATAAGCGCATCAGCGGAACTGGCCGCGGACTCGTGTCGCGGACTCGTGTCGTGGACTCGTGGGCCATTGGCCCATATGCACTTACAAGGCAGAAAAAGGTGAAAAGGTGAAAAACGTGTCGGTGGGAAATAAGGATATCACAGAATTGGATTTGGCCCCTTTTTAGCTACGTAGTATTTCCAGGAAAGTTTCACCAAGAAACGAGATCTTTTTCTATGATATACTGTTTTAGAATATGAAAAGTATTGAGGAAAACAGCATCTGATGGGTCCAATTTGGGCCGTGGATGCGCTAGGCGCACGAACACCTCAGGCGTGGCTTTCATGGAACTTGCGCTTAGAGGTAAATTTGCTCTTTAATGAATACGCAGCTTTTTTTTTTTTTTTGATTCAATGTCTTCAATTCATATTCACTTCTGGAACCTTGATCATCTTGACGTATTTTATGTTTTTCATCCATACGCCTGAGCGAGTAGTCATGTTCAATATTCTTCAGGTGTGCTTACAGTGGATACTTGTTTTCGCAGCAGCAACGTGGTTTCTTTTCTCGGGGCCACACAGTGATTAACACAGTACCAAAATCCCCCAGCCGAGTAGTTTCCGTAGCCTTGATCCACGAGTATTCCTCTTCATATTGAATGCTTTTCTTTTTCGTGATTTTTCGGTACCGTCCACTGTAATCACCTCATTATGATGTCGCCAACACCCGTTATGCCTTCGCAGACTTCTGCACCGCACTGGCCCCGTGCGCGAAAAAGTACCATAGTGTGGAGGGAGGCGAAAAATAACCAGACCCATGGCCCTAGAAACTTTGCCACCATACTGGCTTCGAAAAGTTCGCCAGGTCCGCCAACATTCGTGTATTTTCACCGTCAAAATATTAACATCCACAAATGGTATTGCCCATTATCCTTGGCTTGGGTGTAACCTTTGTTGCGCTCTCTGGAAGAGCTCTTGCTGGCACGGTGAACCGGTACAATAGGCTCACTCCTCAGATGATCGCCACACTCAACAAGATCCGGTTGGACCCACCTCGAGATTCATCTGTCGAAAGGCTGGCAAATGAATCATCCCATATAAAGTACCTCAAATCACGCTTTAATGCCGTAGGTTTCGAGACCAAGATGTCTGAGCGCGAGGCACTACTAATCCTAGGCATCGAGGCTAGTGAAATCCAATCCTTGACCAAAGATGTTTTGAAACAGCATTATAGAAAACTCATGATTCTGAACCACCCCGATCGCTCTGGAAGCATTTACCTATCGCAGAAGATTAACCAGGCAAAAGAAGTTATCGAGAACAGCTATCTTTTGAAGAAATAGTCCTCCTTCTGTCCCTTAACTAGAACCTATTAGACATAGAACCTTCAAGCATTTAATCTGCATTGATTATAATGTCTTTACCATTCATAGATTCTGATCCATCAACATAGACACGTCCATTCATTTCCACGGGTTGCCCAATCTCTGTGCCACTAAGGTTGCTGGCTTCCTGTGCTTTCTTCTTGCCGCCTTCGAAGTTCTCCTTCACCCGCAAGTAATGCGCTAGTTCCTCGGCACTCACGGATGGTGCCAATTCGCTCTGCGCCTTCTGGAAGTCCTCCATGGTTACTAGGACGTCGATATCTTCTGCCGTGGCCGCATTGTCGAACCACCAGCGACTGGAGACCTCATCCTTACCCTCGTCTAGCCTGACACGGTTAAATTCCTTAAGCTTAATATCAACTTTATTGGCAGTTCTTGTCATAGCATTCAACATAGAGTCGCTGCATAATGCGTAGAAATCAGCACCCGTTAACGTAAATGAACAACGTTCAGCAATTTTTGGAAGATCCACATCATCACCTAACTTAAACTTTCTTGTCAAAGCTTCGAGAATTTTGGTCTGTTTGTCATTGGTATCGGAGATCCCCAAGTACAACATCTTATCGAACCTACCCGGTCTTAACAATGCCTCATCAAGGAGGTCGGGTCTGTTTGTAGCACCAACGACAAAAACACCATCACCACTGTTTTCACCTCCACTCATCCCGTCTAACTCGGCTAAAAGCTGTGAAACAATTCTGTCCATCACACCACCAGAATCTCCTTGATTACCTCTTTTAGGGGCGACCGAATCTAACTCATCAAAGAAGATAACACAGGGTTTTGCATCTCTAGCCCTCTGAAACACACGCCTTACATTGGCTTCGGATTCTCCAATGTACATGTTCAACAACTCGGGCCCCTTCACACTAAAAAAATTAAGAGAGAAGTTCGTGGCAATGGCTTTGGCAAGCAACGTCTTTCCTGTACCAGGGGGCCCATAGAACAAAATTCCAGACCGCTTCTTAAGACCGTTGCTAAACAACTCAGGATGCTTCAAGGGTAAGTCAATCGTGTCTAAGATTTCATCCTTGACTAAATCCAACCCGCCAATATCTTCCCATTTGACGTTAGGGATTCTTGGAGCACCAATAGAGTCACTGAATTGGTTTCGAGCGTCATTTATGGCCTTTTCGAAATCCTCGGGGATCAAGAGAAGGCTTCCACCATTGCCGATCTTTATGACTGTCTCCACATTAAGCTTTCTTTCCTTAGCATACTTTATAAGCCTCAAGGTAGCAGACTGTTTTGTTTTTCGCATGATAGACATCAAATCCAAGGGCGTTAAACCCGCAGACTGAAGCGCAAGCGTCCGACTCTTAATGTCTTGTCTTTTTTCCACACGAAATTCATCGAAGTCTGGTCTGGCGTTAAATTCAACTTTATCTTCAAACATCTCAGGGATGTCTTCAGTATTAGAAGCCCGAGTTTCGATATCAAGAAAGAAATCGATGATTGCCAACCTTTCTGGTTCAGATGGCACAGTCACGGCAATTTCAAAGGTAAGGATTTGCCTTAGACTATCGCTCACTTTGTCAATATCGTTGCTACTGACAACCAACACCATATTTGAGTATTTTCGCATGATTTCCTGGATGGTATTCACCACTTTGAAAGAAAGTGATGTTGTGGTTGAAGCACCTTGTTCATTGGGGTCAACCTGGGTACACAAATTCTCTATGTGTTTGATGTAGAGAATGTGGCGAGTATCACAATGACTGGACTCAAGCTGGCCTGCAAGTTGCTTTTCAATTTTGCCACTAAGGAGCCCTATGGATTTGAGTTCTGCCCCAGGGCGCACAACATCAATGGCATCGATCTCAATGAGATTGATTCCAAGGTCCAATGCTGCACTGCGAACCAACGTTGTCTTACCCAAACTACGTGTCATAGAATGGAGAAGAATGTTTGCACGCAAATCAGTACGGCCCACGGACCTGAGATTGGTTTCAAGAACCTGGTAAAAGTCCCGCGCGTACTTGAACGTTGTAGGAGACCCCGAAAAAGCCTTAAAAAAGTTGAAAAGTGGAGGCATTTTCAAGTATTCGTTCCAATGGCTGTTACGGTTAGGAGGAACACCTACAAACTCCACACCCGACGATGTTAAGCTAGTTTTCGACGGATCTATGCGGAACTGACCCGAAGAGCTACCCAAAGACTGGTTGGTATTTTCTCCTCCTGAAATCTCAACGACTTTGAACCATGCGACCGAATCCGGGTTTCCCGTGGGCACAATTTCGGAATTCTGGGTCTCATCGTCATCAGCAATGTGGTCTGGCATAGGCATAAACTCGAAAAATGCCCTCGCAAGCACGGAATCAATAGATACCGGGAACATATCACCAGCCCGGAAACATTTGTGCTGTGTATGAAATGTTGTTTTCAATTCGGCAAAGAAACTTCTTTGGTATGCTTTATCCATAGTGATTGGGGACACCACACGCGAAATTGTGGCTGTTTTTGCAGTAGGAATTGCATCAGAAATACTCCGAGAGGGTGTCTTGTGAGGATACACGCGTGCGTGAGTGGAAGAAGACACAGACAAGTTGACAAGGAGTAATGGCGATAAGTAGAGGGTATCCTCACGGAAAGAATTATTGGGTTCGAGGAAGGTAAAAAGCTTGACTATGATGCGGTCCTCGTTGATGTCACTTTGTTCGTTTCCTTCTTTAAAGATGGAAAATTCCACCAAATCGCCGTTAAAAACAGGAAATCCGAGTTTTGCGAGATCGCGTGTGCTCAAAAATGCATAAAGTTCGGGGTCCTCGGCAGCAAATGGAACTTGTGGCACAGAGATTCGGTGTGGCAAAGGAAGAACATTGAGCATATATTTTGAAGAAGGAAGATCAGTGGTATCTTCACCAAATACAATGCTTTTTGAGAGATATTCCGATAAATCAATGTCCAAGGTAGGTAAGTCTTTGTCTTGTGTGTCAGTGACCAAGGTATTTGGGTCTATGGCGTGAAAGCCCGTCGAAACAATAGAATCAGACACCTGGATTTCACTAAGGTCCTTTTTAACAAACACGAGGCTTGTTTCGGGGGTCACACGGCCCTGATAAAAGGGTTCACAGAGGCACACGGACGCGTTTAGGGAGCGGATGGTATCGCCCTGTGCTAGAATGCCGCCAGTTGGGGAAATATACTCGGATATGAACTTTTGTTTGACGGATTCTTCAGGTGAAGCATTGAGGATGTCATAGATGGCGTCTGGCACATTTATGAAGACGCGATCGAGGGGCGGGATCGTCTTGGCGTCGATGCTCTGGATCACACAACTATGGAAGGTCAAATTTGCGCCGAACTTGACAAAATTGCAGTGGTTTGTGATAGTAACTGATGCAGGAGTAGGGGCGGTATCGTCGATACTTGAGATCTTATAGATGTTGAATCTAGGGAAGAAATCAGGCACACCGATGAATTTCATCAACACAAAATGGGCCGGGATTCCTACCGGTGACAATGCCCGCTGCAGATGGGGAAATAACCGCACAAAAAGCTCCATGGATACCGAGACGGCGTCGGTATCACTGGAAGTGGGATCATTGACAATGTGCACATTGGCACTGGTGGAAATAGACGGTGCAACTGGAGGATCCATATTTTCAGGCATAAAGAGAGAGCCGAGTGATGAAACAACGAAGGAATGACCACGGTCAGAAAAGGGCGACAAGATACAAGGTTACTCGTGGTTCTTTATATATATTGTGATTGTAGTCGTCTTTGTGACGTGATGCAATGGAGATTGTGGAGAGCCTGGGGAAAAGAGCGTTGGAGTGGGCAATGGGGCCGAATCTGATTTCTGGGGAACATGCGCGGGTGGGACGGGCCGGGCCACTTTGGGCTGAAGGCGGAATTGGGCCAACGACGAAATGTGAGACGGCTTTGAAATGTGAAGAAAACTTGAACTTTGGCAAACGAGTTTTCTATAATTGAAGATTGATTCTTTTAAAAAGGATAGATTTCCTTTTTTGAATTCAATTCCGAATGAATCGCATGGAATATGCATTTGTGGTGGTAGGGCCGTTTGGCAGTAGGCCCTAGAGCGAGGCGCTCACGGAATTGGGCCATACGAAAGGGCAGTCGCTATGTAGGAACTTAAAGACACAGAGTTCAACAGGTGACAATAAGTGGATTTTTCTTCTTTTTTCCTTTTTCCACTGTCTCGTGATAAAGGAAAAAAAAAAAATGAAGACACAAAATCCCTTCTTTACTCTTTGCTTCTGTGGACAAGGGAGGCCGCCCGCACCTGGCGGCTGGCCCACGTTAATCTGAAGATTGTTTCAGTTTTCAATACATTTGTGAACATAGTAGCAGATTTGTGCAAAACCACAAAACTAGTCAATGGATCCACAAAAAGAAGGAATATACCAAGAAGGGTTCTTGATTCGATTCGTTTTGCAGATAGTTTAGGCGTTAAAGAGCTTCGGTCTAACCCTTATACAGCGGGTATTTCTTGAGGGCTCGATACAAGGCAAACGAGCAAATTGGTCACGGATAATGAAGTATTTTGAAGTATTTGTGTCTCACAAGATGGAGAAAAAGAGGGTGGTTGTTTCAATAGCTCTAGCCCGTAACGCCGAGCTATCATATCCGGATGAGTCATGTGGTTGTGTCAAGCATATTTTTACAGAATATTCAAGACACAGTGGATTTGCAGACTTTGCAACCAGCGGGCCAACCATGCTGGGTCAGCCCCGAACTGGGCGGTTTTCCTCGAAGTCCAAAGACACAGAGACATTTTTGGAGTTATTTTATTACACAAAAACGGATGATTTCCTCAAAATAGGCAATCCATTTCACCCTAAATCCCAAAGGCGCTACTGGCAGTGTTCGTTATTAGCGGGGTTGTCGCTTCTCAGAACACGCCCTCGGATATCACTCGCGGAGGATTACCCGGCCCCAGCAGTTTGGATTGTCTGCAGGAAATGTCGCACCGAGGCCAGAAAAAATGCTATTGGAAAACACCAACTTCCATCTTCCATCTTCTTCCCAACAATTGGAAAATGTATGTTTCATAGTATTCAACCATATGGCCGGTTCTTATGATGAAATCTTTCTTTTTTTCTACCAATCTTGAGCATTCTTAGAGTCGCTCCCGTTTTGGGGGCGCATGGCTCGCTTGCAATGACCTGGTACTTTGTCATAGTTACACTGAAGATGAATCGGCCTTTGGGTTTAGACCTATGTTTTTTGTTGTCATATACTAACATGTCAGGTGTATTTATTTTTATGAAAGTAAAATGTAGTATTTCTGGTATTGGGTCATTTATGGGTCATTTATGGGGCATTCTATAAGGAGAACCTTTATGAAACATAAATGGTACAAGTTATTTTGTTTTGTCTCTCTGGTCTCTTAAAAAGGGCCCAATGAACCAAGAAGTGCTTCAATCATATTGCTATGTCCCATGACGGAAACGACGTTCCATAGCCACGGCCATTGCACGGGAGTAAACCAGCGTATCCCAGCTCTGGAGTCTGTAATTCTGAAACCCAAGACGGACTGAGCTTCACCAGAAGACTCTTTCATTCTGCAAGCACCAGTTTGTTGGAACCAAGTGTATCTTGGAAAGTGTCGAGAAAACGCCGTAGAAAGCATCAGCCACATGTTGGCTGATTCCCAAGAGAAGACAATAATCCTGGTCACTTGATGTGTTACTGGATTCACTTGAAAGGTACTCCACTGGCTAGTTACCTTTCATTCTTAGTTATTCGTGGATCTCGGAAGACTCCGCATAGTTGTACATTACTCATTTTATTTTTACTTCAAGTCAGGCTGTGTTTGAAGAAGCATTTCATGAAGATTGAGAAGCATTTCATGAAGCATCGTTGCGCAAAACTTCAGGTTAGTGGGCCAGGAACGCCTCAAAACTCCCCATATACTAGGAAGTAAATTGTAATCGACTCTCAACATCTTGTACGAAGATTCCTTAGGAGGCACCAATGGACCTGGCCCGAAGGTGTACCAGGCGATTTCAGGCGATATTATAAGTGCCATAGAAAACAAAGAGTTGGATGCGGTATGGTGTCATTTGCCTTGTGCAGAAACCTACTGCTTTTGGCATGTGAGCAAAGAAGAAACGACGAGAAAAGAACACAGAGGCAGATTCAACGTGGCACTAGGCGATTTCAAAGCCATGCACTGAAAGGTAGGACAAATGAGTCCGTCCAACCAGAGTTTACGATTTACGATTTACGCATTAAGGCAACCACAACGCCAGTGCTAATATACCTGCTTGCTAGATTCGTAGAAACAGTCTTATATATTGTTTACCAAAACAGCACATGTCTTCAAGAAAATGGAAGGATGAACCAAACTTATTTGTCGAATGCCACTTTCCGTCAACCAGCCCCTTCAAAGGACACCTTTTGCATCCATAAGCCATCTATAGATACCTCCCCATTGAAGTGAGGAAAACCTAGAAAATGACTTGACTTGCCCTGCGAATCTTTCTAAAAACGAATTTACGACCCCCAGGAATCCTTAAAATTCGGGGAATACGACGTTTGATCCAAAAGTGAATCCTGAAAGCTGTCAGACCAGAACCGATCTCTATTCCCGTTTTGGGTTCCAGCGGTGGTAATGCTGGTCTTGCTGCTGCATATGCTCCTCGGTTCTACAATATCAAATGCACCATAGTTGTACGCTTAAGCACAATGCCACTCGTGTTGAACAAACATAGACCATTTGGAGCCAATATGGGTTTAAATGGGACCAATCTGAGCTGATATGTATGCACTTCAATTATGGGACGCTCATGAAGATGCCGTCTACGTCATTTATCTTGCGGGGTCTTCAGAGAAATACCCCGGGTCATAGCCCAATTTGGTATTATGTGCATAGAGCTCACGGAGCCAATGTTTGCCTGGAAACGGAAAAGTTCACCACTTAAGGCCTTTCCCGGTTTCGTACCGTAAAGCCTCGGTGCATTCTCCATGAAACTATCTCCCAGAAATAGCATAAAAACCAACAACCGTAAAACACACTGGTAGGTTTTTCCGTCGTACTCCAATTCAGTAGTATACCATTGAACGCCCACGACAATATCCAAACATTGTTTCACGTTACACTCAGAAAGCCTATTTCAGAACCCGGCCATTTTTATTATAAAGCAAAGCGTGAACAAGTATTATTAAATATGTCCAACACATCAGGTCAATGACGCGTATTACACTAGTTAAAGCCACCGCACTACACCACGGGGGAACCTACACTTTGTAACCACAAATATATGTATTATGAGAAGATAATTACAGACTTAAGCCTCATCTTCAATGACAACGGTTTGCAAACCCTTGTTAGATGGAACAGTAATTGGCTCGACGAAAGCGAACATGGACTCCTTAGCGGACTCCTCGTCGTTTCTCTTTCTGGAGATTCTCAATCTCATCTTGTGTTGGACACCTTGGATACCTCTCTTCCACAAGTGTGTGTTCAACTTAGGGTCCAATCTGACGTCAGTGGTACCCATGTGCAAAGAGGCGAACTTTCTGATCTCCTTGACGGCCTTTGGGGCTCTCTTCTTGAAGTGAACACCGTGCAACTGTATTATGTTAGTATGACTGATATGGGCAGTGGTTTTTCGTGATGGCTGTTTGATGTAACTTGTTGGGCTTGCTGAGCTTGCTGGGCTGGCTTGGTGGGGTATTTCTTTTGATTTTCACTTTTGATATTTTCATAGTTGATGGGGTTGAAATGAAGGAGTCGGAATCAGAACACCATGTGCTGCATCTTATGGGATTACAGGATGTTGTGGGAATAGACCACCCAAGTATTGTGGTGATGCTTTGTATGCGGACATTAAGGAAGGTGTGCGAAGAAACATCGGCTTTTAGCCGGAGTCGAAATTTTCAAGCTTGCATCTGGAATCGATATATTCATAAATGGGATAAAGGGATATTTTCTTTCACATTGTTTTTCATTATGGCACTTCTTGTGGGATGCTCAAACACATTGGAGACATGAGGGACATGAGGGACACGAAAAGGACATAAAAACGTGGGCATGGGTGGAACAAGATACATCCAACATCACAGTAAAGCAAGATTCGGAAAACATACTCTCTTGTGCAAGTTAATGGTGTATTCACGGGTAACAACGTCTTGTAAAGCCATTTTGTCGATGAAGTTTTAGAGGTATGGAGTATGGGGGATTTGGGCCAGGTTAAGTTTTTCATCAAAATTTTTCGCACGCTGGTCGTGCGGTGCCGAATCCGCTGCCCAAGGTGTGGTGGTGGTGTGCATGCGGCATGGAATGCCGGGTGTACGGGTGCGGGTGCGGCTTCCCACGACACTGGTGCTGGGGTAGCGTGCAGGAAACACCCACCGATACGCGGGCGGCGAGAGTCACGTGCGCGTACACCCCCAGGGTTACAGCCCTAGACCCGGGCCTCGTCGAAATCAGGGTCCCCAAGTGTATCATCAATTTGCAACCAATGTTGTGGTTCACTCAGTTGAACGGCGACACAGTTCACCAGAAAATAGGCAGTATAGGGACAACATGTGTCATATATATAGCTGAGCCCGATATATAGATCACAGAAGCACCTTTATTCTAGGCCGTAAAGCTTATTGTAGAAGTCTCCCCACCGGCTACGGATATACCGTGTCACGTATCCAACGCCGGACATATTGTCAGAGCTATCGCCAGAAGTACCCGCAGCAGTATCACCAGAATGGTGTCCTTGATCCGGGATAATCGTAAACTCGTCTTGAGAAAGATTGGTGTGGTTGGTCGCAGCCAAACTCCATAATGCCAATAAACAGCATACTGTGCGTACAGAAATACGGTCTTGCGCCACCAAATCAGCTAGTTGCGCTACCGACACCGTTTCTGGAGAAACCACAATAGGGAATACCGAGCCGCCCAACTGTGCTCCGACTTTGCTTGTGACAAACGTTAGAGCAGTCCATGTTTCGACCGCGATCTCTCCAAGATTCTCGTCATAGAGAGGTCCCCACACGGACGCTTCGGTAGAATCTACGGTCCCAGAAGCGCGACGCATATAGATTTTGGCCAAGAGCCACATTAGAGTTACGTTCGAGTGGTAGGCACCATTACTCGGGTCGGCTTTGAGATCGTGCCTTAATGATACAAGGAACGAGTCGAGCGTTGCATAGTTTCTTGAGACGAAGAGCACCGCAATGACGCCGTAGGAGAGCGCCATAAGACTCGCTTGTAGACCGGTGGGGTTGCTGTGGTTTGGATGGGCGAGAGAGGGCACGTCATTTGGCGCACCATTTACCCTTACAGAATCGCCTTTGAGCCGTTTCTGGTAGCACAAGCGGTATATCTCGTTAACCCGGGCCATGCTGGGCCCGGACTTCAAGCTGAGCACCAAGCTAAGCAACGAGTCGGAAATTGCCCCGTCGTTATTGGTCGGAAGAGGGTACACCGGCGGCGCGGACACGGACACGGACGCGGGCCCCGGACCAGGCCCATTTCCAGGTCCTTGGGGTTTGACAAGGGCTGGGTTTGCCGGCCTTGCTGCGCCAGGGTTTTCATGGAGGTAGAGCGCATTGTTCAACGCCACCGCCTCCCGTTTAGCTGCACCGAGCTGGTCCGTGAAGAGAAGTAGCAGGAGCCTGACCTCCCATACCATCAATATGTCCGCCGCGGACCCAAGCGTGTCCCCGCGGATCACAAAGTATGTACTATCAAGTAGTTGCGCCAACGTTGCCTTATCCACGTACTGTTGATTGCAGAGATCTCCGGGCGCCTGTGAACATTGTGGAGATAGAGCAAAGAGCGTTTCTTGCCGAAGAAAATGCGTTGATGTGGCCATGGTCAATTACGCCTGTGTTGAGGTGGTTTCAGGGGATTTCAGGTGGTTTTCGGTGATTTGTTCCTTTTATCGGCCCGTACCGCGTCTACGTTATGTTGGTTGGCCGTGTAGATGGGTGATTCTCCCCACGTGCGTTGTGTGCCCTGCCCTGTCATGGCTTGAGAGAGTGGCTGGAACATGGAGCCCGAAAAACGGATATAACGATATCAGCGGAAGGGTGAGATTGCGTTATTTGGTGCAGTGCTACGCGTTGGTGGAATTGGCGGCGGTGGTAAATCGTAATGCTCGCGTAGTACGATGATGTACGATTGATACGATTTTTCTCTTCATTTTGGGGTTGAGACGTAAGCAAACTCTCGCGGTATCCACGTCACACCAGCTGTGATGTGAAGACCGACCTTATTCATCTTTTGGAGTAAACAAAAAGGATATTGTGTCATCGATGCCGTACCTTACAAAAACCCTTTGACGCATGTAGTACTAACATGACCGAGGTTTCTTCGGAAGAATTTTCTCCCGAGACCAATCCTGGTTCCTTGGTTCCACAAAAGCCGACTTCATCTGTTTACGCAATAGCTCTGTGTACACGGGTCATAGAACACTCTTTACCAAACCAGAAGAGAAATGGTCCGATTACGTGTAATTTTTATGACTGGTGGAAGCAGTTTAACCATCCACGACCATTTATGTCCGGAAAATTCCACAACATTAATACAACATTACCGATTCGAACACAAACACGTGCTGTTCGAGATGGGTAGAAACTTGTTAAAGTCCGCTAACCCGAGAGAAACAGGTGGGTACCAACTTACTCAACGGCTGACTGGTGTACCACCAGATATTACGGAGTGTTTCCGGCTGACAACAGGAAGTCTAAAAGGAAGTCACAAAACAGAGCGACAAAGACGTGTTATGGTAGTCCCAGATATTTTAGAAAGCTTTTTACGCAATTTGTAGTTGGCCTTATTATCCCTCTTGATGCGTGTGATGCCATTCTCACGAAACGAATGATGAGTGGCTTAAGGTTTGGTTTAATGTGTGTCCTTTTACGTAGGAAGATTACGCTTCAGCGTAAGCAAATGTACTTTCGGGAAGTGAGAAGGTTGGGTGAGGAGTTTGGCAAACACGACCGTCGTTTTGTCATTACCATGGGCCAGCGAACAGCGGGTAACTATGGATTTTTGGGATAACTGTGCACTTCCTCAGCAAATGGTTTAAGTTCAAGCGGTATAATACGGGGCTCGAGAATATCCAAGGGGCAACGCGGAGTCGGCAGCAAAAGCTCTAACCACGGTTTTTGATATTTCAACATCGATGACCGTATTGTTCCCATCAGCAGGGATAATGCCCCGGTCATGCAGAATGGTTGAAATGTTCAGAAAGTTCTACTATAAGAAAGGTGCTGGTGAAGATTTCTTTGTGTCGGGGAAGTAGCGGGCTAATCAGTTAGAGCTCCATGGTGGATGCGTTTGGTCAAACCACAAGGTCAGGTGTAAACAATGATATTATGGGGATCAATGATGCTACGAGGGTCAACGAATCTATGGAAGATGCAATCCACGCAAGATTGTCTGCAGATGTACATTCTCTCTCTGAAAAAGTCCGGAAATTTACCAAAGTTATTAACAACGATGATATGCTCGGTTCATTATTTGACAAGGTCGTGGCGAAAAGCAAACACACAGACAAGTGTGTGAGGAGAAGGCTACTGAAATCACCGAATCTGAATGAAGGCACTGAGTACTTGTACGCGATATCCTTCATGTGTTTATGGCGCCTATGAAAGCGATACGAGGTTGCATTTATACTACAATTCATGCGACTCCCTCTGCTGATTTTTTGAAGAAGGTAAAAGATATGAATACCGACAGTTTACGCTCGATCTATCCCAAAATCTCCAGTGGTATCACCGCCGCCTACGATACGCTTTACGATCATGATTTCATTTACGAGAAAGATTGTGGATGCGAATGCTTCTTATTGCCCCGATTCTCCGTCCAAAGTCAAGCTTCGCTATTTTGAGGAGGTCCATTTCCCCGTGAATTGATCGATTGCACCAGAACAAATTTCCAACACATTTGCAGGCTCTATGAAAGATACTACAGAGGTCAGAGATTACATAGGGACATATGGAAAGTGTCATACACAGTGAATACGGCACATGATCGTTTCTTTACCAACAAGGCTTCATATATGACTCAACTTGAAAAGAACACTGTTCTGCAATAAGATTTGCAATATTCCTTGCGGAAAGCATTAATATATAGATGAATATATGTTTCAGCATATTTTCAGAGAATGTGGAGAATTTGAAAATACTTGAAACGAAACCGCTGAGCAGTTAGGTAGGTGTAATTGTAGGTCGTCATTATCCTACCGTAATCCAATGTTCAGGGAAATTATCGTATCGTACTTCGGACTTCACGGAATTGAGTTTATCGTAATCCCACACTACGGATTCTGATTACGATGGTTCTGAAAAAAAAAGCAAGGAAAACGTACAGTCGCGTAATACGCAGTTGATGAATATTCCACTAGCTTTCACATGGCGACAATGCCCAACGTAATCTGTGGAAACTTTATCAATCAGAGTCTCAAACTTTGAAAGCAAGCCCCTCTTTTGACCACGAAAACGAAAGCGACAGTGATTTACGATCGTGAATTAGACAGGAATGTTCAATAATCGTAAAATGATCTTTTCTTTAAAGTATTGACTTTATACTGCCATCCATTGTTGTACGCCTTTTTCATATCATCATCTTGTATTGCTCTCGTGTTATCTAGCCAACACACTGGAACCGAATAGTCAGGAATTGTTTAGAAATCAACTCGGCATACCAACAAAAAGGCTCTTGACGATATCTGGCTGGTGATATCCCCATTGAAGGCAGAGAGACAGTTGGTAGTTTTTTTCTCCATCTAGAGCGTCACTCCGGCTTCACAATGCTGGTGGTATTTTCTTTTACAGTATATGTTTAATAATGTTTTCTTTGGAACTGTTTGTTACAGAATAGGGAAAGAGTTTGTAGACCACCCTCGAAAATACTCATATAGCGGTGGGGTTTGTTTTGTTCACGGCAAAAGGCCAGATTAATTAAATCGTTGGATATACAACTATTGTGAGTTCCCTATTGTGTCAGTTGTCTATAAATTTATGAGCGTATTTTTAAAGATATATGGATTATTCTATAACGAGTGATCTATAAAGGTCTTTGCTGGAAAGGAAATGTAGCCGCCCCACTAGACTTCATCAAAGGCCGACCGATTAAGCTTTCAACAGGTCGAGAGACTGATATGCTGAGACATCGATACCTTAGATCTAAAACCTTGAGTCAAACAACCGCCTAGGCCAAGCAATGATTGGCCCAAGAAGACAATCATTATCGCATTAACCATGGATATCGTTATATCAACGAAAACAGACCACTCAAACTCCACTCTAATCAATGGAGAGTTGCACTGCAGCCCATTAAACAGTGTCATCAGACATAGAAACAGCCAAGAAGCCGTCACAATATCTACCTTCTCTTCCCTGCAGCTTTTCATCTTGTGACGTTGGCATTCGCTTCTATCAGTCAGACTGTATATAGTGCCGCGCAAATCATTTGACACCTGCTGACTTCGCCTCCGGAAACCGGCGGCAATGTGGAGAAACCATTGTTCTTTCCAAAAAAAGGAATAAGCAATTCTATGGAGATTTGCTGATGGCTCCAATTCACGAGATTAACATTCTTTCCATCTCGTGACCCCTGTGCCGGCCTAATCGAACACAAAGAATACAACGTATCATCATAGACAAAAAGTCTGGCGGCCAGTCCCTCACAATAAACCATACAAGTTGGCCATGGAGAGAAAGACACAGTCAAACACACACCATAAAGATCTTCTCGCAAGCGCCAAACAGCAACAGACTGCCAATCTTCATGAATCAGCAGCAGCATCTGCGCAGCTTGTACGGGCAGTGGAAGCCATAATCAAGGTGAACTCGGCAACCGGGCAGCTTGGAACATGCCCTCCTCTTCTCGATAAGATTGCCACCATCCACGAGCTAGACCGAGAAATAGACCGCCAGCTCAATTGCGATATTGTTCACAACTATGAGGCGCTTCTTGACGCGAAACAAAAACTAGCTCGCCACGTGAAACGGTGCCAGAGGGCTTTGGCCATTGTACCTGACACAAAGGGCTCTTATGTAGATCTTCTTCAGCATCGCGTCGAACTTATTGACCAGGAATTGCGTATTTTAGAACTCACGCTGACTTTAGTCCAGAAAAACCGTCCACTGGCATGAAACGTCTTGCCCCAGACCACAGAAAATACACATCTAATTTTAGTTGCAGAACCTTTGATTGGAGTCTCAGTATTCCTATTAGTGATATGTGTATGTTGTGGTGCCTATGTTTCCTTGTTGCCCAAGGTACTAGACTCCTCGCTCCTAGACCGCCCGCAGGCTGTATTGCCTCACATTTTCATCAGTCTTCATAAGTCTTCACATCTTCTTCTTACTTCTTCCCTTTGATTCTCCAACATTGGATGGTCCCCTCTTCAACTAGGGAGTCCTTTGCTGGCAGAGTCCCACACCTTATCGTGTACCCAACCGCTATTAATCACCGCGATCATGTCTTCGAGATTGATGTACTTGCCCGGCTTTAATGGCTTGGCCTTCTCCACAAACTCCCTGTATATTCGCGGAAACATGTCTCTTGGAATATGCTTGATTGACTGTTCCGATGCTCGTTGCCTAACCTTCTCCTCTACATCGTCGCATTCATCGGGTGTGAGCCACCGCGCCCGTCGTATTTCCCAAAGAGCAGTCCCTAGGTTCTTTTCGGCTGAATATATTCTCTCTTTAAGAAGAGCCTCTTTATTTGTGAGGTGAACTTCATCCTCGCTCGCACCCAGCGATATACCGCTTTGCCCGTCTACTTCGTATTTGTCTCTCAACCTCAGCACATCCAAAGCATGGTATAGTTTGGTATGCAGAGTATTCGAGTTTGATGGCATGTCTTCTGCTTCAGGTGTCTCGTCACGATTTTCCTCGTAGTACCTCTCAAGCAGATTGTGGCTTTTGAGGTCGTCCATAAACTTTAGTTCCGCAGCGGAGTACTTACAGCACTTCCGCAGTCTTGGTGCTCTCTCAAAGAAGTCTTCGTCACTGCTCTCAAAAAGTGAATCTAGAGCCTCTTCGTCCGAGTAGCTGAAGTGCGTAGCCAGTTTAAGTTTAAGCACAAAGCAGTTCCACTCGTTGTTCACACGGCGTATCACAGACAGGAATCTTCGAGTCCTTCTCCGGAGAAAACTCTCTTTATGTAGCAACTGGGTAGTGGAAGGGGCAGAACTTTCTGCGATGGTGGTTGGCGTATTCTCTTTTCGAGAAGAGTTCTCCATGACTCCCCTTCAGCAAGAGGCCGATAAGACTTTCCTCAAAGATTATGCGATTTTCGGACCTTGACGAAAATGCAAAATAGCGTACAAAGGAGGGAATACGCTTCAGCTTTTGGAATGTTAGAGATTCTTGCGGAAACTTTCCTTTATTCTGCTTGGTGGTTCTGTAAAAGTGGCAATTTGCCCGACTCGCTTGTGGTGGTTGGGATGTTGAATATGCAGTGCGTAAAAATCGCCTAGTTTTTTTTTTCTTTTTTTGTGCCTCTGATGCCGTTACTAATCCGGGTACAATCTGCCGAGCCGCGCGCAAATCTAGCTACACACTGCAGACAAGCCATGGAATAAAGCCGGTTCCCGGCCGAACCTTAATTGAGGAATTTTGCTTTCCGGGCAATCCGGTGGTGACAAGTCCGTTCGGGAAATATCAGAAGAAGAAGAAAAAAAAAAACCAGCCAAAGGGGCCTTTCTGGTTTTTTAGCCCGTGATTTAAAGTGTGCAATGAGATAGCTTTGCATACTTAAACGAGTATCTTCTGTCCAGGAACTGTTGCATAGTAAGTTTTTTTATGGAACATGAATCCTTGTCAATGCAATTATCCTCTAGTCGTCGACCTCAACCAGGGCCGTACCCTTAAGAGCACGGTGTGATGTGAAGTCAAGTTGCCATCCGCTTTTCTGAGACAGGAACTTTTGACTAGCCACCTTGTCGTCGATGTATTCCTTTGTCGCTCTTTTACTGAGAGCCCTCTCGCCCATTGACAGAAGAAAGGTCTCCCATTTGACGTTGTAAACACCAAAAGACAACCCACCATGCAGGCCATTATCTAACCATGACCTGGAGTTAAGTCCGTTTCGGTAAAATCCATGGTACTGATTCAAGCTCGGCAACAAAAGCAACGTCACAGATAGGTCGAGCAACTCGACGCCATCGCTGTCTCGATGCGTAGAAGCTGGCCGCGTGAGATCTGATGCTACCCAATTGCTATTGCATTCTGTCAAATCAAGTTGGCCATTGAATAACCCGAGATGGCAGAGAACGTATAAAAGATCGGAATCGTCCGTGTATATACCGGCGTATCCACCCCATAATTTTCGTTTCCGCTCCGCTTTTCCCTGCGAAAGGCTTTGCCTAAACTCCTTGATGTATTTGTATGGGATCTTCACCTCAAGGAAGTTGTTGATGTAAGTACCAGATAATGGTGGAATGACTGGAATGTAGGCTGTTTTCTCTGCATGGCTAATCTCGGCCTTGCGACTTCTAAATTCGTCGCGTATACAAGAGAGCCTTTCGAAATCATGATCTAGCAATCCATGTAATTGCTCAATCTGGAGAGTATCCCACGTAGTGGTAGGATTATAAACAATAGTTCCAAGATGACGCCTTTGAGGAAAGTTCTTTTCCAATTGATCGTAGATCCTGTTGCGGAGCATTACTTTCTTTTGCCTCTTTATCCGGCTGGAATGATTTGCAGCAAGTTCAGATGCGTGTGCTGATATGCGATCGCCATTCATGGGCATTTCTTGTCTGAAGTTTCTAACGTTTTGAACACTAAGTGGATCTTGGCTATGAGACAAACGGGCCCTGTTTATATGGGGGTGGTGATGATGGCGATGGTTGCTTGGATAGTGATGATGATGGTTGTTATTTTGATGGGGCTGATGTTGATGATAGGCCTGGTGTTGGTGTTGGTGTTGGTGAAGGGGCTGATGAGGATGATGGATATTGCCGAGAGATGGCACCCGATCTGCTCCATTTCCATTTCCCGCATCTATCGGCAGCGGAATTGACAGAGAAAGTGGCTGCTCCAGGACCCTCCGATTAATTTCAACTTTGAGAGCCGCATCCGGATTCTGAGGCGTACCTGCTTTTGGTCTGGGGTAAAGGTTCAACGCCTGCGGTTCAGGTAAAGAGACTTTTGATGCTTGCTGCGACTCGGTTGAGTTTCCTCTGGGTCTCTGGAAAAAGATTCCCCCGTTACGTTGCTCATTTGTGTCGAGACCCTGTCTTTCAATTGGCAGAATCATCGTTGACAACTGTTGCGGGTTTTGACCCCCGGATAAAAACGAAATTGGCGGGAGTCTTATACCAGAGCCACCCGAGGATCGTCTGGCGATATCTCCGTTTGGTTGATTGTTCACGGACATGGCTCTATTTGGCAACAATTGGTGGTGGGGTGGGGATCTAAACAGGGCGAAAGTTTCGACCGTGGAGCGGGGGGAATTTCTCGTGGATGAATTCATCGCCTTGCCTGCAGTACACGGCAAGTGTGCGCGGCTTTTGCAGCCCAGATCCAGATCGAGATCAGGATAATCAAACAATGGGCCTGCCCACGTGACCAACTAGGAAAAAAGAAAACAAAGAAAAATATTATGCCATTGCCGGCCGGTCCTTATTGTTCAAACATCCGTAATGGATCACCTCATCAGCGGCATTGGCACACGTGACGCTCTGACCCAATGGTTTCTGGCATACATTACATCTCTGATTGGGGCTGGTGATGCCGTAGTGGGCCGATTGAGCCATCACCAAGTCGTAGTGAGCCTTGGCTGACCCGATCTTGTACAACTGACTCTTCATTCTGGTAGTAAAACGACATTCTTCAAGGTTCTGTGTAGTATTTTTCAAGTAAACAACAAGCTTGTGCAATGGAAACGAATCGGGGAGTGCTGTAAGAAGCTGCAACGTTGGAATTTTGTTACCTTGCAAGGTCAAAAGCCGCGCAATGGAATCTTGGTTCTCGTCATAATGCATAAGCAAATCTTCCAAGAGCTTGAAGAGAAGTTTTTGCCCAGTTTTCTGCCCATTTGGCTCATCGTAAACTCTGGCACAATATTGCATGGCTTCATCCAAGTCGCCCAATTGATTGTATAAGATATCGACCGATTTCTGGTGCTCACCCAACCGGTGATAGATAAACACCGTGAGCCGCAAGTACTTGTCTTCACTGGCCGGGATATTCTTCAAGAGTGTCCACGGCTCATATTCAACACCACTGCTGAGAACCTTTTGCATTCGCTGGTATGGGTCACTCTGGTAGAATGACTTGCCTGTGGCATCTAGAGACGCCATTTTTTTCAAGTACAAAAGGCAAAGGCGTGTGCTCAATTTGGGGATCTCACGCTTTCTGTTGGGCGCTTCGAGAATCCCGCTCTCGTTCAAAAGCCACTCGAGATAAGTGATAGCCATATCATCCTTCTTTATGACACTGGATAAAAAGTCAAGTACTCGGAGCCTGTCATATCCCTCACACTCAAAAGAATCATTCATGAAGAGAAGTCTGGCGTTCGGAATTGCGGATTTATCGTCTTCTGTTAGAATCCAGTGGGAGTATTTGAAGATTAGGTCTAGGTACTCATTCGAGAGTCTTTGCATGTAGCGAATGGACAAAGAGGGGCCCTTCACATACATATTTGTATTGTTGGTGGAGTTGTTGGTGCTGTCGGTGCTGTTGATAGTGGATGGCCCGTCAGACGAAAGGGTATTCAATAACCTCAACGCGTCATCGTGTAATGATCTGCCGAAATAAAAGTCTAGTAACTGGCTGATGAAACTCGTATGCTGTCTTGCATCGAGGCTCGAGCGTTTCAAGAGAGTATCATTGACAACCCGGGCATTACACCTATTATGGGGCAAGCGCAAGAGGGGACCCAACATCATGGGTTTGGTGAAGTAGTAGCAAAGAAACAATGAGGTATCAATGGAAGAAGCAAATTCCGTTAATTTGGTGTGGAGAATCTTCCTATCGATTCCGGGGTAGAGGTCACTTACCCTTAGGTCGACGCCCTTCCATGGAATAAATGGATCGTCATCTGTGCTATTGAGGAAGCTCAAGTGAACACGACGTTGGTCCGTGAGGAAAATGATCAAGTTTTGCACTGCTTTATGGAAGTGCTTGACATTTTGTGGAAGTTCAGGAATACTTTCCGTGGGGTCCGTTTTAGTATCTGAGTCGGAGGACACAACAGCCCGCGCAGTACCCACACTATCGTTGCGAGTATCGTCAGGAGTGTTGTCGTTTATATTTTCTATCTCGGAAACGGTAACCCTTTTGATAGGGTTTGTGTGTTTGGACATAGATTTGTTTGAAGTGGCTTGGGTGGTTCTGCTCTGTTTAATTTGCACGCTACCATTGAGGAAGTCGGGGAATAACAGAAGAATATCATGGAACGAAACCATCCATTCGGAGGCAAGTTCCGCCAACGCCTCGTGGTACTTCAGGTATGTCTCGAAATAGATGGTGACTTTTTCTCTGTAGAGATCTCGCAAAAAGAGCTGTTTCTGCTTCATACCAGGCAGACTTGTCAGAGGAGCCAGAGGTGCCGTCAGATATGTGTCGTTTTTGTCGGAAAAAAACTCGTTACTTTCATCCAAGGCAACAATAAGTCCAATTGCCTGCTGGAGACCAACAAGGCGGAGATCATTTCTTGGATCTCTCTTTGATTTGGCCGACACGAGTGTGCCGCCCATGGAAAGAAAGTTTTCGAGCTGTTTTTGGACGGGGAGCATTTTGAACAGGAAAAGATCCGCACCTGCGGCGAGGGAAACCAAAGAACTCTCCGCGGCAAAGAGATTGGCCCCGTTGCCCAACAGATGCTTGAAGGTCTGGATGGTTACGCCTGTTTTTAGGTCAACCACCTCGAGTGTTTTGGCATAAACGAACATGACGTAGCACGGCAGAAGAAATGCCACCGAGAGCGGTGTCACGGAAAGACGGATGCTCGATTCCGATAGTACAAGGTTTCCGGTTTCAAGCAGCAAAAACCCCACGTCCGTGTCGCGTACAAAGACAGCATCGGTGCTGGAGAAAGGAACAATAAATATCTGCGGACCTGCGGTCGAAAGACCAAAATACGTGAAGGACGACGCGGGAGTGAAGCTCGGAACACCCAGGGTGTCTACAGATAAGTCGTGAAGTTCATAGCCGCGGGCCAAATCCAAGCAAAACACCGATTGCGCGGTGGAGATAAGAGCAGTGGTCGTGGAACCGTGGTCAAGGGTACAGAGGCCACGGACACGTTCTTTGAAGGAGAGTTCCTTCACAAGCACAAAGTCCACAATGTTGCGCGAACGGTGGACAACCTGGAAGATACAAAGGCGTCTACGAGCAGAGATAAGGAGGAGTTTTCGGGGCAGTACTGAGTCTTGTTTGGGTGGGGCAGGGGAAACACCATTGGCGGAGGGATTTTGGCCATTTCCGCCTTTGTCACTGCTTGGTAGCGCTGGGATCTCGACATACGCGTGGTGCGAGTACGCCCGGATTTCATCAAACGATCTGATGAGGTTTAGATGCGGCCCTACCCATTCATAGACCCGGAGAAGTTCCGCGGTGCCAATGAGAAGAACTTCTCTACTATTATCGGCAAAGATGGGCAACGCCGCCACGGTTGTGAGGGCCGTGAGCGTGCCTGGCACGTTTGTAAAAGATCGCTCGTGCTTGAGCACGTGGGAATGGTCGTTGTCGAGGAAAAGCCGGCGGACCTCGCTGAAGGACCGGAAACTCTTCACGGACCGGGATTCGGTCCGCGCCGGACCCGCCGAGCCTGCTGCCTCCGCCTCGCGTTCCGCCGCCGTACTTACTCGCCAAATTTGCACGTCACCGTTGTTGAGGCCCGCGTAGATGTTATTGTTGTGCGCATGTAGCGCCAGCAACTTGGCTGTTCCGGGTAGATGTAGTCTGCTAAGAGGTTCGAGAATGGAAGTGTTCATGGTGTTGCGTGTTTTTTGTGGTTTGGTGTGGGGATCCTGTTGAAGCAGGATTTGGTGCGAGGTATAGCGCCGCTTTTAAGGTGTCTTTTGGGGGTAATTGTTCTTTTGGTGTAGTGTAGGCCCTCTTGGCATATTCATTAAGTTAAAGGCTGTTGTTACAAGGTACGTGTGCGCAGTACCCGGAGTGCGAAACGTATATTGGGCGGTGCTGCTGGTGAAGGCGTACGAACTATGAAGAGGGAGTTTAGCTGCAGATAATATTTTAGGGCGTTTATTTTGTAATACTTTTAATTGGCGAATTTTGCGAAATGATTGAGAATGATGTATTTCGTAGTTATCTGGTTGAGTGCGCCAGTAGTCATAAGCTTGTTCCGAGTCTAAACATTTGTGCAGTGAAAGTGCGAATGGCTCATTCAATCAGTTATCGTTTATGGTACTTTGGTAATTTTCATGTCTGGAAATGCTAGAGCGCATACGATTTGGTACGATGTGTACGACCTAGTACGATGTGTACGACCTAGTACGATGCGTACGATATGCTACGATGCGTACGATATAGTACGGCCGCTGATCAGTCCGTATATTCACAGAATTTATTTACGCTTTGAATGGCACGAGTGATCTACTAATACGAAGAATATTATTTTTGGCGATGTTATATTGTATACTTTGGGTGTCTTATTATATTACTTCCGATTAATCTGTCTTTTTTTAGGCATGTATCATAATGACATGATTAATTCTTTAAAAGCAAAAATTAGGTGATGTTTGAATTTTCGGATGTATCTATTTACGGACAGGTGAGTCGCAAATTGGAAACAAAGTTACCATGTGCTATGTGATCTTTCATTCATAAATCACAATTTATGTTTAATTGTAGTAGAGTAACTTTATGGGCCGACATTGATGCTACGTTATGATAACTCGTAAATTACGTTTTACAAGCGTCCGAGGGTTGCGAAAAGTGCGCGACATCAATTTTGCGGCATATCCATTGATTAGTCAATTGCTAACTTCGCCGCTCGTTTTATGGGAACATGTATTATAAGCAAGGGTACGGAGTACGGCGTAATGCGGGCGTATTACGATAAAATACCAAAGTCGTCAACATCGATTCCTGGATTACATTATCCGGCATATCGACCTTTTTTTCTTCAATAAACAGTGGTTTCAATCTAGCTGTAAGCACTTGGTAAGTCGCCATAGTTATATTAGTGTATATTTGACTTTTGGGCTTATGAATGCCACCTTCTTTAGAGCCTCCACTTGTATAAACTTCAAATTCGTAAAATAATGAACCCATTCTATATCCAATTTCTATGAAACTAAGACCCGAATTAACAAAAGGGGCAAAGAATGGCCGCCTGTTCCATATAGGCGCAGGGTTTTCGGAAGCTTAGAGAAATTTCAGGAGGACCTTGAGGAATATGGTTTTGATGGAATATCGTAAATACCTCTTTGGGAAACTTTCAATAGGGAATTTTATTATCTCTTGTTTGAGCAGAGTTCGAATATCCCACAAATTTCTGAGCAATCCCATGAGAATAGACTTTTGAAACCACACACACGATAAATTTGGGTAGAGCAGAATAAAAGCAGGCTCCTTGCGATTTTTTTCATGAAACCGAGATACGAAATACGAACTACGCAGTTCCATAAATTCCCTTTTTAAAGATTCAAAAGGCAGATCTACTAGATCGAAAATAAAAGTCAACCGAAAACTTTTGAAACAAAATCAATGGCATCCTCTTGGCTTTACTACTAACTGAGCTATGAAGCTAAAATTAAGTATTGACAAGAATCGTAGCTGTTTCTGAAGAAAACAATGCTTTTTATGAAATATTGTGACAAAAGTGGATCACACGTAGACTGCTGGGAGCTTGGTATTTATTATGCAAAGAAATGAATGATTTTTTCGATCACTTCAGGAGGATATATGGAACTAACAGAGACCATTGGTCTAAAGTCTTACTGGTTTTCTACTAAACTTGAAGGTTGAAAGAAGTTGTAAATTCGACATACTTAAAAGGGACACGACATAAGCAGCGTAGGTAACTTGTTATCATGTCAAATGGCAATCAACGCTGATTTAGATCATCATGGCCACAGCTCCGACAACAGCAGCAACTCCAACAGCAGCCTTACCGGCACCGGCCTCGTAAGGGGTGATAGAAACAAGCGGGAAAGGTGCAAGAGAAGAAGTGGAGGCGACCTTAGTGACAAGAGTGTTGGAAACTTGAGGGGCCTTCCAAGTGGAGATCATAGTCGCGACACTCTTCAATGAGGTGGGTACATTAGCAACAGTATTCAATGTGGTATGCGCAGTGGCAGCACTCTTTAAGGTAGTAGGCACAGTAGTAGCAGTATTCAACGTGGTGGGCACAGTAGTGGCACCCTTCAAGGTGGTAGGAACAGTAGTGGCACCCTTAAAGGTGGTGGGCACAGTGGTGGCACCCTTCAATGTAGTAGGTACAGTAACAGCAGTCTTCAACGTGGTGGGCACAGTGGTGGCACCCTTCAATGTAGTAGGTACAGTAACAGCAGTCTTCAATGTGGTGGGCACAGTGGTGGCACCCTTCAATGTAGTAGGTACAGTAACAGCAGTCTTTAATGTGGTACGCACGGGCACGGAACTTGTCAAAGTCGCAGGAATTACACACTCGCCAGTCACGGTGATGAGGGTGGCTTCAGAAACACTGGTGACGGAAGCAGTACACTTTTGTGCGTTACAAGTAGTGATAGTGAGCACGGTAGCTCCGGGGCAATAAGTGGTGTAACCAGTGACGGTGATGTCTGTGACGATGACGGAAGCGGAAGCGGTAGCAGACTCAAGAGCAGGGCGCGTAATGGTGGTAGGAATCACACACTCGCCAGTAACAGTGATGACAGTGGCTTCAGAAACACTGGTGACGGAAGCAGTACACTTGTGAGCATTACATGTGGTAATGGTGATCACGGTTGGAACAGAGCAAGTAGTGGTGTATCCGGTGACGGTGGTGTCGGTGGTGATGACGGAAGCAGAAGAAGGAACGGAAGCAGTAGTCGACTCAAGAGCAGGGCGTGTAATGGTGGTAGGAATCACACACTCACCAGTAACAGTGATGACAGTGGCTTCAGAAACACTGGTGACGGAAGCAGTACACTTGTGAGCGTTACAAGTAGTAATTGTGAGCACGGTTGGAACAGAGCAAGTAGTGGTGTAGCCAGTGACGGTGGTGTCGGTGGTGATGACGGAAGCAGAAGAAGCAACCGAAGCAGTAGCAGACTCGAGGGCAGGGCGCGTAATTGTTGTAGGAATCACACACTCGCCAGTAACAGTAATGACAGTGGCTTCAGAAACACTGGTGACGGAAGCAGTACACTTGTGGGCGTTACAAGTAGTAATTGTGAGCACGGTAGGCGCCGAGCAAGAAGTGGTGTAGCCAGTGACAGTCATGTCGGTGGTGTCGGTGGTGATGACGGAAGCAGAGGGAGGAACGGAAACAGAAGAAGCAACGGAAGCAGTAGCCGACCCAAGAGAAGGGCGCGTAATGGTGGTAGGAATCACACACTCACCGGTAACAGTGATGACAGTGGCTTCAGAAACACTGGTGACGGAGGCAGTACACTTGTGGGCGTTACAAGTAGTAATTGTGAGCACGGTAGGCGCCGAGCAAGAAGTGGTGTAGCCAGTGACAGTCATGTCAGTGGTGATGACGGGAACGTCTGACAAACTAGTGTAGGCAGAAACAGACGTGTTAGCATAATGCGGTCCGTGGGTATTCTGGAGATTCTTAGAATGGAAGAAGCTAGAGTCAGCAGAAGCAACTGCCATGGAGGCGAGAGCAGTGAAAATGAAGGTAGCGGATCTCATGGTGGGTATCTGGGTATGCGAGTGAGAGCTAATGAAGAAAAAAAGAAAGACTTATCGGGAACCGCTACCCTTTTAAATACTCCATTTCATACGGAATGATCTTGAAATACATATTGGGCAGGAGCGGCCGTGTAATTTTGGACGTTGGGCCTAAAAATAAATGGTTACATGGGGTTCGGCGGGTGTTGACAAAGAATGTTGTTGATAACATCCACTTGGCGCGCGCGGAACCCTGGCCGGGGTTTGCGTTGGCGACCTGCAGAGAGGGCGCGTGTATGCAGCACCGCGACGTTAGTAGCAATCTACGTTTCTGACGCGAGTATTAGCGAATGTTCAATCGGATATCAATATTCAATCAATATTTCGATTTTTAATGAATATTTAATCAATATTTAATCGATTTTTAATCAATTTTTAATCAAATATTTAATTTGGATTAGGTACTAAGTATGATTCATGACTCAAGTCAAACAGTGCAAAAAAGAAGACGAATCATTTGGTAGAGTGAACGTTTGAGAACATTCTGGTGTACAGTTCATATGAAGAAGTCTCTTACAAAAGATCTTCAGCTCAAGTGCTAGGGGCTGCTTAACCCCATCATAAACCCCAGAGTGCTAAATGATACGCTGAAGTCTCCTAAACCTTCCGCCATGTTTCATAAGGAGACATGATGCGCTTATCTTGTGACGCGCCAGTGTTTACACCACTCCGACCTTTTGTCGCGCGTCTTGTCTTTTTGTGAGTATGAAACTGGAAAAGTAAAGGCCGACTTTGGTATTAGGCCATGTGTTTTCTTGTGGTTGTAGCGGTCCAGTTTCCATTAAATCGGGGCTTACTATGTTTCTGAAACGCCTTCGATATGTGCTCTGGTAGATGTGATACAATGCCAAGCACCGAGAGACAACCTTTTCAGGGCTTGTAATACATGTTTTGTATTGGTACTTTACACCATACAGTATCGAAACATATATGATACTTTTCCCTAATTTCAAAGCTCGTATTTCCCAACCGGAGTGGGTGAACAGCGGAATTTAGTGGGTGTTTTCCTTGGTCATTGTGTTGCATGCACACGTGCATGTGCATGAGGGGTGTACCTGCGGCTATGTAGGTTGTTGTTTTTGCGCCAAATATGGATTTATATCCGAAGTATGTCGCAAATAAGAGACCTGAGGGTGCTGCATGAACATGTTGTGTTTAGTAAACCCCCGTTTCGTGCACATGCTTAAGTCGAGGCAAAACAGTGATGTTGAGCACTGGTTATTTCGACCATTTTTGGGAGTATTTTCTATTTACTTTCTGTCAATCGTTGCAGTTCGAGAAGGCAGCTGTGATGTTATTATTATTATAATAAACAATGTGATGCTTCTTTTTTCTGTAACCATTTGATATTTGGGAACTTCTTTCATCCCTCTCTTCTTCCATGACAAGGTCTGGGTCAAGTTTTGGGCTCATTCTGGTAGTCACGGGCTGTATTTTTCAGTGGCCACATCGATTATCTGGAATCAATATCATGCGAAATAAGAGAAGAGGTGTTGGGCTAAATATATTCCATAGTTATAATAGTGAACCTGCAGGCTAGCTATATTAATAAGTTAGGATTACATAAATTTCGAAACATTCAAGACACCATGTCCAAGAAAGGACCTACTGCCCCAATTACACAATTTTTCATACATATTTCTCGCTAAATTTCCTTTCAAAACATAAAGCGTTGTGTTTTCAATGGTGTATTTCAACTATCGGTGATTATAGTATTTTTGCTTTCCGCAATTACATCACATTAAACTTCCTCAAAGTTTTAGGAAGCTCATTCAAACAGAAGCCTCGGGTCAATTCACCACAAGTGGACGATGTCGTGCAAATCGAGTTACTAAAACAGACATTCCGGGATATAGGAATAAAGCAAACTCCCAATCGGGGTCCTCGAAATACCACATCTTTGCAAGGTTAAAAGCAAATAGAGTCATACATATTGGGTTTGCTGAAAATACATGGTAATTTAAAGAATTCGAGGTAAAACCCGGTCCAGATCAATGGGCCACAACCCAATTGAGTCACAAAAACGTTTTAAAGCATATCCTTCTTGTAGAATATCATTATCCGCCAAATCGTATGTTCTACAATACTTCCTCCGCCCGTCCGAATGATATATATTCCTATAAACAGGGCCCGTGGCAGCGTTCTTACAGCTTTGCATCAGCGCCCACACCAAGACACATCAAATGGCCGAGACAAAGTCAACCACACCCGAACAGAACTTCACCAACTCATCAAGCTTGTGTTCCTGGTTCTGGTTGGCCTGGCCCCATTTTTCAAGTGCACCCACCAACTCATCGTCTGGGTTTGCGTACACCACATCGCCATGGTGTTTCAAGAACAATCCAAACACCGCCTGGTAGGTGTCAAAATTGGTGTTGCCGTGCAATCCCTCGGTCAACGCCTCTACAAAGTGAGCCATCTCCGTCAATGGAGGGAACGAGTTGAGCGAGCGGATTTCAAGGTCGAGTGTCGCTGGAGAAGCATGTGCCACGAAGTCCAAGAATGGAGCATATGGTTTGGCGCTGGCGTTGGCGTTGGCGCTGGTGCTGGCTTGGCCTCCCTCTCTGAGTAAGCGCGTAAACTCCGACTCGAAATTGTGGTGGTCGCCCTTCAACTTGAGCAATCTAGATTCCTCCGAACCTTCGTCGCCGGCCTTCTGGGTCTGGGTGGCTCCGTTTTCTGCAACCACCGCGCGGTCTCCCACAGCTTCTCCGGAAAGAGACAAGAAGAACGGCGCTTGTTCGGGTTTTTTGGGCGCCTCCTTGGGTTTGTTTCTCTGTTTGATTGTATCCACATGCAAGATGGTCTCGTAACGGGTTCTTGGACCAACCGACAATGTAACAAGATCCTTGTCGATCTGGTCTACGGAATGGTAGATTTGGTTGATGTCGAGCTCGTCGTCAGGGGTAGGGCCATCCAAAGCACCATCGATCATAAGAGACCCGCCGTTTCCGGAAACGCTGGGCAAGAACGCCGTGCAGAACTCGGACTCCTCGATGTGTCTTGTGGACACAGGGTGGAACTGCGCTCTGTTTGTCCACAAAGAGATCCCGTTGCCGGAAACATGGGTGGTGGCAAGGAAATCGCCAATCGGGGAAAACTTGACGCTGGTGGCCACACTCGGGAGGCGGATTCCGTCAATACACCCGCCCGTGGGCAAGTCCCAGGTGCGTAGCGTACCGTCAAGACTGACACTAACGACCCAGCGGCCGTCGGGCGAAAAGTCGAGTCCCGTGATTCGGTTGGTGTGGCCATACAAAATTCTCACCACCTTCTGGGTAACCACATCGATCACCACAATGGACAAGTCGTCCAAGGCACACGCCACCAAGTCGGAGCCCTTGTGGTAGATCATCTCGGTGATGGGCTCCTCGAGGTCGAGTTTGCCCAAGTACTTCAGGTCGGCGAAATTGTAGAAGCCAACTATGCCGTCGAGGCCACAGCTCACCATTTTGCGGTTCATGCCATCGATGGCCAAGCCGGTCACCGCCTTTTGCTTGTGCAACATGTACTTTCTGCGCAAGCGCCCAGACTGGAGATTGTACACGCCGATGCCGCCCATGGCAGATCCCACAAGGGCAAAGTTGCCGCAGTGCGACACGCACGTGGCCTTGGCAATGCCGCCATCCACGGTGGCGAGCTGGTAGCGGCCCACACGCTTGTTCTTGGTGTCCCAGGTCCGCGCAAACGCCTCGCCCTTGTGCGTGGACACCATATTCTCCCAGTCGCCCTCGCGGGCCACCGACATGGAGAAAGACGTGAGTTCGGCAAACTTCTCGCGCATCAGCGCCACCACGCCGCCGCTACGGTCCTTGCCGCCAGTTTTGGCCGGTCTTTGCGAGAGTTCCTGTGCCTGAGCATCCTTTCTCATGGAGAAACACCAGAGCGACTGGTCCTTGGACGCGGAGTAGATGAAGTGGGACTTCTCCTCGTTTGGGAAAGCAATCGACACCGGCGGCGCCGAGTGGCCTCCACGCAGGCGCAAGTGGCGTGGCGGGCCAATGACGGCGCTGTTGGAAGTGGACAACGGGGGGTCGAACACGAGCTCGCGCAACTGGTTGTCGGCTCCGTTGGTCACCACAACCGGCTGCCCGTTCAAGAAGGCCACCTTGGAAACACCGCCGGTGGTTTCCGCATGGCAGTTACGGTAAACATGCGCCTTGGCCCGCTTGGCAAGGTCGTAGAAGAAAAGGTCACCCGTGTTGAGAGCAGCCACCAAGTGGTGGAAGCCGTCAGTACGGAACGAAAGCGAGGTGACGCGGGCGGCTACGTCACGCGGAGACGCCACAATGCGGTCGCCCAAAACAACGCCCTTTTTGAGGTGGAAAAGAAACGCCCCGCCTACCGCGGTGCCCACGGCAATGATATCCAACGCGGGCGCGTGCTCGATGCACGAAACCGGCTCGCCAAACACGTTTTCCGCGGTCTTGTACACGGTTTTGGCGGTGCGGACATTGATGACAAACACGCCGTTCGTGGTGGCCACCACCACCTTGTTCAAGTAGGTGGGTGGGTGGAGCATGCCCACAATGGCCCCGTCAAACTGCGGGTTGATGCTTTTGATGGTGGTGTAGTGCTCGGTGGCGATTTTGCCGCCGGCGGGTTTCTTAAACACATTGATATCGCCATCTGTGGATGCCACCACCAAGTATTCTCCAAACACCAACACGTGGCTGACGGTGGCCGTAGGAGAAGAAAGTTGCACCGCCACTTCCGCCTCGAGCCGTCCCCTTTTATAGACGCCCACCTTGTTGGCGTATCCAGCATACACATAATGAAAATGCGCCGTCAACACGGAGATTTTCGAGGGCGTTTGGTGCTGGGACACAAAGAGGAGGTGCAAATTGGCTGCGTCGTAAATCTGGAAGCTGCGTCCGACCGAGGTTACTAAGTAGAAGGTGGCTCCCAAAGAGCCCACGGCAAAGGGGATTTCGTTGGTCACGTTTCCGAGCGCACGGAACGGGCTGAAGATCCGCGACGCCTGTTTGGGCGCCGCCTCGGTCTTTCTACGTTTTTCCACTGCAGACGACATGGTTTGGTGGTGATGGTGGGTTTCTGGGTGCTAATGCAGAGAAGTTCCGGCCGATGAGACGAGATGAGGCCGGAAAATCCCTGCCTGCAGGCCGCGCGCGACATTTCCCCTCCCGCTGCGGGTATTTTTCCGAGAGGAGGGTAGAGTTTTGATGATTTTGGACAGATTTTTATTCCCTTTTTTTTTTTTTCCTTTTTGGAGATCTTGGTGGTGTTTTATAGGGTGAGGCTTTTCGGGGCTTTTATGTGGGCTTTTCTGCGGGACGGCGATATGGGCAAATGTGTATGTGAAGGGTGGATCGCGTGCGGATAATATACTTGTAGCACATTTTGGGAGTCATAAAAAGCACCCGATTGTTTTGTTTTCACTTTTTTTTTTCTTTCCATTTCCGGCTATTTCGATCATTTTACTTGAAAACAGGCTGTTGATTCATCGTCGGTTGTCCCTTACACTGCGTGGTTCTTCTGTTAACTGACGGGATGTATCTACGTATGGTTGCAAAACTCTCACATGTTCCTCCGTAAGGGATTTGCTATCAAAACGTCAAATTCGTATACCGGAACGAACCAAAATCAAACCAGTACTTCCCACAATGTGTATCTATTATTTGGGGCTTGGTGGGGCACATACGGAGTCTGAAACGTTTGTTGATACGAATCGCGTGGAATTCTTCAAAGAGGAAACTTTGGAGGCACGTACGAAGCCATCACCAGAAAGGTAGGGCAATTTCCCAGGGCGGTGAATTATCTTGCCCGTCCCACTGACAAAAACGTCGGGAGTCTAGATTTAATTGATGTTGCCACGGCCACTTTTAGTTATTCTTTAGATCTTTGACAACGCTTTTACCGTCACAATTCTAGAGAAGGGCCTGGAAAGTTGCCAGTTGTTCAAGGACTTTCTTTACACCACATTTGTATCCGACGGATATATGGGGAAGGTCTATAGAATAAGTTATACTATCACAATTGCAGGAACGCCCTGTAATACTGACCGGAAATGTCCGAGGAGGGCAATCCAATTTGGATGAGCGCCATTTCTTTATGTCCCACTTACCAAAAGCTTAACCAAATATGGTAACATGCACGTTAGGGACTCCAACTTGGCCTCCAACCAATGCATGTTATATTGATGATATTGCTGGTCCAGTCATGTCAACCAATGTTGTCACTAGAAGTAAGTTTGTTTCCACAAATCCTTTGCACCAGTTGCCCCTAGCCACTAAGTCGTTTTTTGGTTTATTACATTGTCTTTTCTAATTTCGTACCAAGCAGACCCTGCTACTTTTCTCCGGGTGTATTTTTGTGTGGTTGAATAGATGACGCTCACTCCGCTAGTCCTTCTCATATACACATAGGATGGGTGTCTGGGACATGATGGTAATATAGGCTTGTAGGTTTCTCTGGCATTCTTCTGGTATGTTGGTTTACTGGCCTCAAGACTGAAGGATTGGGTTTGCGGGTGGATTTCCTCAGAGATTCTATAACATCTCGTGCTATTGGATGACCGAAAGTGGGTGCAAATCCCTGTGGAGGTCTGTTCTTGGACAGATGCATGAAACCGGGCGTGTGCAATCCACCAGAAAGCTAATTGCATTAATTCAATGCTGGATCGGATCACTATCGGTGTATTTTTATCTTGAAACAGGCATTAAGGGACACTAAAACCCCAATAACAAACTACGTAGCAAAGTATTAAAGCCTTCTTGCTTGTTTAAAGCATAGTTTAGACCGGAAACATGTATTTGGAAAGACCTGGTTTGCCTGGGAGCTGTGATAGGCACTTTCTTTAAGAAAACCAGGAACCAACAGCTTTTGATATAAATTTGCATGATCCCATGAAAACCGAAAATCACACCAGCCGTTGAATGTGAACATTTCACTATCAAAATAAAATGGGGTGAGCAGCATATTCAACCGTTCGCATGCCCCATGCTTAGGTGCAACTTATTAAGTTGGGCTGGCGTTAACAATTAACAAGGCGGTTTAATTCAGGTGGAAATTTATTAATAAATAATGTTGATTCGTGGTAAAGAAGACGCCCTAAAAAATGGCAATTTCATCGCGATTTATTCATAAACATTAAAGAGTACCCCTCTCAATTAGTAAATACAGATTCTCTTGATTGGTCCATTCAAAAAAGATTAATCTCCTGCAAAAGAAAACAAGAAATCTCCGATATTGGCACGCCAGAAAATTCATCTTCAATAATTACAGTAATATACAGCAGAAACAAATACCCGGCATAATTTTTTCTATTGCATGGTAAAGAAAAGGTTTGCTACCCCTGCCATTTCTGCACTTTGGGATGTGCTATTTCCAGGGTAAACGATGTGGTCACGAGGAAAAGAATTCGGTTCCACCCCAGCAAGAAATTGGCGATTTTCAAGTCTCAGTACGTCTATACCGACGAACGGGAAACCTTTGGTGATGATGAGAAAGACTCCATCAACGAAAATGGAAACAGAGGCCACAAACGAAGATCGGATCAATTGACCACACAGATGAGCCATTCCTTTTGTGATGATGGAGTTGAAGCTGACGCCGATGGCATTACTCTAATGTTTATTTTTGGCATGGGTTCTTATGAAAATCAAGTACGTAGATTATATGAAGTTTGGTCTGTTTGCTCATCTGAGCAGCTATAATGATAGTTTTTTTTTTTTTTTTTTTTTTTTTTTTTTTTTTGTAATCTAGTATTAACTATTTATTCATTTTGAAAACTATCAATTGTTTACTAATTGATAAAACTCTGCCCAATACAGTAGATCACGTAAACTCTGGCAATTGATTGAACAAGAATACTGTTTTATTATACCTTTTTAATTAATTGACCAAAGTAGATCGTAAACCCAACAATGCAACGTAACGGGGATGCATCTTGCGAAGGGGACGGCGAGGCGAGGCTTTTCAAAGTTAACCCTTTCCTGATGTTTATTAACGTGGACGGAATATCCACCGAGGTTATAACTGGAAGATCGACAAAAAATCCCTGGGAAAATTGCCAGATCAAACTTTCCCTCGACGATGATTGGCAACAATATCCTCTTTTGCAATCCGAAAAAACCCCAAGAATCCCCACAGCCATTTTTTTCGGTCGAAGAGGTCCGCCCCCAATGAGACTGTGACAGGCGTAAAGCGCCGCATTTCCAATATGTCACATCTCAGGACATCACAAGCCGAACCTGTCCTGAAAAGCCTGGCAAATATTTCAGTAAATAAATGTATTTTCTGGTTGAGGCTGGGCGCGTGGGTGGCCGGGCGCGGTGTGATCTACTAATGTACCTTTTTTTATTAATTAGTATCGTGAAGCCAACAATGCAACGTAACGGGGATGAGGCTGGGGATTTTTCCAGATAATATCCAGTGCAACAAAATCCCGGGAAAATCGCCATCAATCTTTTCCCTCATTGCAACAATATCACCCCGGAAAAAAACCCGCCCCAAGACACCCTTTTTTTTTGCTCAAAAAAAATCACAAAAAATCCACAAAAAAATATGGTGGAGGCAGAGAAACGGCCAGGCGAGTCTACGGAAACCCCCGAGCCCAAAAGAGCGCAACTTGAGCCCGCCCAGAGAGAAAGCCAAAAAGAAAGCACCCAAAAAGAGAGCCAAAAAGAGAGCCAAAAAGGGTTTGCTCCCATTAAGCCGGAATTTATCATAGAATCTGCATCCACCCATGACGGATACGACGACGAACGCGCCGAGGGCGGCGATAGAGACAATAGGGACTCCGGCGAACAGTCCAAACGTAGCAAAAAAGGCCGGGGCCAAAATAAAAAGCGGGACTTGAAGCAAGTGCGCGAGGAAATCCGCTTGTGTTCCACGGTGCTTGACCCGGGACTGGGCAAACAATGTACGTACGGAGAAAAGTGCAAAAACACCCACGACGTGGACTTGTACTTGGCGTCGAAACCCCTGGATATCCCGGGCGACTGCCCTGTGTTTGTGGCGATTGGGTACTGTCCTGCCGGAATCAAATGCAGATGGCTCGGCAGCCATTATAACAAGGAGAAAAAAGAGCTCGGCAAAAACTTGGCTCTTCTCGAGCAGCTCAAGGACGTGGCGGGCGAGGTCAACAAGATCGACCCGGGCCACCGCATGACGTTGCTGAAGAACAAATACCTGTTTGAAAAGGCCGCTCCTTACATCAAATACTTGGACTCGTTGGTACAGAACGAGGCCAACATTGCTAAGCGCCAGGAGGACGCCAAGAACAACGTGGCGTCGTATGTGGAGCCGCCCTTCACCCCGGCCGAGAAGAAGCGCATCCACTTGGGCCGGGCCAAGATCGTGTCGCCTTTGACCACGGTGGGAAACTTGCCCTACCGCCGCCTCATGAAAACCTTGGCGCCGACGTCACCTACAGTGAAATGGCGCTTGCGCTCCCTCTCCTCCAGGGCACAAAGCCCGAGTGGGCGTTGCCCAAGGCCCACGCGTCGGAGTACCCCGGTTTCGGGGTACAAATCGCCGCCAACCACCACCAGCAGGCCAGCAGGGCGGCGGAGGCGATTGCCCGTGAAACCACCCACGTTTCCGAGCTCAACTTGAACTGTGGGTGTCCCATCGACTTGCTCTACCGCCAGGGCCAAGGCTCGGCGTTGCTTGACCAGCCCTCGAAGATGGTGCGTATCCTCAACGGGATGAACGCGTGTTCGGGCGACATTCCCGTCACGGTCAAGATCAGAACCGGAACCAAGGACAACAAAAACACCGCCTCCTCGCTCGTTTCGCGGGTTTTGGCCGAGACCCACGTGGCCGCCATCACGCTCCATGGTCGCTCCAGACAACAGCGCTACACGCGTGAAGCCGACTGGAATTACATTGCCGACGTGGCCAAAGTGGTGCAAGATTGGAACCACTCCAAGGCCGACAACAAGGAGCTCCAGGACGCGCCCCCTACGTGGTTTGTGGGCAACGGAGACTGCTACACGTTTGAGCAATGGCACAACGCGGTCAACACCGAGGGAATCGACTCCGTCATGGTGGCGCGTGGTGCGTTAATCAAGCCGTGGATTTTTGAGGAGGTGGATGCGCAACAGTACTTGGACAAGAGCGCCTCGGAGCGTCTCGAGTACATGCGCCAATATGCGGCGTTTGCCGTGGAGCACTGGGGGTCCGACGAGTACGGCATTGAAAATGCCAGACGGTACATGTGTGAGTTCATTGGCTTCACTCACCGGTACATTCCCGTGGGTATTCTCGAGAGACTTCCGCCCAAGTTGAACGAGCGTCCACCTAAATGGAGGGAAGAAACGAGCTCGAGACGTTGTTGGGCTCCACCGACTACAAGGACTGGATCAAGATCACCGAGATGTTTTTGGGCAAGGCCAGTGCCAACTTCCTGTTTGTGCCCAAGCATAAGAGCAATGCGTATGAATCGAAGTAGGGGTGCGTATAGAGGCCGGATCTATGGGGGCCAAGGGGTGGGGCCAAGGGGTGGGGCCATGGGGGTGTGGTCAGGGGTGTGATCAGGGGATCAGAGGTGTGGTGGAAATGGATTCGATCTCCAGGAAAAGTGTGGATTCCCTTCGTCACATCCATATGCATACTATCCAATCGGGTGATTACATATATGTGCATTTACTGGCCCGTGATTGGGCTTGAGTCTGGTAGATTGTTCGATTGGCGTCTGGTGTATGGAAAGATTGCACGGTGTTGAAATCATATGTTGAGGAGAAGCTAGGGTGATTTCGGTGGCTCCAAAATGGCTGTGGAATTGTTTGTTGTCTTCTCGTGGAGTTATGGAATTGGCCACTCGGTGGTATTTTTAATATTTGCGTAAAGTGATAAAGTGATAAAGTGATATAGTGATATAGTGATAAAGTGATAAAGTGATAAAGTGATAAAGTGATAAAGTGATAAAGTGATAAAGTGATAAAGTGATATAGTGATAAAGTGATAAAGTGATAAAGTGATAAAGTGATAAAGTGCTAAATTGTTTCACCACATAAAGAAATGCGTATTTCAAGTGATTGACGCAACCCGAAATACTGGCCCAACGCAATAAAACGTCGGTGGCACTAAAAACGATACCATTGCAAAATCTTTCGTGGTAAATACCGGGTTATGGATAGCTTTGCCCTCAACGTCTCTCAACTCCGGTATCCACTTTTTAATAAAAGCCCCGATTGGGTCAAACCTCTGAGATTGGGTCCAAGGGTTCAAGATTCTGAAGTATGGCTGAGGATCCACACCAGTACTTGCAGAGACCCGCCAACCTCCATTATTCGAACTGAAGTCACCATCTGCCAACCTCAGCATGAAATATCTTTCCCCATTTCTCCAATCTAATAACAAATCCTTTGCCAAAAATGAAGCCACAATCAATCTGCCCCTGTTGTTCAAATAGGAAGATTCATTCAAACATCTCATGCAAGCGTCCACAATAGGAAAACCAGTCTTTCCCTCACACCACGAAACAAAGTGCTGGTTGTTGTATTCCCATTCTATATCGGAGAGTTCCAAGTGGAAGGGCTTGTGCATCGACACATAAGGCCAGTTACACATGATGTGTTTATAAAAGTCTCCCCAGGAAACTTGTCTCACCCACTCGGCAATGCCTGTGGCTTGAGATCGATTCTTTTTTGAAAGCTTTTTCGACCCAGTGGGGGATCCTCAAAATTCGTTGAAACGTGACAACACACCAGTAAAAGTACATGACTATCGCCTACCAGTTGCATTGATGAACTTGTTAATACAACAACATTTTCAAATCACTTGACCAGTTCCTTAGACAGCTATACACTACATACATTCACATATATACTGGGATACTACCAAACCATCTGTTGCGTTCCGATCTGGTCACTTCCGGTAAACATGGCGCGGAAAGACAGCATCTGACAATAGTGCCGTTTTCGCTTATGGCCCAAGGCGCATTGAGGGTTATCTTGGAATTGTCGCCACTCGAAAAGAGATTGGTACATTTACCATATTGCACATTGGTGCAGTGCCATAAATCATATACAGACAAGCCAGTCCGGGCACATTCTTTGGCGGCCAAGCTTCATCCGAACTCCCGAAAAGGCCGTCTCTTCCTCTTACGTAGAACCCGCATCATCACATTCTGCAGATACCGCTCACTTGGCCTTGGAGGCAGCATCATCATACTCCGAAGATAACGAGGTGGCCTGGTGCTTCAACGTGGACAACTCGGAATCCTTGGCGGCCAATTCCTTCTTCAACGCAGTGGTTTCTGCGGACGAGGGCTCCAGAGCCGCCAACTGCTTGTTTTTGTTGTAGTCGTCCAACTTATCCTTGGTGTCAATCAACTCCGCCACCAAAGAGTAGGTTCTGGTCAAAATGAGCGTCAAAAACAACGTGAAGCCGCAGAGGTACATGTTTCTCTGGGCATAGAATCTCCTGGCCTGGACCTCGGCGCGGTCGTTCATCACGCTTGTGGGCGAGAGGCTGCTTGGAGAAGAAGCATGCAATTCCGACGTGACCGCATACACTCGATTGACGGAGTCGATGAAGAGCACGAGCACAAAGCCAAACACACACTTGAACGCGATCTGGAACTGTTCCGAGCGGAACGGGGCAGACACCGTGCGTAACACGGATTTGCGCATGGCCCGGGGGAAGGGTAACGACAAGATGGCGAAAAAGGCCATTTCGGCAACGAGCAACCCAAACACGAGGTTGTAGTACAATGCCATGATGTATTTGCTTGGTCGATAGATAATAGATCAGGTGAGCAGATTGTAGTTGTTTAGTTGTTTAGTTGTTCAGTCTTTCAAGAGCGTATCACAATTGAAGATGAAGATACTGGAAAGGCCGAAATTGTGGGGAGGCAAAACCAGGAAACGAAGGTGCTTATATACATTTTTCCGGAGAGAAGCATCTTTTTTTCCGGCTTGCAGACGCAACCGCGCCGCGCCGCGCTGCGCCGGGAAATTTCCATGCACATTGCGTGGGGCTCGCAGCAACCATGATCATGCGAAGTCACACCGATTTTTTCAAATTTAAGGTTGGCTGGGGAATGGAGCTGTGGGGTGGTTTGCAATGCAGTTTGTGGTGATTTTTGAAGCTGTTTGTGGTGATTTTTGAAGCTGTTTGTGGTGAGTTTTGAAGCTGTTTTTATAGTGCACGTGCAATCCTTACTCAGGGCCAGTTTTCACCCTTCAATGAAGTACTAGGAAAAGCTCCAAGGAAAGCTCCAAGGAAAGCTCTTCCAACATTTTTGATACCGCCACGTATTAACACATGCGCTTGGGTAAATTTAAACTCTCCTAATTGAATTTGTGAATTTTGCCCGCGCTTCGCCTGGTCGGTGCCGCACACCTTCTGGCCATCCATCAAGTAGTGATGGGGATAATGACTCCGGCAGTGTTGTTAACCGTCGCTACTATTTCGCTACTATTTCGCTACTTTTATAATACTTGCCCGAATTTCGCGAGTATTAGGATTTATTTGTAGTGAGTAGCGACAGTAGCGATGGTATTTTGGAGGTATTCCACAATACTTTTATCGCTACTTAGTACTTTTATGCTGGTGGAATTTCCATCACAACAGATAAGACTTCTATTCAGTAGGTCACCAATGCTTTACTTACTACACCTTGCACAGTTCCAGGTGACCAAACATGTGGTACTATAGTTCATGCTTGGTTCGGTCTTGTCTTAGCAACATTAGAACTCTCAGCTTGACTTTAGAGACTTATTTTGATATATTTAGGTATCTATGTTTTGTAGCCTAAAAGGAATCTACCATCTTGGGTCTTTCTCGTCGTCAAAGAGATAGATGTTCACAACACGTTGTGAAAAACCTGATATTTTTTCAGCATACGAGTTCAATGCCAAAATCGGTTCAGAAACACTCGCCCATATCGGCATAGACATCCCAAGGATCGAAATTATAATTATTTTCGCACCTGCCAGCGGTTGGCCAATAAAAAAAGTCATGGCATTCCACGGGACCACCTGGACTGTTTTCCGTTGGTTTACAGTTGTTATTGATGCTAGGCACTGGAAAGATCATTTGGGATTCCCTGCTTTTGGTTTCATCAACCTACGATGAAAACCAAGAGTAGTGACGGTAGTGACGCTACTTTCGCTATTTTGTCGTTACTTCGTTTCGCGAATCGCTACTTTTTAACAACACTGCCATCAAGTAGTGATGGGGATAATGAGAATAATCACTCGGGAAGGAAGGTTTTGCTGGTGAAAAGGTGAGGAATGTAATTTAGTTTGAGTAAAAAAAAGAGGTACAATGTCAGCGAAAAGAACTAGTATATTTGGATCGGTAGTGAGTTCGAATCTTCCTTTTTTCACGAAGAAAATGGTCGTGTTTTCCTTTTGCTTCTTTCGTACTCTGGTTTCTCGCTTGTAACGTGGGTAAGCATAAAGTTTATTTTTTGGGTCACAGATGGCGAAAAGTTCCATTTCCGGAATATTGTTCATTTGAATTGGACAGTGGCAAGAAATCCCCTTTTCATCAGCTGGGTATTGGGGTCGCGTATAGATAATGTTATGGGACTAATATTAGTCGTTAGCGTCAGACATCACTATAAATCATGGAGTAATTAGAAACCATTTTCGGATAATGAGCGAACGAGTGATTAGCTCGTTGATGAGCAATTCCTAATTATTCCAATTATCCCACCACTGCCATCGAGCCTAAAGAAAACCCCCAAAACCCCTAAACCCCTAAAAAACAAAGCATCACCTTTCACGGTTAAAGAATGACGTGAAAAAATCATAAATGTACGACAAAAACCCGGCTGAGAGCCCCAGAATGTGAAATCATCAGTGAATAGTGCTGTACTTCAGAAAATACTACTTTTGTTCGCACCTTTGGCCCTGGCCCGGGCCCGTCGTGAGGAATAACCAGAACGTAATTACCACGGGACTTATTAACAGGCAATAGCTATGTAGATGAGCAAGGGCCTTCTGCGTGCTCCTCGAACCAAACTTACACCATTGGTCATTAACCTCAGAACAATACCACTTTCTGGAATATCTGCAGAATCCATACTGGCCTTTACCTTTCCTTTGCTTTGCTTCGCTTTTTTCCTGTCTTGTATTAATGTCTATAAATGGTTGACGCCCGTTTTTGTGCCTGACTTTCTGTTCTTGTCATCAAGCAACTGGTAGCGCCATCATCCATTGAATGTCAAAAGGACTCTTCCATAGCCTCACATGCGAAATCTCATATACTTCAAAGGTATACCGATTTGCCGCTCACCCAATCCATCCAATCTTGTCCATAGATAACAGTCGAGTTTGGGTGCAAAACCTCTTCAACGGTTGGGCTCTGTGGGGAAAGTACAACGCCCCGTTTTGCACCCCTCGCGAGTCCAAATATTCGAGCGTGGATACTCCAAGCAGCTGGTGCATAGTTATGATGCCAACCCATATACCGCAAAGCCATGACCGATGAATTAACGAAACTTCCTTCTCCCTTCACCAGGCTTGGATCTGTCCAGGCTGTTCTTTGGGGAATGGGCCTGGGAATCTTCCAGTATCTTTGTCATACTCATCTTCATTGTTGGTGCCCATTAATTTCCCACCAACATAAGCATCCCTCAAAAGAAGAGCACAAATGCCTTCATCGGTACTCCCACCCCTTTTAGCTGCCCTTTTTAGCTGCCCTTTTAGCCGCCCCTTCTAACCGCCCCTTCTAACCGCCCCTTCTAACCGCCCCTTCTAAATCTAGAACCCCAACGACACCTTCAAACTGAACGTGACAAGGAAAGGAAGCGACACAAACAAAATGGCATACTGGGCAATCAAACAAATGGCCAAACAGTCCATCTGAAGGTGGTCCGGCGAGTTGGGGTCCGTGTAGAAAGCAGTGAAGTACACCAACGCAGTGGCATTCGGAAGACCAAACTCCAACACACTGACAAACCGGATCAAACGGTCGTCGCCGTACCAGCCGGCTTTTTGGAGGCCCGTGGTCAAGCCGACGCCGAAAATCGGCATCACTATCAACCGGCACGCGGTGATCATCACCGCCGTCTTCCAGAACCCCGGCACTATCGCATTCACCTTCAATCTGGCAATGGTAGCGCCCAAAATAAGAAGCCCCAATGGCACCGACGCCGCGCCCACGTAGCTGGCAATATCCATCACAAAAGAAAGCGGCGGCTGTTTATCGGGGGCAGGGGCAATGTGGAATTTGGTGCTCACAAAAAGCGCCTTTAACGGCGGCGACATGGCAATGATCAACGAGATAATAAGCGTGACCGAGTTTGGCGCAAGAAAGTTTTTAAGCGTCAGAATCACGTGCGCCCGGATTCTCTTCGAGAGCGGCGCTGTGGCTTCCACGGGAGCCGCCACGGGGTATTCTTGGCTGGACTCGTCGTCATCAGCAACCGCCTGAGATCTTTGCGACCGCTGAGTCTCGTGCGTCTTGAGCCGCTGGAACTCCGAGTACTCCACAATGAGGTCGCCCATATCTTCCACCACCAGCGACCGTGAGTCCGCGGCCCTGGAGCTGGTCATGTAGAGCGGATTATCAATGGCGATGCTCGACAGCCGCCTCCGGCGCACGTGCAGCGCACATGTCAGTGTTGCGGTGGAGTTGCGGTGGTCGGACCCCATGGTTGTGGGCGGGTGTTTATTGGCGTCTTTTCCGGTGCCCTCGGTGAGAGATTTGGCCTCGAGATCATCCGAGGCAATGGACCCGGAGTCGTCCGAGTACCGTGGGGAGAATTTGGGCCCATCGTTGGTGGCGGCCGCTTCGGATACTTTGGCTGACGTTTTGGAAGACGTTTTGGAAGAAGTTTTGGCTGACGTTTTGGCTGACGCTTCGTGCTGGTCCTTTTCGTCTGCACACGCAGACTTCTTGCTCACATCCAGTGTAGAGGCAGTTTCGGTGGACGTGCCCACTTTCTCCTCTGCATCTGCTGCAGCAAGCTGGTCTCGGAAGTCGTACCGGATCAACTTATAGAGGCCCAAACTGAACTGGTAAAACACTTGCGACGCGAGAAAAATACACACATACGCCACGCCCTTGTTGCCCTCCTTGGCAGTGAAAAGACTGCCGGTCTTGGCCAATGTTTGTAAGTAGGCAATGGGAAGGTCGGATATATTGGGGAACAACCCAACAGAAACAAGACCACCAAACCACGCCTTGGGCGATTTGCACACATAGTGGGTGAGGAGCCCCAAGCCCGCGCCTACGCCAAACAAAAGCGTGCCCTCGAAAAAAATAATGCCAATGGACTTGATGTCCGAGCTGGAGAGGTAGGATACAATATTATTGAAGATCAAGCACGGCATGATGGCGGTGACAATGAGATCGGAGATATCTCTGCATGTGGTGACCGGCAAGATGTTCCGTTTGGCCAAGAAGAAGCCCATGCCGATGATGAAGTAGATCTTGAAGATCGGCTTGACGGCGGCGTATATCACTAGACCTAGGGAAGCAGACATTTTGTATGCGCATCAACTACTTCTAGTTTTTCCGGGCTATGATGACTATACACTAGTTTAGTGTAGCAATTGATGCGGTTTTTTTTTTTTTTTTTCGTTCACAATGGAGGTGATTGTTCCAGCTCGATGTTGTGAATTTTCCGAAAATATAACAAGAGAGTGGGGCAAAAACAAAAGTGGGTGTGCCGGGTTTCTTCTTTTTCGGGGGTTTGAAGAAGATGTAACCAAGGTGATTTTCCGTTCGTATTTTGTCCCATTTCTTCGGACTTTGGAGCGCGAACATCACTAAGCATCGGAAAATAAGCGGGGTTGGACCCGTTTGCGTGCAGGAGCCATGCACGAGCCATGCACGAATTGAGTCACCACTTTATCTTGCCCGGGGCCGTCGTCACCGCTACTATAAGAACATTCGAGGACACAAGCGTTGACTTGGGCGGAATTCCATTGAATGTTCCATGAGCATTTTTTGGAATAGGTTATACGGAAAGATGGCAAATACGTGTGGAAGCTTCGGAGATATGAGGAGAAGCCGCGCCCCTCGGGTTACCTAAAAGGGTTAAAGTATGCGAATGCTTAAGGCCATGATTTGTATAGAAAAGCGGAGACTTTGGTATAGTTTAGGTCAGGATTGCCATGGGTTTTTCGTTTCTGGGTTTTATCTATTGGGTGGTTTTTTTATCATCCAGTGTCTTCGAAGTGTGCCTTTTGCCAATACTATACAGCAAATTACGAAGAGGCCAGTGGCCTTCAAACTCTGTTTCAGCGTAAAAGCCCGCTATTTATAAATCCGTTTTTGAGCAATGGAAGTACCTTTCCTTCTATGCGAATTCCCCACTGTTGCAGGCTTTGGCCCCGTATCAACAAAATCTGTAGTTGCTTCTTTGAGTCGCATAAAGAAATATTCTTGTACTGGGTTCATTATATCGATACAAGACGTTAGCTGGGGGAATTTCCACATAGATATACTGAAGTAGAGTTTTGACATAGTTCATGTATATCCAGGTGGTCCTCCAAGGCACGGGAAGATCGACAACTGGTTTTTCTCATATGCACTCGAATTATTCCCAGCCCGATTCTAATTGGAAAATTCTTTGTGGAGCTCCTTGTGGAGCCTGTCACCTTAATTCAATGGAGAATTCCAAGAGTGTGGGGCCGGGCGCGGGGTGTCAGCCGCTGGCAGAAAGCGCAGTGGCGTTCGTGACGGTACACTCACGTGACGGCCACGTCATGAGTTGACGACTGGCGCGTGTGTGTACTTACCAAACGTCTCGGACGATGGACAGAAGAAAGAGTTTTTCTTCTGTGAGTAAATACTTTTACTCTTCAAGGAGTTGATACGAGGCATCAATACATATACCTATAATAATCTAAAAAGGTCACTACGTTCTAACAGATTAAGATAAAGGACCTAGGCGAGGCCAAAGATTTTTGTGGAGTACAAATCGATCGAATCGACGGTGGCTACAAAATACATCAGAAGAAGTATATCGATGAATTACTTGGAAAATTTGAGAGATTCATGACCAAGAGACACAGACCGTTCCTTTCAAGGAATATGATCGTGAAAGGTACGAATCAGAACTAAATACAAAAAAGTTACGTTTGTACCAGGAGCTATTAGGGTCATATAATTGGTTAGCAGGAATAGTCGACCTGACTTAGGTTTTTTGTGTTTTGGGTCGTTGACGAAAGGGGCTGAGATGTTGATCTAGCGCAATTGAAGAGAGAGTGTTATTATACTTACGAGACACTAAAGACTTTGCGATCGAGATACGTGAAAATCACTACCCGGATAACAAAGTTAAACTATACTTTGCAGACGCATCATTCACGAATGAAGAAGGAAGAAAGTCGAGGACGGGATACATCATCTACCTCAATGGTACGCCAATAGCGTGGAAATCAAAAAAGACGCTAGTGACAACCAGTACACATGCATCTGAATATGTCGCGTTGAGCACTACGGTAAACGATTTTGCTTTGGTTAAGATTTGTTCCAGGAGCTCGGGATCGAAACAGTTAAGTACCTAAGATCTTAGAAGATAACAGAGGAGTCGTCCTTAGCGTTAACGGAACAGGGAACAATCCAGCTGTAACAAGCACCTAGACGTGAAGGTGAAACACGTCCAGGAAGGGGGTCCTGATCGGGGACATAGAGTTGGTTCGGTACAGAGGATAACGTGGCAGATACACTCACGAAGGGACTTACCAGAATACCATTTGGGCGCCATTACCCATATTTAGGATTCGATGGAAAATTCATGATACGGGCGCTTAAAGCCATGCGCGATTGTCCAGTGTGCAGAGAATAACACACGGGAATGGGAGTGTCAGCCGCTGGCAGAAAGCGCAGTGGCGTTCGTGACAGTACACTCACGTGACAGCCACGTCATGAGTTGACGACTGGCGCGTGTGTACTTGTAACGTCTCGGACGATGGACAGAAGAAAAGAGTTTTTCTTCTGTGTAAATACTTTACTCTTCAAGGAGTTGATACGATCAATCAATACATATACCTATAATAATCTAAAAAAAGGTCACTACGTTCTAACACAGGGCCGGGCGTGGGGCCGAGGACTTATCCGCCGGAAATGGCTGCGAAGTGCGGTTCTGGACCTTGAAGAAGTGGGCCTGAGGGGAGTACAACCTGAAGACAGTAAATGGTGTAAGTCTTTTTTTGGGCATGGAGCCGTCGGGATTGGGGCCCATAGGATTTTGTAGAGCTTATTAAACAGTGGGTTGGGTGTGTTGTAAATTTATGGGGCTTTGGATTTTTTTTAGCGGGCAGTTGCTGGTTTTTTTTGTTTCATTTTCACTGCACGGTTAATAAATATGTATGGGATATTCATGGGAAGGGTAAACTGTTGACAGAAAAATATGTAAGTCTTGTTCTGATTTAAATTCTTTCGAGTCACCAAGGGTGCTAACACTGGAAGCGCTTTCAGACTCGTTTTTTTTTTTTTTTCATTGAGACCAGATACACTAAGTAGAACGGGTGGGTGTCCCGAAAACGTTCCACTTCCATTTAAATCTTGAAACTTTTCGTGAATATTGGGACAGGTGTAATTTTAGGTGGTGCCCTTGATTGAAACGCATCAAATGAGCTAAAGAAATATCAAAAAGATTTACCTCCTTCGAAGAAACGAAAGTACAGCAGGCTGAGCATTCTTCCATAGCCACGAATCTTTTCCCTCAAAGTTATGAGACCATACAGAAGCGAAACCCGATAGAACAACAGCGGCCGCCACTCTAGGTATCCTGGATTTGACGGAGAAGCCGCTCCAACAAAAACTTTAGTTTTATGATTTGTCCGGCAAATTCATGGAGAAAATGACAACCAGACGCCTCCTTCCACCCTGACCTCGTCTGCCATGACTGGACAAGGAAATCCTCAGCATACAATCCCATACTTGCCCTTTTGACTCGTCAGGACGGTCCCCAGGGCCCAAGTTGTAACCAAGTTGTAACCAAGTCATAAAAATATTGCTGCCGAAGCGCAAGGGTGCTGACCCTCCCGACAGAGGAATGCTACGGGTGTTTTATACCACTTGTTCCGTCCAACACCGAGGTTTTCATGCGAAGGCGACACTAATCAAAACTTATTCCGTATATACATCTGGCCTAAGTATGCAGTAGCCAACTATATAGAAGTAAGCAAGAAGCTTTCCAATGAGATGCAATCTTTCAAGAGGGATTTCGGGAGCTTATGCAGAATTGCATCAGTCTTTAAGTATATGATACCTTCTTCCGGGCGATTTACTAACGCGAGGGCCGAAGCACCTGGTCATAGGCGAGGTTTGTCCCGAGCCGGAATCGACACCTAGCAAATGGCAAATATTTTACTTACAACTCAAAATATCGCCAAATCTCGCACTGTACTAATTTTGATCAACACTGGCTGCGGGTGGCCGTGCCCCACACGACACGTTCGTCTTGGGTCTGAAAACACAACAAAACATTAGAGGACAACAAAAGAAACAATAAGCCAAAGCGGAACATCCAACAGAAGGAAAGACGAATAAGCAAAAACAAACTGATTATGAAAGAAAATCCAAACTCCTCCAGAATGAGACGAGAACTTTGGCGGGGGCCTGTTATATAAAGGTAGTTCCAGTAGTATTGGCTGCACGGGGGTTCCCAAGACCTCCGACCACCTGTCCGTTATTCTCTATATCTCTACCGAGATTTTCTTTCAGGCTTGCTGATTTTGGCATCCCAATTGGGAAAATATATGAATATGAGGCTGGGCTATATGGGGTTGGGCATATCGCAGCCACTAATGCACGACCTATGAGCTCACGTAGACAGATACGAGTCCTTGATGAGAAATGCATGAATTTCTGGGGCTGAAACAACGGGGACAGAGCATCCACGGGCTCCGGGGTCGATCCCCAAGTCACGTGCCCTCCGAAAATTGTCCCCCCTCATGTGACCAAAGCCAATATGTCCTTCCCAGGGGAAATGGTCCAAATATCATAGTGATACACAAAAGCGACCGAGCCCAAAGCCAAGAAAATAATGATTTCATTTTTATAAATAGTTTTTTTGCAAAAATTAACACCGGAAGCATGTGTGCACCCGTTGGCAATTCATGCGTTGTTTCAGCCATGGATGTGAAGTCAGAACAGAACACCACAACCGGTTTTCTTGGCTAGCCTAAGCGAATACATGAATTTTCCATCAAAAAAGAAATTGACTCGAATACAAACCAGCACAGATTTCGGACGGAATTAGCACCATGGCATAAAATGAAACGTGGCATTTGCGCGTTCTCGAACACCCTGGAGTTTCCAGCTTTCGGGAAGTGCTTTTGCACTGAAATAAAAATAGTTGACTTTACATTCACCTCAGTTGATGCGGAAACATTCCACGCGATTTTCTTGTCTGATAATGTTCCACCCAGCTATGGTAAACCGAGACTAAAAAGGGTGTAGAAAAGACCTGTAAATACCTCCATAGCGTGCCCACCTACCTAGGCCACTTATGCTACTTAGGCCACTTAGCCACGCACTTAGTCCATGCAACATGTTTCAGTGACGCAATACATAATACAGCCTTACACGATAAACATACACGTGCGCGATATGGATGGAGAGTCGAACTTGTGTAAACGCGACTTTTATTGCAGTCTATTTGTTTATGTCTCAGGTGACTCGAGCGAGCATGCACGTGTATGCGAGGCCCAGACAAGACAAAAGCAAAACAAACCCTAGAGCAACCAACATCTCCTGACAACACACGATAACTCTATAATAGCATAGCACGGGTATGCCGGCACGGGGAATAGCTAAAGGCAGCAGTCCGTAGCTAAAAGCTCAACCAAGATATTATGTATGAAGAATATAAACTATGTAGGAAGCCGTATAACCGAGGCTCATGTAAGATCAAAAGTATATAGCCGCAGCGCCTCGCTAATATAGCCAGGAAAAAAACACGCCTTGGCTCACTATACCATGAAAGCCACCCGGAATTAGTAGGTGGCCATAATTAGTAGGTGGCCACCCGGAATTAGTAGGTGGCGGAAGAAGAAAAAGAGCCTTTTGTCGATGGAAGAATCATCACTCCCGTAGGGCCTCCCATGTCTATGGCACCACTATATATATGGCGTGGCACCGCATGGGCGAGGGGATATTAAGCTAGGGGTATGATGGATGGTGTAGGGTAGGAAGGTAGGTTGGTAGGTTGGTTGGTTGGTGGTAGGAAGTCAGTCGAGCTTTGTCTTTTTCTGTTGATCATTGTGTAGCCACAAAGACCACCCGTCTTGACGCGGCTTGGTCATGGCACTTGACTATGGTCACGACATTATCCACGCAGCAAATCTCGTCGTCCAAGGCGATCTCGTCAAGGTACTCCTCCACAAGGGCACTTCTTAGAGGCTCTCTGCTCAGCAAAGTGGTGTCGTTTTCCAACGAGAAAAGAGAGGACCGGCTGGACGAGTTCTGCGTGGTATTCCCGCTCTCCGACTCGTCACAACCAACCATGGAGTAATCGCCCGCCAAGCTGTCGTGCACCAAGGGGATGGAGCTTCGTTTCTCAAGGGTATCCATATCGTAGTCGGCCAACGGCATCACCTTGGGTCTTCTGGGGGATCTCCGGGGGATGTCGGTGTCGGTGTTGTGACCTTGCATTTGGAAATAATTCAAGCACTGTGTGAGGTCGTCTCGGTGTGGCGGTTGTGCAATGTCCATAGCTAGCAGATGGTGGAGGTCAAGGTCGATGGGCATGGATTATGGGGAAGAGACCGGGGGTTGGAGATATATTGGTTATTGTTGGTTATTGTTGCTTTTTATTGCTTGTTATTGCTTGGTGATTTTGCTTTTGATATTTTTTGTCTTCCTCGTGCTTGGCTTCTTAGGTCCGAAAAAAAGTGCTATTAAAAAGTGCTATTTTTTTGAAAGCTATCTCCAATACTTTTGTAGGTGCTTTCGGGCAGTGTCGTAAGTGTGGTGCGGCCTATGGGCAGTGAAACGCACGGAAAACAGGGCTTACTCAGGTCCGTCAGAGGTAGGCAGCACTGGTCTAAAAATGGAAAAATGAATAACAGGGGGATGCAGCTCTAAGGAAAAACAGGTGCAACGGAATGGGGAAGAATGGATGCTTTTAAGGTTTTTGGCTGGGAGGGAGGAGGATTATATATCAGGCGATTTTTTTTCTTGCACGTCACGGAAGTATTATGATATAATTACGTGTTTTTTTTTTTTTTTTTTTTTTTTTTTTTTTAGTTCTTTTTTTTTGTTCCATTAATACTTTTTTTCTGAGAACAAAGCGTCTCGGGTAATTTATGCTTGCTAGCTGGCTTATCTGTCTTAGCCCAGCTTCGCTAGTTCGCACTTACATGGCTGCTGTCCTGCCCGATCAGGAAACTGGCTCCTCTGCAGCAGCTGTGCACCATGCGCGCCTCAGCCTTGCAGGAGGGTTACTTCTCGCGACCGCACGCCATCCGGGTATGGCCATCGACTTGGGGGTGGAACTTTCCGGGGACGGAGAGAAAGAGAAAAGCAGGGGAAATCCGAAAAAGAAGAAGTTTAAGGGGCCCGCTTCCCAAGGCACGCTGCGTCGTGCACTGCGTCTTTGGCTGCATCTTTGGCGGCGTCTCTGCTTGCTTGCTATGGGATTTCTTTTGTTTCTTAAATACACTTTCGCCCGGCCTTGGCCCTTGGAGATAGACAAACATGCCGGGACGGCATATACGCCCCGCACTGTGCGTTGATCATTTCATGGATTCGCTTAAAGCAACCTTTCTTCAAGGTGCACTTGATCCACGTTTGGGGGATTTCGGGGTGGATTTGGGGTGGGTTCCCGGGCGTACTTCGAGTGCCGGGCTTGTTTGGGGGTGCTTCCAAGGGATGCACGGAAAGGTCACAACCACCCCTTTTTAGCAGGCGTATTGAAAAGTGCAGCCTCTTTCAGCCAGTCCTATGAGGTCTATGAAGGCCCTATCTCCATGTATCTACAAATTCCTCATCCTGGACCTGTCCATATCCCATTGTGTGATCATTGTGTGACCATTGTTATGTGATCATTGTGTGACCAATCGAGTACCGCCAGCCATGTAGCATGTACTTTCTACTATTCACTCACATGCCGTATACTGTCTATAGATGTACACCGCACTCTGGCAAGCACCACGCTTGGGAAATCAACGCAATCCATTTTTGATTGCACTGATCCCAACCCCTTGGTGGGTGTCTGGTTAGAATGGCGCAAGGAGCAAAGGCATGAAACCGTGCATTTTGATTTGAGCTTGGTGATTGTTGTGGTCCGGTGTGGCGAGGGAATGTTGCCTACAAGCCTGAAGAGAAGGGCCATTCCGGTGCCTGTGGAGAATTTCAAAACGGCATTTACTTTTGCCCAGAGGGAATAACATGGGAATAACATGGGGAATAACATGGGGGAATCAATATGGGGGAATAGTGTGTGTGTGTTACCAAGAAAAAGCCTTAACGTATGCTAATACTGCTGGCGCATCAAATCCAGTAATTAATGTTTGGTCATTGTCTTTTTTTTTATTTTTTAACATTTTTTTTTTTAAATTTTAACATTTTTTTTAACCATTTTTTTTTTTTACTACTGCCCCTAAATCTTTTAGAGGCGTTCCGTAGGCACGCTCGATAGGACTACACAGAAACCAGTAAAGGAGTAGGCCCTTGCTTAAACATCACTACCAACAGGTTTCTTGCAGGCGCCCCGTCTAGATATACTTTGTTTGCTTGCTCCGTTGGCCGGCTTGGATCACTCCCCCATCTTCTTTCAACAGCGTTATGACCTCCAATGGGTGGATGCGCATTTTGCTTTGTGGGTTAGAATCCACTGGAGTGACGGTCACCTTGCCAAAAAATGAGAAAAAAACCTGCTCCCGAACACTCCCAATTGGGCACTTAAGCAAGGCACCCGCAACCATGGTGGGTGCAGTCCATTAAAGGTTTTCCAATTGGTCCAGTGAGAGTGCGCAGCGGACTGCACACAATGGTTTTTTGAACTTTTGAACTTTTTGAACTTTTTGAACTTTTTGAATGTTTCTGAATGTTTTGGTTTTTTACCTCGTGCGGCTTTTTTACGTGGGCCAGAGGTATTTGCTTTATGATAAACTAGGGAGGTAGTACTGCCAGCAGGGATTTATCCAAGTCGGTGGTGGTGTGTAGGGGTACTTCCAGGGGTAATTCCGTACCCCTCGGTTTTAGCTCCCACTGCAGTGTGTTCGTAGATTTCACATTGGTTTGAAGAGCATTAGAGTTATGAAGCAGGGAATTTGCAACATTGCGTGTTCAAACAGGGCACGACGCTTTGGGTGGGTTTGATGGTTTGATGGTTTTTCTGGCGGTTTCACATCAAAATGGCGCCGGTGACGTTTCACCATCTATATGGAATTACGGAAGGTTTAACACTGGGACGGAGGAAAAGTGCGGCATTTGCTCTTTCATAAATACACCCAGACGGTGGATTTTCTTTATGCCAGCCGTCAGTTTGCCTTGGTTTTCCATCGAAAAGCGTAGAAAATCCGTCTTTTACCACCAAAAAGTCCAGGACTTGCTTCCCAAAATGAAACCCACTTTGAAACACATGTCGGACATGGCCCCACCCGATTCTCACACACCTGGGGCTCCCAATCTCGTAGTTTTCGCCCTGGCGATTGTCATGACGTGTATCGCAATCAGTCTGGTATAGAGAGTCTGGTGGAGATATTATATTCTCTTGTGAGTTCTATGGTGCTGCTGAGAACGAGGGTCCTGGGAAAGACATGATTTTTCTCCTAATTGGCGCATATCTCTACTGATTATCCATCTTTTTCAAGCTTGGAGGCTGCTTCTCATCCAAACCGCCTTCATATTCAGCCATCTCAAAACATCATAGCAGTATTTCTATCCCATGAAAATAACCCTTTGTTGCACAAATTTCCTCCTCCCGCAAACCCACACCACTATTATTCTTGGTAGTCACCACCCAGTGCCCCCCGGATTCAACCCCGGACTAAATCTAGCCACCTTTGGAGTGTCTTGATCCCCTGGAATGTTAACAAGTTTCGTTGGCCTTGGCACTCTTGGCATCCTTGGCTGCTAACTTAGTTAGGAACCCTTAAACAGTCGGCTCACCGCAGGTTTCTATACTTTATTGCTGCTTCAAGTTACCTGGAATAGGTGATCGAGGGAAGTTTTTGAAGAGTTCCAATGCAAACAGTTTATCATGGTGAACACGTTATTAATGGTTGAAGCATTAAACCTCTCGATTTCCACATCAAAACTCGGCTGATCAAGCACTCGTGCGGGTTTCAAAAATAACTCTGGCAGGATATTGCTCAGCAGAATCCAACTCCAAAGGACGTCGTCCCAACCAATCAGCCTTATCCCATATCAAAACAGACTCATACCCATTCATAAACATGCTTGGGAAACACAGTGCCAGGATTCACCCAGATCAAATAATGGGCCCATAGCTTACCTGTTTTAGTGATCGCCAGCATGTGGTTCAGCATGCACCTGGAGCACGGGGGTTTTAATACAATTGTGTCTTTAATTTATCCAGTTGCTGAAGTGAACAAATTCGTACATGAATATGATGATTCTTTTAAAAATGATCCCAGGGGGCTCGATGGATCCTATTGCCATTTCCCGAACCCTCGGGTCGTTCGTCGATACCGAGAAACCCTTTAATAGAGTACACGTGTGCATTGGTTTATCCCCTATGTTGGAATTGGCACGTGCTTCAAACTAGAAATGACAGAAGAGACCACTTCCGGAGGTATGTTCCCGCAAAACTTTTCTCAGGCAACAAGCAATTTGAAGCCATTCAAGTATTGCCATCAGGGCCTATAAGCATGTGCTATCCTCTAGCAAAGAGCCGACCACCCCGTATTGAACAATTTCTATCGAGATTTCATGGAATGGAAAATGAATCACCACCAGTGCGGGGTGAAGAACCGTTTAGGGACTCTCAGGAAGGCCATTTCACAGAGCCAGCTGAATTGCCAACCAATTTATAGACCACGGTGGTCACGTGCACACCCAATGGGCTTTGAGGAGTACGCCATCAAAACACACAAGATAACCAGTATCCTGAGCTGGACATCTCGACTTTCCAGTTGAATTCTCCCGTTGACGGGCTCCTTGATCGTACATCCAGTTTGTGTTTACGCCAAGAGTCTATGGGTCTTTCTGAATATGGACTCTCCCGAGAAGAGTCCCCGGGATTTAATCCACCTTCAATAGAGAGGTTGCCCGGTACCGAGGGTGGTACTATAACGCCACGAGGAGTCACAACAGTATCCTCCCTTCCTGGTAAAGTATCAATATCACTTATGATATATGGATAGTAGGAAGACCAGTGCCCCAGTTATAGACACCTGATAATAGTTACCAAGATAGAAAGTTATAGATAGAAAGTTATAGATAGAAAAAACATGACGAGAAAACCCAGAAATACGCCGCTGGCTGCCACTTCTGAGTTGTCCACTACGTTGGACAGTCGAGAGAAAATGCACTTGACGAGGTGTGATATGCTGGGCTCAATTAACAAGGCGTTTTTTCTTCAGGTGGGTTTGATTAGCGGTAAAGAAGACGCCCTAAAACTTTGCAAAGTCATCGCGATTTATTCATAAACAATAAAGAATCCGTCTCTCAATTAGTAATACAGATTCTCAGTAACGAGACCATCTCAAAATCTAATCTCCTGCAAAAGAAAACAAGAAATCTCGGATTTTGGTACGCCCGAAGAATTCATCATGTAAATAATTGTGATAAGTTTTTGAAATCTAGTTTTTACTATTTATGCATTTTGAAAATTAATAATCTTTATCCGTTAATGAATTTCTGGTTAATTAATAATGAAAATTTCTAGTATTTTTATTTACTAATACTTGTTTCATTAATTGATAACAGTTTAGCAATTCTTACTAATTAACATTTCTTTATTAATCAGTATCGAAAAACCAATGCTGCTGAACACGTTGAGGCAAACTTGAACATCTAGCCCCAGGTTGCAGGGGCCTAGCCAGTGTTGATTGCAATGGATATATCGACCACTTGTTTTTACTACAATATATTTTCGAAAACTTTTCTGATATCCACATTTAGTTACACTGGTATCGAACTGAAAAATATATATATTCACAATTTGTTTTTGTTTGAAAGCCAGGGGTGGAGCTGATCCGCCTCACATTCATTATAGCAGCTCCAGCGCAGTGATCACACATAAACGGGCTAACAAAGGATGAGGATGGTGACACCAAGATACTGAACACTAACGAGTATACTCATCATGGCTATGGCCAACATGGTACTATGCCAACTGGTCAACGTGAGAGTAAGAGATGGTACAAAGCAGCACGTCGGGAACGGTAACGGAAAGCCAAACAGTGAACTGAATGAATTGTTACCAATGCTTCAAAAAAGCAGGAAGCGAGTCAGTAAGGATAGCAGGATGTAGCGCGTTTGTGTATGGGCTGACCGATTCAGCGGTTACGTTGTTAGACTACCACAAAGCAGGCAGGCAGGCCAGGAAAACCGTATTTTCAGCAGACTGTCGGATAGATTCACAACGCTTAAGTAGAAACATGGCTACAGCAACACTTGGCTTGTTGGCTGGTTATGGCGTGCTCGGTCAAATCATGGCTTCGGACGCACATCTCAGTCATATGCGAGAGAATGTGGAGTACACTGTCATCCATGGTACTATACACGGTCAGAGTGGCAACGGGCCAAATAAAAACAACTGTGACGACGTGTCTGGCACACATTCGGGGATACCAGTGCTATGGCTATCTTGAGGTTACCCTCTCGAGGTTACACGCTGATGGCGATAAGAGCAGAATTGACAATGGCAAAAGAGGGATATAACAATGTGGATTGTGCTGGGTGACGAATGAAAACAGGGAAAGAGCAAGCCTCTCTATCGGTAGAGCATTTGACTCTTACTCTATCAATTCAAATATGGGCAATGTTTCAGGATTACCCCGTTACTACTATCACGGGTAACCTGTAGAAAAAAGGGAGGAACTCTTATCCATTTCCTTTTCTCTCGTTCCATTGGCTCTCTGGGGATCGCCGTATCACATAACAGTACATGAACGGTGCACAACACTTGTCAACGCAAGCGTGTTAAAGCAAGCTCATCAAAGCAAACTTGTCAAAGCAAAACGTTGGCAGTAATCATTTGGTGCATAGATAGTCAACTGAAGGCGATTCAATCACACGTGCAATGGGTGATCCCAAAAAAGAACATATCATGAGTGCTCAGAGAAAACAGCAAAATAAAGTAACACGTTGTACCGTCAAAGACCAAATATTCAGGGGAAAAACTTTCGGGACTCAGCTAAAGCTGCCAGGTGATATCTGCCCAGCAACAAGAACGCAGGAATAGCCACTCAATCAAAAGTACAGCTAGGCGTCATAACCTCACGTTAAACAACGAGAAAAAACCCCATCAGTCCATTAGTCCATGGCCCAAGTGACAAAAACCGTTGGTAAACCTCGTTCGCACGGATAAAGCCTGACCCCGTTATAGTAAACCTTTCAACAAATGTCCTTGTTAGACCAAACTTGCGGATGAAGGAGGCCACACCATGTCTACCCAAAGCCAGCACTCCAGAAGGGTCATCTCCACCAAATGTCCTCACTAGACTCATTTCCTTTATAGCGATGCCCCGTCATAATGATATCGTTATAAACGGGGTATTCTCTAATCGCGCACCGTAAGCCCTTCTAAGCGCATGGCTCGGGTCCACCGGCCAGCAGTGCACCGTCTTTTATCACCACCTTTTTTCGTGACACTGCAGCCATCCAGATTATCCACCAAGTGAAAATAAGAGAAAAAGAAAGAAAAAAAAAAAAAAAAAAAAAAAACAAGAATGCAAAAATGGCGCACGTAAGAATTGCGCAGTTTGGACCTTGTTGAAATTCAAGCCCGTTCAACGCTTAGCTCCGATGGACTTGGTGACTGCAGGGCCACCATTTCGAGCACTTCCATTCTGCGGTACAACCAATTTTGAGCTTGGAAAGTCCATTTGATGCCTGATCTGAGCCTTTTCTTTCATGTTCCTTATCAGAAGGACGGATTTTTGACCAAATATCCGACGCAAGTTTTGTTGCAAAAGCCACCCATTACTTGTATGTTAAGGGCAAGTGCACTTGCAATTGCAATTTCAAGTGTTGCAGACATTTCTGGAACCGGACGTGGTCGATCGCAGCATTGCCCTTTCTAAGTCAAACAATTGATTACCGGAACAATCCGGGGATGAAAGTTTCCAAAAAAGCCAAGAAAACAAACCACAACACCTCCGGAACACAATATGCCTCGGTAAGCGCATACTTTCTCAATAACCCCGTCCCATATATATATATGGAGACTACCGTGACCTGCTGCGAATGTCCATTCTGTTTTCCTTCACCAATCAATTGATTAATTTGCACCGATCAATCTGCACCGATCAATCTGCACCCAAAACTACCATGACACCTCCAAATTTCACCGACAACACTAGCGACCCAGCCAAGTTCAATAAATGGCAAGCCAAGATCGCCAGTTACTGTAACAAGATCCGTGCTGAAATCCGCCATCCATACAAGATCCCCGACTCCGAGTTACCACTGCAGGAGGAATTGGACCATGGATTAAACGCAATTGAACTCTCCCACAAGTTCTTGCTGCCCCACGAAAAACAAGTGACTGACTTGGAAGCAGTGGTTCTTGCAGAGAAGATCGCCGCAGGAGAATATTCGGCCGTAGAGGTTTTCCATGCCTACGCCAAGCGGGCCGTCATTGCCCATCAATTGACAAACTGTGCAATGGAGCTCTTCTTGGAAGAGGGCTTGAAAAGGGCACACGAGCTCGACGAGCATTTCAAACAACACGGTACCGTCGTGGGGCCATTGCACGGGTTGCCCATCTCTTTGAAGGAACATCTTGACGTCAAGAACAAAGTCACCCACTCGAGCTATGTGGGGTGGTTGGACAGAGTCTCGCCCGAGACATCGACCACCGTGCAAAGTTTATACGACCTGGGCGCGGTGTTTTACGTGCGTACGTCCGAACCACAAGGGTTGATGCACGTGTGCTCCAACAATAACATCACCGGCAAAACCAGAAACCCTTGGAATACCGCGTTGACACCTGGTGGTTCCTCGAGCGGCGAGGGCGCCATTGCGGCAATGAAAGGCAGTGCACTAGGCTTGGGTAGCGACATTGGCGGGTCCGTGCGTTGTCCTGCGGCCTTCTGTGGCGTCTGGGGACTCCGTCCATCTTCCAAAAGGCTCTCCTTATTGCACACGTCCTCGGCATACGTGGACCAAATCCCCGAGATTGTTGTTCCTGTCGTGGGCCCGTTTTCACGCAGCGCCGATGACCTCGACCTCTTCATGCGGGCGTCTCTTGCCAAAGAGCCCTGGAAGTCAGATGCCAGCGTGCTCCCGATCCCCTGGCGCAAGGCCGAGGAGCCTGAGCCTCGCTCCTTAAAGATAGCAGTCATCTACGACGACGGATACGTGAAACCCACCCCACCTATCTTACGTGGGCTCAAGATAGCCGCTGAAAAGCTCAGGGCGGCGGGTGTGACCGTAGTCGAGTGGGAAAACATAGAAGTGGCCGAACTCGTCAATGCAGCGTGTGCAGCATACACATCCGACGGAAACTATACGCTGAAGAAACAGCTTGCAGTCTCTGGCGAGCCCCTCTTGCCCTTGACAAAAGTGAGTCTCTCATTTGCTGGCGCGGACACTGGAATCTCTGCGCTTGAGGTCCAAAGACTTACTTTCACCAGAAAAAAAACAGAAACCAGTACTTGGCCCAGATGAACCACCGTGATATTGATTTCATTCTTTCACCCACGTACGTTTCGGTGGCCGCAAAGCCCGAGACTATCCACTACTGGGGATACACCAGTCTCTGGAATATTCTTGATTTCCCCAACGTGGTGTTCCCAACGGGTTTGCAAGTAGACACCGAGCTCGACGCCAAGGATACGTCTTTCCAAGCCCGTAACGATACTGAAAGATATGAATATGAGCTTTACACTGGTCCCGAAGATTTTGCGGGGGCACCAATCTCTCTCCAATTAACGGGTCGGAGGTATGCCGATGAAACCGTGGTCAAGGCAGCAAAGGTGTTGCATACCATCATCAGCAAGAGCTAGAGCGAAGAGTCAACGGGATTTCCAAGGTTCAAATGTTGAAGTTTATTCTGGACACTGGACGTTTGCTTGTTCAAGATTGTATTATTCAGAAATAAAATTAGTCAGAAAACGATCATCCACAATCAAGCGATGTGTATTCTTGAAAGTATTGAATGTCTTCTTTTTCCAAAGTAACGATATTTTGTAATGTTATGCTTCCACATCCAATAGTCCAATAAGTAACAAAGACTTACATCGGGTCAGTCCACTAGAGTTCAACAAAGGTAAGGTTGAGAGGCATCCATGGCGAATAAACATCAAAAGAGCAGTTCTCACGGGAGATGACTCCAAAGATAAAATTCCGGTGAACAACCATCAATGCTGTTCACCGACTGGTGATTTACTTTTATTTTGTTTCCACTAATATACATCAAGCTTTTGCAGGGGCTTCTAAGTTCCATAACATCTCGTTAGGATGTTTAGTTCTTCAACTTCTTTTTTGGGGGACGGTCGTCTTTATCCTCAGTTCCAGAAGCCATTTCCTCATCGGAGTCAGATGCTGGAGCATCAGAGTCAAACTCTTCTGCGACATCGGAGTCAGACCCCGAACCGAAGTCGTCATCGTCACTCTCATCGTCACCGGCACTTCCCATGTCGACATCAGCATCGTCATCATCGTCTGCCTCTTCGGTCATTGCCTTGGCCAACATGGCTTTGGCCATCTTCTCTTCATTCTTGATACGCAAGCCCCTGTCCTTACAGAAGGCTTCGATGGTCCCTTGCTCCTCCTTATCGATGTTGGCAAAAGTGTGTGTCTGGTTACCACCTCTCAAGTTGACCTCCAAGTCAAAGGTACGCGAGGCGGTAACACCAGTAGACGTCCGCGACATGGTCACACTACTAACCTCTGAGTATGGAATGTAAACCGTTGGCTTGGTAACGAACAAGAAACAACGGTCAAGTGGGTACAAGTAACCCTCAGATGCCTTCAACGAACATGCGACACCTGCCTGCAAGAATCTGGACTGGAAGGATCCTGGCACAATCAAACGGCGCTCGGTCAACCCCTTTAAACAGTGGGACATCACCAAGTGGGTCAGGGAATCGTACAGTTTCTTCAAACGGTCCTTGTACTTCAGCTCATAGTCGGCATCGGCCAAGTTCAACTCCAACTCTGTCTCCTCCTCACGGGTGAACTGCAACACCAAGAATGGATAACGAGTTTGACCCTGGCGCAAAGGTGGATCGATCTGCAACACCACCAAATGGTGAATGTCGTCAGGCTTTGGCAATGAGAAGATACGCTCGATTTGTTTATATTGGATCTTATAGTCGTATGTCTTACCACGCAAACGCAAAGAACCTGGGTACATGTCGATATCGTAGCGGCCTCTCGGCGTTAAGAACAAAACATCGCTGAAAGAAACAATGGCCTCGCCGGCAACCTGGCCAATGTCGGCCTTGTCCTTGAGTTGGTCGTAGAATACCGATGCAGCACTGACCTCTTCGACGTCTTCCTCTTGCTTTTCGCTACCGTCGTCAGCCTTGACGGTTTTTGTCGTCTCGTTCTCGACGGTTCCAGGAATGTAGAAACGCATCTCGACGATCTCGTCACCGGCCTTGTCGTCATT